>OZ023262.1:274282325-274794825 GCA_964006375.1 Tillus elongatus
TAAACTCAGCTGTTGGAACCTGGTGAATTCAGCTATTGTTTATCGGTTTGTGTTAAATTTAGTAAAAAGTAAATACTCTATCTCAACCTAAGTATTGCTGTTTCCCAGAGGAAACTTGAGTAACAAATATCCTCGGTAGTTTGCTATTGCCTTACGAGGACATTCAACAGCACACGGTGTTTGTAGGTAAATTGTTGAAACCCATAAGTCGTTGGTGATACAAATTTTTTTTTCATCGAACACGCCTTATATTATGGCATTTTTGCATTTTCCATCGAAATATAGTGCATGTTTGTAAGGAAAGTAATTCGGGACGCAGCAAGTGCATTATGGTAGCGATATTTCATTAAATGCTTCAAATTTCAACAGCTCAATTTGCTATTAACTTAAGATTCGTTGGCTAGGAAACCAGTTTTCTCGGGAAAATTTTGAGATTATTTTCGGAAAATGTTTGTACATTTTCAACAAGAAAGCTATTTTGATGATATATGGTGCATTGTTTCTACTATATGGGTTATACTGGTAACCAAATTTGAAACCTGCTTTTATTAAAAAATTACATATTTGCTTTAAAAAAATGCAGAACAAAATGGTTTACAGATTTTCGTAAAAAATTTATTGCAAACTTTTTGTGAATATCTCGGTGGGTGGGTATATAGCTTGAAGAAGTTCGCTGGTCAGGGAAATAGGACTAGTCTTTTCGAGAATATTTTAAGTTTATTTTCGCAAAATGTTTGCATTTTTTCTTTAAAAAAATTCACTAATGAAGAGATCCCGACTTTTTAATTTTGAAAAAAGTTCTTTTTGGACAAGTTTGTTAGCCAGGAGATAACAAAGTAAGGGCAACAAAATTTGGTACGCGTATTTGTATTAGAAGTAGTGACCGACGTACCAAAATTTAGGTCTATATGTTGAAACAAAAAAAAGTTATAGGCAATTAAAAAAAAGGGGTTTTCCTCAAAACGTCAAAGTGCGATTTGAAACGTCAAGATTCGCAATATATAGGAAAAGAACCTGAAACATATACGGATTATTTACATAATTCACAAATGTCACAAGAAGAGTGTTCTGCACACCCTTAAGTTTTAGCTTCAACCGCCATTGTCCTTTATTTTACTAAAATGTTGACAGAAAATTCATTTCAAATAGACCCTTTTTCTGATGCTTTGGCTGTAGGTTCAGTTAAGTTGATGCTTTAGCTGTAGGTTTAGTTAGGTTTATGGTTTAACAATCTAATTTTTAGCTAATTTTCGTAGAAAAAATTCGTTAATGAGGAGACCGCGTTTTAAATTTTTTAAAGATGTCTTTAAATGAGCGCAAACTGGGTCCCCTAGAATTCATATCCGGGTTTACTTTCAGTTTTTATCTGCTTGCATACATACAAGGTGTCGGTAAAGCTCAATATAATTGTAATTAAACAAGATACGAGAAAAAATTGTATACGTTAATAATAGGGTGTCTTAAGGTGCATCTTATAAAAATATTTTGACAATCACAGGATGGTTCATAAGTCGTTGGTGATCCCTACAATTGTTTTTCAGACACCCTTATATTATTGCATTTTTGCATTTTTTATCGAAATATAATACATATTTGTAAGAAGAAAAAAAACTTAAGACGCAGTAAGTGCGTTTTGGTAGCGAATTTTCTATAAATCTTTCAAGTTTCAATAACTTAATTATTAACCTATGGTTTGTTAGCTAGGAAACCAGTTTTCTCAGAAATATTATAAGCTTATTTTCAAAGAATTTTTGTACATTTTCAAACAATCAGTAATTTTGATAAAATATGGTACATTGTATCTACTATATAGGCTATACCGGTAACCAGATTGATGCCTGCCTGCATTAGAGTGACATATTTGCTATTAAAAACATTTTTATGAAAATTCATTTCCACTACGCACTTGCTGCGTCTAGACTTTTACTATATAGGTTATACTGGTAACCAAATTTGGTGCCTGCCTTCATTAAAAAAATACATATTTGCCTATAAAAACATTTTTGTAAAAATTCACTACCATAACGCACTTGCTGCATCCAGTCATTTCTTATATTGATTTAATAACTGGACTGGGGTCCAAATTTGGTAACGCTCTACTAACATTTACCAGATACCAATGGTCCTGTATAGGGATTGCTAATTTTCATTTCAGTTAGATTGTCACCCTCAAGGGTTAATGATTTAGCCTTGTAAATTTGTGCAAAAGAACCGATAATAAGACTCAATATTGAAAAGAAGATAGTCAAATATATAATATCCAAAATAAGCTTAATCCTCTATCTTATTCTTTATTATTTACCATATTGTAACAATAAAATTTTCGGGTCAAGAGTACTCTTAGTAGTTGCGCCTAGTTGTGCCTTTAATAAAAATTTAAAGGTGTCGACTGCTTAAAAGATGGTATAATTTTTAGACTGGTTATACAAAATTATTTTATACAGGTTATTTATATAAAAAGATCACACAGTCAATTAAAGGTACTTACCTACTTGTCTCAAGATAATATTGTCCATAGAGCTGTCGAATTTTTAGGACACGCGTGCAATATTTGAACACTTAACTGATTTTAAATCAGTTTTGGAAAAATCTAGGTTAGGATATCTAGATAGTGGTATCTAACAAAAGTGATTTGGGTTGCCAGGGTCTTTGGTGTTTTTCGGTGTTAAAGTCAAATATCAGATCCACTACTTTACAATGTTCTTATATGTTATTAATTTTACTTTCGCTGAAAAAACTTGGTAAAGAGGAGAAATACAATAATACGTCAATTTCTAACAATTAGCATGATATTAAGCTCCATTTTGGAGCACTCAAAATGTGAAATGAACATAAAGATTATGACTAGACTAACGATGGTCTAGATTCAGACTTTGCAAAATGCTGTGACCACAGGTGTTTTATTAATTACTTTACTCTTTAATCAATCAATATTATTTTAAATATAGATAATCTAAAGAAGCGTAATGCTACTATATATAGGTAATTAAAAGAAACATAATGAAGAGAAATTAAGAATCAAAATGACTTTGAATCGGTACTCAAAACTGATAAAGGTCCATATAATTATACTTAAATTAAATTAGTCTAAACAAGACATGAAACTAATTTCACCATACGAAAAGAAAATAAACTATGTAGACCCATCCAGATCACTAAATTTATCTTTAAATATAGTACAGGCAATAGAGAATTTTTTTCTGCATTAAACTACAGGACTTATTTTTATTTTTTGATAGATAGGTTTAGAATTACGTACTGAATGTAAAAACACAAAATCCTTACAAATTAGGAGTGCGGAAGTTTCGACCTATATCTCCGTAACCGTTCACATTAGACCAAAAACGGTAATGACCTTTATTGTAGATAATTGTATTTTTCATCTTTTTTGTTAAATACTTTTTTTTGTATCACTCACCGTTTACAACTTATACGACTATTAGCATTCATTTATTGACTTTTTTAGCTATATCTTTGTTAATAATTGTTTAAAAAATAAAATGCTTATAACTGAACTTTTCAATCGACAAATTTTCTAGAACTTTTACTTAACACTTTTTTTTTAAATTATTATCAGTGCATTTTTTTTTAAATTCACTGAGACCTCGAATTTGAATTTTGAAAAAAATATCATATAGGCGCTAATTATGCCCCCTAGAACACATATCCGGGTTCAGTTTCAATTTATATATATATATATATATATATATATATATATATATATATATATATATATATATATATATATATATATATATATATATCACACCGATAGCTCAAAAACTAAAGGGCCGATTTTAATTAAATTTGGTGAGTACCTTCCTCTTGTAAGTGGCTTGGACAAGTTCGTTATCCAAGAAAATCGGCCCAGGTTTTCTTGGAAAATTTTGTGTTTCCTTTCGAAAAAAAATTATATATCCGGAAATAACAAAGTAAGGGCAACTAAATTTGGTGAACGGTTTTATGTCATTATAGGTAAATTACCTACCAAAATTTAGGTCTGTAGGTTCAAAGACAAAAAAGTTATAGGCATTTAAAGAAAAATAAGTTGGGGTTTTCCTCAAAACGTCAAAGTCGCGAATTAAAACGTCAAAATTGGCAACATTTACGCAAATAACCTGAAACTTATATAAGCTATGGAAAGAAAATGTCTCAAGAAGAATGTTTTACAAAGCCTGAAGTCTTAGCTTCAACCGTCATTGTCCTTCATTTTACTAAAATATTTCCAGAAAAATTTGTTGTTTGAAAAGTGCAACATTTAACGCGTTATAACTTTGAAAATATTGATTTTAGAAAAAAAGTTTTTTGTAAAAATTGTAGGAAATTTGTCGATTGAAAAGTTTAGTTATAAGCATTTTATTTTTAAACAATTACTATCAAAGATATAAGTAAAAAAAGTAAATAAATGAATGCTAATAGTCGTATAAGTTGTAAACGGTGATACAAAAAAAAAATTAACAAAAAAGATGGGAAATGCAATTATCTACAATAAAGGTAATTACCATTTTTGGTCTAAAGTGAACAGTTACGGAGATATAGGCCGAAACGGTTTTTCTCAAAATGGCGGCACTTCCGCCCTCCTAATTTGTAAGGATTTTGTGTTTTTACATTCAGTACGTAATTCTGAACCTATCTATATAAAAAAAAACTCGTGTAGTTTAATGCATTATGGACAAGAGTAACGGGCTCCTCTATTGCCTGTACTAATAGGCAATTTCGAAAATCTAGTTTTTTTCTGACCAATAACCGTGTGCTAATGAATTCAAGCAGTAGGCTTGAATTGGGTGTTAACTTCATTGAATACCCGTATCATATTGTTACAAAGCACTTCACTAGACGTAGGTGCGGCGTTGCCACATCTCCAGAATTTCCCCAACATCTGGGAATTTTTGCGCAGTCTGGCAACACCGCCTCCCCACCCCCTGGGGGTGCCTGGGGTGACCCCCCTCAGGCGAAGTCTCAACCCTCTAGGACCAGAAATAACGAAGTTACCAACTTGTACCCCGTCGGAACGGATAACTGAGGTCTGCACATTCCGAACACCCTGTATATACACCCTGTATACGCAGAGAACCCTTACACCCTGTATACGCAGAGAGATCTTATAGTTCGAGAAACACCTCTTGTGTAACATAGGAGTGGTGACCACATTTGGATCATCCTGTATATACATCCCCCTGTATACACACGGGACCGATCTGTATTCACAGAACCTTCTAGTAAAAGAAGGTCCTGGAACGTTCTGGAATGGAACGCTCTAGAAAGGAGGGGAAGGTACGGCGAGTATATAAAAGCGAAAGCAAGCCAGCCCAAGTTAGTTCAGTTCAGTAAGAGAATGTTGGAGTGACTAGAAGAAGCAGTAACTAGTGTGAAGTAGAGACCGTAGTTTCAGTATAGTGACTTGTGTGCAGATTAGTAACCAGTGCAAGGCCAGATAAACTAAGTGTTTTGTGAGAGAGACATTCTAGAACTTTTATTGTATCCATATTTATATAGTAAATAAAGTTGTTTTGTTAAAATTTAAAGTCTCACTTATCCAGAACCCGGAGAAAACGTAACAATTTGGTGTCAGAAGTGTGGGATAAGTGAGTGAAGAAGTGAACAAGCTGTTTCTTCTCCACATCAATGACCTCCTCTCTAGCACATCCAACCCAGTTCACAGTTACGCGGACGACAGCACCCTCCACTCAAATATACAATATTCTAAGCCTGTCTCTTTAGCCCAATTAGATAAGGATCGCAGACTCATGGAGGGTTCTGTCTCCGTGGACCTCCAAAAAATATTAGACTGGGGAAGTAGAAATCTTGTACAATTCAACCCCACAAAAACTAAGTCTTGCTTTCTTACTCACAAGAGATACAGCAGCCCTAGACCCATAACAATGAACAACCAAGTTATTCAAAGTAATGAGTCCTTCTCTCTTGTTGGCATTTCTGTGGATCGAAATCTTAATTGGCACCAACACGTCACATCAATTGCAGAAGCGGCTGCTAAGAAATTGGGTTTCCTCTTCCGGGCTCGCAAATACTTTTCACCAACTAATCTCTATACCTTATACACTTCACAAATAAGGCCAAACCTCGAATACTGCTCCCACATATGGGGTGCAGCTGCCGCTTCTACACTCGCTATCCTGGACTCCATTCAAAAGTGAGCTATACGTCTCATCGGTGACCCTACCCTCACCCAAAGGCGTCCATCCCTTGCCCACCGACGTGCCGTTGGTGACCTCTCTCTCTTTTATAGATATCTGCACGGGCACTGCTCAGAGGAGCTTTCCTCCATAATTCCCCCACCTGCTGCCCCCAGCAGATCTACCAGGGGAACAGAGCGAATGCACCCTTTTAATGTCCAGGTCACCAGACATAGAACATCTTGTTATGCCCGCTCTTTTGTCCCGAGGACTTCCAAGTTGTGGAATTCCTTGCCGGCTCATGTTTTTCCTTCTCCTCCGAACCTCCAAGCCTTCAAGTCCAGAATTAACAAGCTGCCTCTTTCCTCCTTGTCAACACCCACGGTACGATAGTATTTAGGCTGTAAGCCCTCGTGGTGTGTTGTTGACATTAAAAAAAAAAAAAAAAAAGCTAGCTGTAAATGGTAAACACCAGATCGACTGACTACGACAAGATGGCTGAAATCAAAGAGTTGATGGACTTACTGAAAAAGCAACGCGAAGAAGACGAACAACGACAAGAAGAAGAAAGAAGACGGCGCGAAGAAGACGAACGACTGCGGCAAGAAGATAAAGAAGACCTCAAGAGGCAACGCGAAGAAGACGAACAACGGCGACAAGAAGATGAAAGAAGACGTCGCGAAGAAGACGAGAGAAGACGACAAGAGGAAGAACAGAGGTACCTTGAAGATAAAGAAGAACTCAAGAAGCAACGAGAAGAAGACAAAGAAGACCTCAAGAAGCAACGCGAAGAAGACGAGAGAAGACGACAAGAGGAGGAACAGAGGCGTCTTGAAGATAAAGAAGAACTCAAGAAGCAACGCGAAGAAGACAAAGAAGACCTCCGAAGTATGTTCCACAATATGAGAGTTGATGTAAAAGAAGAAATTGAACAGATCAACGAACAAATAGAAAATGTGGACAAGAAAGTAGAAAATGTGGACAAGAAAGTAGAAGATGTGGAAAATACAATAGGAGTGGTAAACAGGAAAGTAGAAAATGTAACAGAGGATTTGAACAAACGATGGGAAGAAGTGGAGGGGTTGAAAGAACAAATGAAGATGATGATGAAAGGCACAGAAGTCAGACATAGAGAACTGACAGAGCAGGTGATGGGCCAGACTGACAGAACTCAACCAAGAGGAGTTACTGGAATGTCCCCAGTTCAAAATCGTCCGGAAGAAGATATGCCAATCGTGCAGCAGCCTCATGGAACTTTGAAGCCGCCGACTTTTGACGGAGAAACATCGTGGCCCATGTACAGGAGGCAGTTTGAGGCGGCAGCTCTCAGCAATGGGTGGAGCGAACAACAGGCAGCAACTGCTCTAATTCTCTCGCTTCGAGGTAAAGCCCTAGAAATCCTCCAGAACATCCCGGAGTCGAAACAGCAAAACTACTTAACAGTGATACAGGCCCTAGATTTGAGATATGGTAACAAGTACATGAGCCAGGTCTACCAGACACAACTAAAGTCAAGGGTCCAGAAGCCAAATGAGACGCTGCAAGAATTTAGTGCCGAAGTGGAGAAACTTGTGCGACTGGCATATCCCCAAGCCACAGAAGAATTTGTCAACCAGATAACCGTCCAGACCTTCATCGATGGGGTACTTGATAATGAAATGCAACAAGCTTTAAGGCTCGGAAGGTTCAAAACACTTACGGACTGCGTAATTTATGGCTTGGAATTTGAAGCAGCGAAGAATGCACCTCAACCTCGCCGCAACAGGCTGCGCGAAGTGAAGGAGATAGAAGAGTTTGCAGACACGACAGCCGAACTAAGGCAAGAAATGAAGTTGATAAAAGAAGCCATAAGCAAGCTCACTGTACCGGTTGGGGCACGTAGGACGAAAGCAGATTGGTCAGACATAGAATGCTACAAGTGTGGTAGGAAAGGGCACATAAGTAGGCAGTGCTCACAAACCCAACAGGTGGCTCGCAGAAGACAAGAATACACCAACAGGGAGCGCCATCAGGGAAAACGACCTGACGCCAGTGTAGGTGGGCGACACGTGGCATGCGAGACCCAAGGCCCCAAAGTCAGGGACTCCACTATCCGACGCTACCGCGAGAGCCTCGTTATACCTGGTAGACGGGAGACAATGCAGTTTCACCATCGATACTGGCGCCACTAGATCCGTTGTACGCCCAGACATGTTGCCAAATATGTCGGCACTCACGACCAACAAACAGCCTTTGTTGGAGACAGCGAAAGGAGATAGGATACCCGTGCATGGAGAGGCCATTGTTTACATCAAGCTGGGCAGTACTGAGCTACAGGTAAGGGCTGTCGTCGCAGAAATCGTCGACGAATTTATTCTGGGCCTGGATTTAATGGAAGATTTTGATGTCCTATCAGTAGACTTCCAGAATAAGATCTTGAAAATCGGTAACGAAGAGTTGTATTTATCTCCAACAGCAGGCGAAGCTAATCCCAGGGTGAGGCTTATTGTCGACGAGGATACACGGATTCCTGGTAACAGTGAGAAGATTGTCAGAGCCAGACTAGAGAAGAAACTTGATTGTATGTCTGCTCTCATAGCGGAGCCCCTAAAAGATAGACGTGATTGTGCCCTCGTCGCACGATGCTTAGTAGACCCGAAGAAGACAATACCCATAAGAGTGGCTAACGTACAAACTAACAGGGTCACATTTAAGAAAGGTGAGGTTATCGCCACTTGCGAACCCATTGACCGAGTGATGTTGTCCAAAAACGTGACACCCACTGCATTAGACAGAAGACTGCCAGTAGAAATAGTAGAGCGGTTCAAGAATTCATGGGGCCAATTGAACAATATGGAGATGGAGATGGCCCTGAAGTTCGTATTGGAGGAGGCTGATATCTTCGCTCAAGATAAAATCACAGGTCTTACGAGTCTACTGCAACACAGAATTAATACTGGCGACGCAAGACCAATTAGACAGCCACCGAGACGACTGCCTTTTGCCAAGCAATCAGAAATCAAGGCGATGGTTAACGAAATGCTGGAAGATGGTGTGATCGAGGAGTCTAATAGTCCTTGGTCGTCCCCAGTAGTTTTGGTCACCAAGAAAGACGGCACTATGAGATTTTGCGTGGACTATAGGAAGCTGAATGATGTCACCAAGAAAGACAGTTATCCCCTGCCCCGGATCGACGACACTTTGAACACTTTGGCCGGATCAAAGTGGTTCTCTACGTTAGACCTGAAAACTGGCTACTGGCAAGTAGAACTCCATAAAGACGATAAGGAGAAGACTGCTTTTTCAACCGGGAATGGGTTGTACCAATTCAAGGTCATGCCATTCGGCTTATGTAATGCTCCTGCCACCTTCGAGCGACTAATGGAGTTAGTGCTGAGAGGACTGACATGGGAAACATGCCTGGTGTATCTCGATGATGTCATGGTGATTGGAAGGACTTTCGATGAACACCTGTCGAATCTGAAGCAAGTTTTCTCCAGGCTGAGAGGTGCCAATCTGCAACTTAATCCCAAGAAATGCGCCCTCTTCCAGAAGAAAGTGAGTTTCCTCGGACATGTGGTTTCTGAGAAAGGGATAGAAACTGATCCAGAGAAAATAAAGGCAGTAAGAGACTGGCCTGTGCCGAGGAACAAACATGAGGTCAGAAGTTTTCTGGGACTTTGCAGCTACTACCGACGCTTTGTGAAGTACTTCAGCAGCATTGCGAAACCTCTGCATAGCCTGACTGAAAATAAGGTCGAGTTCATCTGGTCACCAGATTGCCAAGAGTCTTTTAGAGAACTCAAACATCGTCTTCTCACTGCTCCTATACTGGCTTATCCTCGGGACGAAGGACTGTTCATACTGGACACCGATGCTTCCCAGTATGGCATTGGGGCAGTACTCTCGCAGCTCCAAGCCGGAGAAGAAGTTGTGATAGGCTACTTCAGCAAAACGTTCGGAAAAGCAGAAAGGAATTACTGTGTAACCCGGAAAGAACTGCTGGCAGTTGTAAGATCCATCGAACATTTCCACAGCTTCCTGTATGGAAGAACATTCCGCGTGAGGTCGGATCACTCTGCTCTGCAATGGCTTCTGAACTTTAGAAATCCCGAAGAACAGATAGCCCGATGGATAGAGAAACGGCAGAGCTACGACTTCCGGATTGAACATCGAAAAGGAAGAAGTCACGCCAATGCAGACAGCCTGTCAAGAAGACCATGTTCAGTGCATGAATGTAAATTTTGCGAGCGACAAGAGAACAAAGATATCGACAAAGTAACTCATCAGATCAAACAACTGGTGGCAGGACAGGAGAATAACACCGATCTAGACGTAAATCTTGAATACATCAGAGACGCACAGAAGACAGATCCAGACTTGAAAAATATTAGAGAATGGCTACAAAAGGGGAAAAGACCTGAGTGGCACGATGTGTCCCGGTTTGGGGCGGAGGTTAAAGGCTACTGGCTACAATGGGACTCATTGTGTCTAAAGAATGACATGATCACTCGAAAATGGGAAACTGCCGATGGTAGAGACTGTATATACCAGACCGTTGTGCCAAGTGAGTGCATAGACAGTGTTCTTCAAGAGTTACACAATAGTAGAAGTGGAGGCCACTTTGGGGTCAACAGGACTCTTGCCAGAGTGAGAGACCGCTTCTATTGGATAAACTGCCGAAGAAGCGTGGAAGAATGGTGCAAAAGGTGTGACCAATGTGCTTCAAAGAAAGGACCAAAGACCCGATCCAGAGGAAAAATGATGCAGTACATCTCAGGTACACCGTGGGAGAGAGTTGCCGTAGACATCGCAGGACCTTTTCCCATCACAGAGTCTGGGAACAGATACATAATGGTGGCGATGGACTACTTCTCGAAATGGCCTGAAGTTGCGCCGATCCCCAACCAAGAGGGAACGACCGTGGCAGAAGCCCTGATGGAAAATGTCATATCACGGCATGGCGTACCCTTGGAGATTCACACCGACCAGGGCCGGAATTTCGAATCAGAGGTCTGGAAGAGCCTAATGGACTTGCTAGGCATAAAGAAAACGAGAACAACGCCACTCCACCCTCAATCAGACGGCATGGTAGAACGGCATAACAGGACCATCAATCAGTATCTTGCTATGTTTGTTGACGAGAATCAGAGAACCTGGGACAAGCTGATACCTCTGTTCCTCCTAGCTTACAGAAGCTCTCAGCATGAATCTACCGGCTACACTCCACCCATGATGTTGACCGGCCGAGAGATGCGGCTACCAATCGACATGACGAGACCACCACCGAACGAGGACATAGCGGACCTAGCTACGTTACCTGAGTATGTCGCCGACCTAGAAGGAAAACTGCGCACTATACACAGATGTGTCAGAGATAGGCTCCTCTTAAGCAGTGACCGGATGAAGATGCGCTTGGATCGCAGAGCAACACCCCATACATTCAAGGAAGGTGATGCAGTGTGGCTGTACCAACCAACAAGGAGAAAGGGCCTCAGTCCCAAACTTCAGAAATCATGGGAAGGGCCATACTTGGTGACTAAGAAAATTAACGACCTAGTCTACAGAATCCAGCTGTCTCCAAGAACTAAACCCAAAGTTGTTCACATAGAGAGGTTGAGTCCCTATCGGGGCAACGAACCCCCAAGTTGGCGGCCGGTAAATACTGTTCGGGACGAACAGTCTTAAGGAGGGGGGCAGTGTTACAAAGCACTTCAATAGACGTAGGTGCGGTGTTGCCACATCTCCAGAATTTCCCCAACATCTGGGAATTTTTGCACAGTCTGGCAACACCGCCTCCCCACCCCCTGGGGTGCCTGGGGTGACCCCCCTCAGGCGAAGTCTCAACCCTCTAGGACCAGAAATAACGAAGTTACCAACTTGTACCCCGTCGGAACGGATAACTGAGGTCTGCACATTCCGAACACCCTGTATATACACCCTGTATACGCAGAGAACCCTTACACCCTGTATACGCAGAGAGATCTTATAGTTCGAGAAACACCTCTTGTGTAACATAGGAGTGGTGACCACATTTGGATCATCCTGTATATACATCCCCCTGTATACACACGGGACCGATCTGTATTCACAGAACCTTCTAGTAAAAGAAGGTCCTGGAACGTTCTGGAATGGAACGCTCTAGAAAGGAGGGGAAGGTACGGCGAGTATATAAAAGCGAAAGCAAGCCAGCCCAAGTTAGTTCAGTTCAGTAAGAGAATGTTGGAGTGACTAGAAGAAGCAGTAACTAGTGTGAAGTAGAGACCGTAGTTTCAGTATAGTGACTTGTGTGCAGATTAGTAACCAGTGCAAGGCCAGATAAACTAAGTGTTTTGTGAGAGAGACGTTCTAGAACTTTTATTGTATCCATATTTATATAGTAAATAAAGTTGTTTTGTTAAAATTTAAAGTCTCACTTATCCAGAACCCGGAGAAAACGTAACAATATGATTGAAAATCAGTACTGATAACTGGTTCCCGGATGTTATATAGTGCGTTTTTAATTCAGTATTAACTGACTCCCAGAACTGATACAGTAACCCATTACTGATAACTAACTCCCAGAACTGATACTGTGACCCATTAAGTATTTAGATTAACTTTTTCGTTAACTATCAATAGAATCAAATTCTGATTCAGTAGTACTATGTTTATCTGCCGTAGTTGACAAACTCGTACTTGACCCGAAATTATTCAAACTCGATGATATATCAAGCGATAGCACCCAACGCTGATTGACGCACGATTGAAACCTTCTAAGAAAATGACGCTTTTTGCTCGCGGCATTTGAAAAACCGCTATGATCGACCTTGACGGCAACTCTTCGTGAGAGATCGTCACCAAAAAGACGTTACATTTCAGCGCGATTTTAGTGCATCCGGTTAATATGACATTCATAAAATAATTACTCATTTTCAACGGCCAAGACTGATTCCAAAAATTGTATACGTCTTTAGCATGCCCCTGAGATATTACAATACATTCCTTATATTATTGATTTCAGCAGGCTTTAAAACGCATTTGTACTTAAATGATTATTGATGTGTAAATATAATTTAGAAAATTATTCACAGAAAAATAATTTAGGTAATTAAAGCGAATTTTTCTCTATTTATAACGGCACTGAGGAAGCATCTACTAGAGGTATCGAGATAATTACTAAGATAATTATACTGAGTCTTTACGTAATGATGGAATTATCTAGATATGAATTACGATCTTACAATCATTTGGAAAAATCGTTCAATATACAGAGCAATACAAAATTGAAACGTTGCAATATATACAAATCCTCTGCATAATATATTACTTTAGTATCCTTGCTCAAAACCATACATAGATTTCTTCTCTTTCATACTCTACTTCATAGAGTTCCTCAATATATAATCTATATTAGCAGCCGTACATTTGTAATCAGTGACTATTTATAATCTATTATTTTATGCACAGTATTACCTGCCTGTCTGATAATCTCTCCTTTAAGCAGCCATGCAAGGATAATGGATAGTCTATTCCATCGATAGTAGGAGGGCCTTTAATTGCCTGTAACTGCACCGGTTCCAGTCACACATAAAGGTGGTTCTGCTTGGTGTTTATTGTTACCTGTCGAAGCTCACCTGGAGGTCTCGGATGTAACTGATAACGTCGATGTGCAGATTCTTATGGCCGTCGGCGACTCGTGCAAAGGTTCTGAAACGCAAAGGAGCCTCGCAAGTGTTGATCACAGCATTCGATGGACTCAGTACGTCGGTGCTGATTCCGGTGAACTACTGCTCCTGATTATGAAACACAATAGGCTCTTAAGGTGTTGATTGCTATTTTTGGTGCCTCACGGGCGGCTCCAGAACGTCGCTGCTTGCTCTGGCAGACCATTACAGCCAGGTAGTTGAGAGCTCTTAGTGATAATTTCTAGCAAAAACTCTCCTGGAACTATTAAGAGATAGCTCTATTTAACAGTTTCCGTCAGCGTGATGGAAACCTTATCAATAGCGGTGGGATTTAGCTGGTGCGCCAACCAGACACTAGTATGGTCGAAGTGTAAGGTGCCGTCAAAATCTTTTTTTTAGTATTATTTCAACAACATACCACGAGGGCTTACAACATAAATACTATCGTACCGTGGGTGTCGACAAGGAGGAAAGAGGCAACTTGTTAATTCTGGAGGAGAAGGAAACACAAGTGCCGGCAAGGAATTCCACAACTTAGAAGTCCTCGGGGCAAAAGAGCGGGCATAACAAGATGTTCTATGTCTGGTGACCTGGACAGTAAAAGGGTGAATTCGCTCTGTTCCCCTGGTAGATCTGTTGGGGGCAGCAGGTGGAGGAACTATGGAAGAAAGCTCCCCTGAGCAGGGCCCGTGTAGATATCTATAAAAGAGAGACAGTTCACCAACGGCACGCCGGTCGGCAAGGGATGGCAGCCTTTGGGTGAGGGTAGGGTCACCGATGAGACATATAGCTCTCTTCTGAATGGAGTCAAGGATAGCGAGTGTAGAAACAGCAGCAGCATCCCAGATGTGGGAACAGTATTCGAGGTTTGGTCTTATTTGTGAAGTATATAAGGTATAGAGATTAGCTGGTGAAAAGTATTTGCGAGCCCGGAAGAGGAAACCTAATTTCTTAGCAGCTGCTTCTGAAATTAATGTGACATGTTGGTGCCAATTGAGATTTCGATCCACATAAATGCCAACAAGTGAAAAGGACTCATTACTTTGAACTTGGTTGTTCATTGTGATGGGTCTAGGGCTGATGTATCTCTTATGAGAAAGAAAGCAATACTGTTATTTGGTGGGGTTGAATTGTACAAGATTTCTACTTCCCCAGTCTAATATTTTTTGGAGATCCACGGAGACAGGACCCTCCATGAGTCTGCCATCCTCATCTAATCGGGCTGAATCTACTATTCTTAGATAGATTTTTTGATAAAAGCTTGCTTTAATTAACAAGATAAATAAACACCGTTTCACATTGATCTCCAAGGGTATCAAGCATATTTTCGTACATTTGGCTTCTTCAAATACTAGAGCGTAATAGTGGCTCGATTCACCGATTTTTCTATATTTAAAAAATTCACTAATAGAGAGGTATCGATAGTGAGACTTTGCAAAAATTTTTTCAAATGAGCGCGAACTGGGACCCCTAGAACCCATATCCGGGGTCAGTTTCAATTTTATATGTTTATATATATATATATATATATATATATATATATATATATATATATATATATGTATCCGCCTGATAACTCAAAAAATAATCAACCGATTTTAATGAAACTCGGCAAGTGCCTTTCTTTTATTAATGGCTTGGATGAGTTCGTTATCCAGGAAAATCGAACTGGGTTTTGCGGGAAAATTTTGAGTTTTCTTAAAAAAAAAATTTTCTTCGGAAATAACAAAGCTGTTTTAATGAAATTTATTACATATGTTGCCTTGGAAGAGGCCTTACTAATTACCAAAATTAAACTTTCTAAGTTTACAGAAAATTGAGTTATTCAAATTGTATTTTTTTTTCAAAAACATTTTTTCTCCAAAAATTACCAAGTTATTTTAATTAAATCTGGTGGATATCTTGTTGTCTAAATTAAACTTTCTAGGTTTATAGAAAACTGAGTTATTCAGATTTGAAGCATTTAGTAAAAATTCACTACCATAACGCACTTGCTGCGTCCAGAGTTTTTTTATATTGTTTCTTTATAACTTTATCCTGCACCATGCTGTAATTCTGTGACGTTAAATTTAACACTTACATTTCTGATATGTTATCATTCGTTGTAACGTTATCGTGATATTGTGTTGGTTGAGTCGATTGTTCACTTGATATCAAGAAACCCTCGTATACATTTCACATTCGGCAGCCGGCGTTCGAGGTGAACGGTAGTTAAGCGAATACGTAGTGAAAATCGTGTTAAAATACGAAGTGTTTTGGTGTTTTTAAGTGAAAA
Organism: Tillus elongatus; assembly: GCA_964006375.1. Lineage (NCBI taxonomy): Eukaryota > Metazoa > Arthropoda > Insecta > Coleoptera > Cleridae > Tillus > Tillus elongatus. The sequence goes on from OZ023262.1 coordinate 274,298,381, forward strand.
TGTATACAAATAAAACAGGCGAACCGCCTGATCGCGGAAGATTAGAATCTAATCCTGCAAAAACAGATTGGTATGAAAAAACACAAGAAATGTCCCAGGATATAGAGATGAATTACGAAACTAATAAGGTAGGAACAGAAAATCAAAATAAAGCCATAGGCGAAAAAAAAGTTTCAAATAATATCAATAAGGATTTGGTAAGTGAAGTTTTTAATTCATTAGTAGAAACTTCAAATAAAAATGTAAATGAAAATATATGTAAAAATCCAATAAGCGATAAGCCGACTACAGTGGTCGATAAACAGTATAAAGTTGTGGATAATTTTTATGATAACAAGCATAGCGGTCCGTACATTGTATATATTCAAAATAACAATGGAAATATAGGTAAAAGTCATATCATAACGACTTCGAGAATTATACGTAATTCAGTACCTGAAATAGATCAAGACATTAAATCGATAGTTAGTGTAGGCCTGAACAAAATAAGATTAGAACTTAATAACGGAAAAAGTGCAAATAACCTAGTAAATTCAGAAATTCTTAAAAATAAAAATTATTACGCTTACATACCTCAGTATTTAACAAAAAGGCAGGGGGTAATTAAAAAAGTAGATTTAGATATCCAAGAAAGCGAATTATGCAACATAATAAAACCGCGCATAGGCGAAAATTTTCAGGTTTCTAGTGTTAGAAGAATGAACAGGCGTGTTCAAAATGGTGATCAGATTTTATACGTTCCAACACAGTCAATTCTAGTTACTTTTCAAGGTCAATATTTGCCAAAAAAAGTGTCGATAGAAAAAATCATTTTCGAGGTAGAACCTTACATTAGACGGGTCATACAATGCATGAAATGCTTACGCTATAACCACGTTAGCACACAATGTAGAGGAAAAGAAAGGTGCGGAAACTGTGGAGAAGAACATAGTAATAATCAGTGCACACATACAGGGACACCGGTATGTGTTATATGTCGGGGACCACATAAGGCCACTGACAGAAATAGTTGCCCAGAATTTCAAAAACAAAAATCCATCAAAAATATAATGAGCACGGAAAATAAATCGTATAAAGAAGCATCAACACAATACTCACAAAGTTACGCAAAAGTAACAAAATCACATGTAACTAACGTAGATAATTTTTCAGTCAACGGTGATGCCAAACTTCCCGCAACAAATTATACTTTTCCAAATTCTTTTACGCATTCACAAGCAAACTCTCAGTTTTATCCACAACCTGTAGTAAAACGCAAACGTACAGATATACTGCACGAAAATAAAATGGAAAACATACGACAACAACATCAAGAAATTGTGGCGCCAACAACATTCAGAACAACACCAATCATAAATCCCATACCCCCTAGATATAATCTACCAAAAGACGAAGATAAAACTGAAAAACTGGTATCTTTTTTTATAGAAACACTAAAAAACATTGGCACAGGTAACCCATTAGACAAAGAGCTGTTAGATAAACTTAGACTAGATATATCACGTATCGTACAAACCCAAAATACATATTCGCGCTGAAAATAATGCAATGGAATTGTAGGTCTTTAATGTCAAACAAGGGCAGCTTTGAAAGATATCTATTTGATAACTGTATTGATATTTCACTGCTTAGTGAAACATGGTTAAAATCTACATTCAATATTAAATTGTCAGGATATAGTATACTTAGAAAAGATAGGGCAGATGGATATGGTGGCGTAGCGCTACTAATATCAAATAAATTTGCCTTTACTCAAATTAACCAGTTTTATTTTGTGGATAACATAATGTGCGTAGGTGCAAAAATTAAACTACATCGTAACAAGATCGTTAATTTTTATTCAATATATATTAAACCTGGAAATAGAATTTCAGTTACTCAATGGGATACCTTTTTTAGAAGCTTAGAAAAACCATTTATTCTAGGGGGCGACTTCAATATCCACCATACAGCGTTGGGAAGTACCAGTACAGACTTAAATGGCCAAAACTTAATTTCAGCCATTGATGATAATCAACTTACTTATCTTAATACAGGTGCAGAAACGCGTATGACTAAGCCAAATAGTATTTCCAGGTCTGCAGTTGATATAACAATAACTTCAAACGCTTTAGCTCAAAATATTGAATGGAGTGTAAAAAATGAAACATTAGGGTCGGATCATTTTGTTATTGAGTATAAGTTTTTTATAGATAATACAAATAGTAACGTAGATTCCTCGGAAAACAAAATAACAAACAAAAAATGGAATGTTAAAAAAGCTAATTGGGAACAATACAAACAAAAAACAGAGCAATTTGCAAAAAATGCCTTAGAAATAAATACAAACATAGGCTATGAAGAGTTTCTTCAAAATCTAAATCTAATAATTTCTGAAACTATTCCAGTGAATAAAGCTAAAAAAACAAAATTTAATAAAGCATGGTGGAACGAAAATTGTAAAATAGCAATTGATAAACGCAAAGTAGCATTACAATCGTATAAATTTAACCCTACAATGCAAAATTTTATAGAATATAAGAAATGTGCGGCAATAGCAAAACGAGTAATTTTAGATAATAAAAGAAAAACTTGGCAAAACTTTTGTAGTACACTTAATAGAAACACTAGAATAAAGGAAATCTGGAAAACAATAAAATGTATAAATGGCGTGCAAACAGACAACATACCCCGAAGTTTGAACAACGATTGGATGATAGAGTTTATGCAGCTACAAGCACCGGCTTGGGTGGAAGAAAACTCATTTGGAGGCGGTCCAATATCCAATATTAACATCGAAATATTCACCATACAAGAACTAAACCTTAGTCTTAAGAATAACAACAACACAGCTGCAGGGGCAGATAACATACATTACTCTATGTTGTACCAACTACCCCAAATAGCTAAGGATTTATTACTAAACGTAATAAATAAAATATGGCTATCAGAAGAATATCCAGAAAGCTGGAAAACATATCTGGTTATGGCATTTTTGAAACCATTTAGAGATCCCAACTTAGCCAAGTCATATAGGGGAATATCGTTAGCGTCCTGTGTACTAAAAACGTTGGAGAGAATGATCAAACGACGACTAGAGACTTGGCTGGAAAAAAACCATAAATTATCTCCAAATCAGTTTGGCTTTAGAAAGGGATATTCCACTGCAGAAAGTCTAACAAAGTTTACCACAGATATCAACATTTCATTCACCAACACAAAATCAACAGTGGCAGGATTTATCGACATAGAAAACGCTTATGATAATATAAACTTAAGCCTATTGTATGATAAGATGATATACTTGGGAATAGAACCAAACTTTGCCCGTAAAATTATAAAATTATATTTAAACAGAAAAATACATCTTCTAACAGCAAATGAAAATATCACTCCCAGAAGCACGTCAAGAGGAGTACCACAGGGCAGTATAATCAGTCCTCTCTTATATTTGATCTATACACATGACATAAGCAACAATATCAACATACAAGTATTACAATTTGCCGACGATATATGCATTTATGACACCAACTGCGAAATAGATAGGGGAATCCAAGAAGTTACAAAAGCTATAGAGCAACTACAACAATGGACGAACAACAACAACATGAACATATCAACCAAAAAAACTCAGCTATGTATATTTACGCGCAAGAGACAGCCACTGCCCACTACGGTCACTGTTAACAACACTGATTACCCCATTAAGGATAAGGTGTGCTTTTTAGGGGTGTTTTTGGATAAAAAACTGCTCTGGAGGGATCATCTTCAACATCTAACGACAAAAACTGAGAAAGCAATAAATATACTTCGTATGGTGTGTCACACAAGATGGGGCGCTGACACAAATGTAGCCTTAATGATATACAGATCATTTGTTAGAGCCATGTTAGATTACAGCTCATTCCTCTATGACCAAGCGGCGAAAACCCACCTCAATAAAATCAGTACCATCCAAAATAAATGCTTAAGGTTGGCATTAGGTGCACTAAAAAGCACTCCAGTTAATAATTTGCTAGCCGAATGTGGTGAGATGCCTCTTCAATTCAGAAGAAAAATGATAGCAATAAGATTTATATTAAAGTTACAAGCAAAAAACAGCCCAATCCTACTCAAATTGGACCAATTACACAAGCTCACAGCAAGACATCGTTATTGGAGTCAAAAAGCAATCCCACTTACAGTAGAAGCATATTTGTCTGCACTCAAAGTAAAGCCCGATATGTACACCTACGATACGCAGCCGTTTTACAATATAAAATATGAAGTATTGCAAAATGTACAAATTGACTACCTGCCAGATTACTCATACATAGCCCAGCCGTTAAGAAACAACATCTTCCAGGAAGACATTAGTAAATTAGTACCACCAAATAGCTGTCTGATATACACAGATGGATCAAAAACTGACGAAAAAACAGCATGTGCCTATTTTGCAGTCCAAGACGAAAATTCAAAAATTTTTAAATTGAACAAAAATATGTCTAACTACACAGCAGAATTGATAGCTATCATAGAAGCCCTGAAGTATGCCACCGACAGCAACGACAATTATATAGTAATAATTACAGACTGCAAAAGTGTACTACAAAAAATAGAAAACTTCAATAGTCATATTTGTAACAACTATTTATTTGGTGAACTTGCCAAGTGGTTACATATTCTAATGCTTAACAACAAAGTGGTGAGATTTATGTGGATTAAGGGCCACTGTGGCATTGTACCCAATGAAATTGTAGACAGGTTAGCAAAAAAAGCTTTGGAAGAGGGTCAGTCGACTGAGTATCTCTGTCCACTTGAAGATTTTTTGTCGAAAGGTCTCAAATATAGTAATAGATTATGGGCGGAGCAATACAGCAGAGAGACAAAAGGAAAGTTTTACAGAGATATTCAGCCCACGATACCTAGGGTACCATGGTTTAGAAATTGCTATTACGAAAAAAATTTTGTAACGATAATATGTAGGTTAAGGTTCAACCATGCTTTATTCCCAAGCCATAAATATAAAATAGGCCTTTCAGATGAGCCAACCTGTGCATGTGGGGAAGTAGGAAACGCGCAGCATGTTTTGTTGGAATGTACCAATAAATATAACATTATTGAAATTTTTATAGAATATATTAACAACTTAAATATAGTACAAAAACCATTTTGCATAACACAAATACTAGAGATGAAAAATATAGCATTATATAAAGTATTAATAGACCACGTGCACAGGTTGGCTTTAAAATTATGATAAATATATTTAGACGTAGGATAGAATTAAGGTAGTTTAGGTAGATATTCCCAGTGTTCAATCCCTTTATGTTCTCCTATTCTTATAGAGGTCTTCCTGTTTGTCTATAAAGTTGCCATGATAGACCCCTTGGCACGAAGACATGTGTCCCCTGTGCAATCCTGAATAAATAAAAATGGAAAAAAAAAAAAAAAAAAAAAAAAAAAAAAAAAAAAAAAAAAAAAAAAAAAAAAAAAAAAAAAAAAAAAAAGTGTGTATATATTTGTGTGTACATATGTCATATGTGTGTATGATTGTGTCTATATATGTGTATATATTATATATCAAACATTTATTGAGAAGTATGTTGTATGATAGGGTGTATGGATGGGAAAGATAAAAATGTATATATCATTACATAGAGTGATCCGACACTATTGTTTATTATCAATCGGTATCAGTTATCGGCTGGTCTGGAAATATTTGACTATACCTCCTAAACTGGAAAAATGAGCTAATGGCAAAAAGCCACAGCCATAATTCGAACAACAACAACAACAACTCGTATACATTTAATGCATGTTAAAGATGTAGAAATAAAATCGCATATAAAGTAGTTAAATATTCAACTGTAAACTACTCCCGCTTTTTCTTTTAAAGCCACGAACAAACCCGACCCCTTTGTAATCCTCAGCTTCTTATTCTGTCAGAAAGATTTTCGGTCCGTTGTACTAATCTCTGAAAACCACATGCAATAAAGGAAGCGACAGAAAGCAAAGGAAAGGAAATATTTCCTTTATTTCAGATATGAAAGCAGAACGTTGGCACGAAGCGTGAAATTAGAGAAAAATCGGCGTGTAATGTCGTTTTTCGGGTGCTTTTATAGATTAACAGCCCTAGTCGGAGTTTTTGCATCATTGGTAACAATTAGTCATACTGTTGGCTGGAACTTATCTTCCCGATTGATTTTTACAAAAATATGAGACTGAAACAATTATTTATTGAGGTGGATGTCCAGATTCAGCGTGCACGTATTTCCCGTGAGATTGATGGTTGTCCTAAAGGCCATTATTGCGTAACGTGCAGGAATTGTCTCTGCAAAGTTTCACGTTCACTGTGTCTTGAGAACATCTTTATTTTGTTTGCACAAAACATTAAATTAAACTATTGTTACATTATTATGTTCTGAACATTAGAGCATCTTTCACCTATTTGCCCTATGTGGGTTCTGTGAGCCCTAGATAAGGCGTATAATAGATATGTACATCTTTTTAACGAATTTTTCGTAAAACGAAAAATTCACTAATGAGGAGATCTGTGTTTATATATATATATATATATATATATATATATATATATATATATATATATATATATATATATATATATATATATATATATATATATATGATAACTCAAAAAATAAGGGACCGATTTTGATAAAATTTGACGTTAGCCAGGAAAATCGGACCAATTTTTTCGGGAAAATTGTGGGTTTTCTTTTAGAAATTTTTTGTATCTCCGAAAATAACAGACCTATGACAACCAAATTTAACACGTACGTTTGTACGCTCAAACTTACCCTACAAACGAAAGTTCAGAACTCTCAGTTAAAACAGAAAAAGTTATAGGCATTTAAAGAAAAAAAAAATTGAGTGCCACTGGTGATCAGAGGAAAGCACAAGAACAAAATATTTTGCGTGATTAACAAAACCAATTGATATATTACATACAACGGTTAAGTTTTATTGGCGCAAAAGTGTCAAGAAGTAGCAGAAAAAATATTTTGAAGATATTATAATTTTTCTTCTTGAAACGTCAAAGTCGCGATTTTCATAAAACGAATTTGAAGCAAATACGGAATATGTCAAAAAAAATATCTTAATAAGTGTGTTTCACAAAGCCCGAAACCAAGGTCCGTTAAAATTTTTATATGTTTATATATATATATATATATATATATATATATATATATATATATATATATATATATATATATATGTATGTATGTATGTGTGTGTGTATGTATATTCGAGCGATAACTCAAAAAATACTAAACTGATTTCAATAAAACTTGGGAGAAATCTTGTTTGGACAAAAACGGAGGTCGAGTTCGTTAATCAGCCCTTATCCTCAAGTTTTCTATTGGAAAATCGGGGAAAACTTTTTTTCTACGCTATATTTTTGTAAGTATCAGAGTCACTGAAATGAGATTTTACATGTGGCTAGAAAAAGTGCAAATAAACCTATGTTGTGAATGTAAGTAATTTGGTACACAATATTTAGAGATTTTTCCAAACTAAAAATAAAATCCCAAAGACATGCGTTGAGACGACTTAGTGGTTAAAGTCCAATTCCTGACAGACAGAGTACTTAAGTGCCACGCGTAGATTAATTCATACAATAGGTATAAACCATACATCAACGGTGGGCTAACTAAATATATACCAGGCATAATACATACTACCCGAACCAACAATCGTTGAAATTTCGGCCACAATTATGGAAAATGACAGAGGACATGAAATTAAAAGTTTCCCAATTAATTGTTATTTAACTGGGGGATTCAATTATTAAAAGACACTATATTTGTAGCTTAATGAACGACATCAAATACAGTTTTATCGCAGTATAGATATATTATGCTGTCGTATAATATACTAGAAATGTAAACACAATCAAGCCAAGTCTCTATAAAAATGATTCTAAAATAGTTTCGTTTATCTTTAAACTTAAACATAAGACGTCATATAAGACCGAATCAGTCGTGGGATGTTTCAATGGTAATTCTACTAATTCTGTAATTAATTACGTATACTTTGAATATAATATCCCGGGCATGAAGCCTGTGTCAAGTATCGTGTAAACAAAACCTTAGTTGACGTATTACCAAACAGCTCAGTGGAAGCGTGCTAGTCTAGTACGCAGTAGGTTGCATAATCGAATCCAGCTTGATGAATGTATGTTTTTTATGTTTTATTTTGACATTTGGAGAAACAATAGCGGGCACATTTCATACGTTTTGAACAAGATCTCATTTTTGTTTAAAACGCCTTAATAAGTTTGTCACCTTTGAGTCTGAAATTATAATTTTGTTATTGTTGATAATGAAAAAAACGGTTTGGTTAGGTTGACTAAAACGAACTCAACTGGCAATTAATAAGGAAATCTAACTGCTACGTTTATATTTGGCAGATACTTGACTTTTCTAAATATATTTAAGTTTTCTTCTGGAAATCTTTTGTATAACTTTAATAAAATTTATAATACAAGATTCTTTTAAAGAGACTTACACTATCTACAGATATGGCAAAATTTAATTATTTAGCTTCATAGAAAATTGGGTTTTGGGCATTTTTCTCAAAAGGAGTTCGAACATAAGATTTTTTTAATAATAGAGAGATATCGATGGTAACACTTTCGAAAGAATTCTTCAAACGTGCGCGTACTAGGACCTCTAACATCGATCTTCAAGGTCTGTGTAAATTTAAAGTATTATTGAACAATTGAATGATTGAACAAGATGGCGGCAAGTGAGTCGGTTTTAGTGAATGAGCTGAACAAAATGAAGAAAAATGAACTAATTGATGTTCTAGTGTCGAAAAAGTTACCACAAAATTTTTGTGAAAATCGAATACTTAAAGAATTTATGAAAGATTTGGTTCTGGGAGTCAAGTGTAGTGCACAAGGTGACGAAAAATTTCAGGATTCCATTAACACCGTACCCAGTAATGGCGACTGCAACCAACGTTCATGTATTGAAAATAGGCTGAAATGTCAATTTGTGCAACGAGAAATCGGAGTAACAAGGGAACTGATGTCACAGATGGAAAAGAGGATTTGTGATCAGGAGTTTATTATTTCGTTATTAAAAACAGAAAGTAGCCGTTCAAATAAAGTTTTGAGTAAAACCGCGCCATTAATTGAAATCAGCAACAGAGATAAAGATATTCCCACAATTAAAAATACTGGCCCCACAAAAGAGACAGATAACAAAAACAGATTGCAAAAACAAAAGTCGACTGACAGTGATAACGTCGGTGCGATGGCTGGAAAGCCAAACTCGTCTGTGAACAGCGGTGGATTTCAATCGCCGGTAAGGAGAAAACATCAACAGGTGATTACGGGTAAAAGCGGCCACTCTGCTACTGCCAAAATACGGGGAGCAGATGAGGTTTCCTGGATATTTGTGGGGAGAGTAAGGGGCGACGTGGATGTTTCTGTGATGGAGGAGTTTTTTGCGGAAAACTGGCCGACATTAAAGTGTGAGTGCTTTAAACTTGTATCGAAGGGTAACAATAGTAGTTTTAGAGTGAGTGTCCCGAAAGAAAACAAAAGTGATATCTTCGACGAGGAAAAGTGGCCTACTGGTGTAATAGTGAAAGATTACAGATTTTTTCACAAGAGAACTGAGCCGCGACCAACAGAGTGACTGTGACGTCTTACTAGATAATGAAATCACGACAGTAAGTAGCAATGTTTTTAACTTTTCTGACGCGAACAGGTGCACTTCCGGTGACCCTATTCTAAATTGTGACGTTAGGCAGATAGACTTGCTGCATATAAACATTCAGTGTTTGACAAATAAAATTAATATTTTAGAACTGTTTCTTGAAAGAACGAAATCGCGATTTATTTGTATCTGTGAACATTGGTTAACACAATCAAATTGTAATGCTGTGGCTCTTGATGGTTATGTCAAAGTGGATGCATTTGTACGAACGATCCACCGACACGGTGGGTCAATTATTTACGCCATTGAAGCATCTGCACAGAAATGTAAACCATTGGCTTATTTAAATAGACTTTCAGTTGAGCTTGATTTTGAATGTGCTGCTATACTACATGATAAACAGACATGTATTGTTAATATTTATAGGTCGCCTGCAGGCAACTTTGGGGTATTTTGCGACCTATTGTGTAACTCCTTAAAATTGTTATTCAGAGATACAAATTTGTTTATCTAACAGGTGACTTCAACATAAATAAGGATGGATCGCTTCATTATAAAATAATAGACGATCTATTTCATTCTTACAATTTAACTTCTCTTGTCAATACTCCGACAAGGGTCTTTAGATCGGGTGACATCTTGAGTAGTAGTAGCATTGATTATGTATTAACAAATATTGAGGGTGTTGTTGTAGACAATTTTGATCCAGGAATCTCGGACCATTACGCTCAGGCAGTTACGTTTCCCGTAGCGAACGGAATTGGCCACTCTTCCATAGAGGCTAAAAGAGAAATTGTCTTTCGACCTCTAAATGAAATGACAATTAACGAATTTAAAACTTGTTTTGCGAGCACATACGATTTCAATTTGAGTGAAATTGAGGATGTAGACATGGCATTTAAAAAATTTTTCGACACTTTTGTCTGGTGCTTTGAGGTAGCTTGTCCGAAAACTAAAAAAGTTGTAAATTCCGGTTTTAACGTAACATATGGAATCAAGTTTTCACCAAATCTGCAACAAAAACTTAATGACCTGAAGCTTTTAAATTCAATGCGTAAACAATCCGGTGAGATGGAGATTAACGCTATGTATAAAGTAATGAAAGCGGAGGTAAATAGCCTAATTAAACAGGAAAAACAAAACTTCACAGCATCTTATATTTGTAACGCCCCAAATAGAACTAAAGCACTATGGCAGCTTGTTAAACTTAAGAAAAACAAACCAAGTGAGGAGCACTGCATTTCGAATTTACTATACGAAAACAAAAATATAACTAGTAGGGTAGAAATTGTTGAGGCACTTGCCGGATATTTTTCAGGTGTTGCTGAGACGAAGCTTATGTTGCATTCCGGGGGCCAGATGTCTGATAGCACAGCCGAACAATATAAGCGCAAAACACTTTTATAACACCTTTAACTGAATGTAAAGTTATTGAGATCATCAACGAACTTCCTAATAAAAAATCAAGCGGCTTTGATGATGTTCCAATAAAAATTATTAAGCAATGTGCTGCTGAGCTTGCCGCGCCACTTACAAAGATTATAAATTCCTGTATATGTCTGGGAAAATTCCCTGACATATTGAAACTGGCTGTGGTTGTTGCTGTGTTGAAGGCGGGAGACAGTACCAATTTGGAGAACTATCGTCCCATCTCTATATTAAGCATTTTTTCAAAGATCATAGAAAGGGCAGTACATAGAAGGATGGTCAAGTTTTTAAACGCTAATAATATTAAATCACCATCACAGCACGGATTTAGAACTGATCATTCTACAGAAACTGCCCTTATCGAATACATTCAATATGTAAATGAAAGAATGGACCTCAACTACATTTTTTTTTTTATGTCAACAACACACCACGAGGGCTTACAGCCTAAATACTATCGTACCGTGGGTGTTGACAAGGAGGAAAGAGGCAGCTTGTTAATTCTGGACTTGAAGGTTTGGAGGTTCGGAGGAGAAGGAAAAACATGTGCCGGCAAGGAATTCCACAACTTGGAAGTCCTCGGGACAAAAGAGCGGGCATAACAAGATGTTCTGTGTCTGGTGACCTGGACAGTAAAAGGGTGCATTCGCTCTGTTCCCCTGGTAGATCTGCTGGGGGCAGCAGGTGGGGGAATTATGGAGGAAAGCTCCTCTGAGCAGTGCCCATGCAGATATCTATAAAAGAGAGAGAGGTCACCAACGGCACGTCGGTGGGCAAGGGATGGAAGCCTTTGGGTGAGGGTAGGGTCACCGATGAGACGTATAGCTCTCTTTTGAATGGAGTCCAGGATAGCGAGTGTAGAAGTGGCAGCTGCACCCCAGATGTGGGAGCAGTATTCGAGGTTTGGCCTTATTTGTGAAGTGTATAAGGTATAGAGATTAGTTGGTGAAAAGTATTTGCGAGCCCGGAAGAGGAAACCCAATTTCTTAGCAGCCGCTTCTGCAATTGATGTAACATGTTGGTACGAATTAAGATTTCGATCCACAGAAATGCCAACAAGAGAAAAGGATTCGTTACTTTGAATAACTTGGTTGTTCATTGTGATGGGCCTAGGGCTGCTGTATCTCTTGTGAGAAAGAAAGCAAGACTTAGTTTTGGTGGGGTTGAATTGTACAAGATTTCTACTTCCCCAGTCTAATATTTTTTGGAGGTCTATGGAGACAGAACCCTCCATGAGTCTGCGATCCTCATCTAATTGGGCTAAAGAGACAGGCTTAGAATATTGTATGTTTGAGTGGAGGGTGCTGTCGTCCGCGTAACTGTGAACTGGGTTGGATGTGCTAGAGAGGAGGTCATTGATGTGGAGAAGAAACAAAGTAGGGGCTAAAGCTGAACCTTGAGGAACTCCTGCATTAATTGGATACAGTTTAGAAGAATGGCCATCCACAACAACAGATATGCTCCTGTTGGAGAGGAAATTTGCTGTCCAGGTACAAAGTTTTGGTGGTAGGCCATAGGCCGGAAGTTTATTAAGCAGCGCTGCGTGCCAGACCTGGTCGAATGCTTTGGATATGTCTAGAGCAACAATCTGGGATTCACCGTGTTGTTCCATAGACTTGTTCCAAGAATGGGTGACAAAGGAAAGGAGGTCGGCAGTCGATCTGCGCTGACGGAATCCATACTGCCTGTCGTGGATTAGACTGTGTTTTTCAAGGAATTTTAGTAGTTCGGTGTTTATATACTTTTCCATCACTTTAGAGATGACTGAAAGGAGAGAAATAGGCCTGTAGTTGCTAGGAAGCGCTTTGGATCCTTTCTTGGGGATGGGTTGTACTCGAGCAGTTTTCCAGTTACTAGGGAATATGCCTTTATTGTAAGATATCTGAAACAGACGAGTCAGGACAGGAGCAAGTTCTGGTGCGCATTTTTTGAGAACAATTGCTGGGATCTCTTCAAGGCCAGAGGCTTTCCTGGTATTAAGAGAAGAGAGCATCTTTCGTACCTTTTTAGTTTTGAAAATGATATCAGTCATTTTATGTGCGACATTGGGGACTGTTGGTGGTTGAGCATTTGGAGGTGGGTTGAGAGTAGAATTTCCGGAGAACAACGAAGCAAAAAGTTCAGCCTTGCCCAGGGCGGTAGAAACAATTTCATCACCTGAGACAAGAGGTGGGAACGTGCTCTTGCAGAAATTATTCCCAATAGACTTAGCAAGAGTCCAGAAGGGTTTGCCGCCGTTGGAGCTTGAGAGGACTTTGTTTTTGATGTGGTTATTAAACGAGTTTTTTGCCTCAGAAAGAATGCGAACATAGCGGTTTCTTGCGTCGTTGAATGCTTGACGATTTTCTTGACTGGGATTGTGTAAAAGCGTTTTGTGAGCTTTGACCTTTTCAAGTCTGGCCTTGTCACAGGATTTAGAGAGCCAGGGCTTTTGAGTGGCTGAAGAGGTTTTCTGTGTACGTGGAATAAATAATTCCATGCCAGCTTGGATAATTTCGGTGACGTTTTGTGAGATATCAGAGGGGTCAGGATGAGAGAAGCAGACAGACGCCCATGGAAATGAGGAAAAGTAATCCCGCATTTCGTCCCAGTTTGCGGAGTTGTAGTGCCAAACGATACGTGGGTGTGATGACTGTGTGACCCCGGGTTGCATTGCACAGGAAGCAGTGACCATGCCGTGGTCTGAGCGACCAAGGGGGGCGGTGACTGATATCTTATAGCATTCAGGATTTGTAGTAAGAAGGAGATCCAAGGGATTTGAGCTGTGTGTTGGGATACGAGGAAAGTAAGTAGGTTGCTGAACCATATTGGCCAAAGAATTGCTGACTGCAAAGGCCTCCGCTGCTCTCCCTTGTGGATCGGTTTTTGAAGATCCTAGCCATTCCTTATTATGGACATTGAAGTCGCCAAGAATAGTGACCTCGGAGGAAGGATATTCAGAAATCAGATAGTCGGTTTTTTCAGAAAGGTAGTCAAAGAGCTGGACAAAGTTGTTGTCAGAAGGTGACCGGTAAATGCAACAGATGAATTTAGTTGCAGCCCTGAGAGAGAGTTTTATCCATAGTATGTCTTTTCTTCCAGCTTCTAAATTGGGAAGTCTGGTGCAGGGTAGATTGCTACGGACGTATGCGCACACGTGGTGACCTTATTTTTTGACCTGTCTCGTGCCTTTGACACGGTAAATCCTTTTTTTTTTGTTAAGGAGAAGATGTGGGCGTTGGGGATAAGAGGCACTTGCAACGACCTTCTACTTTCGTATCTCACCAACAGACAGTTCCTTGTAAAAGCGAATAATATTAATTCCCAAAGATATGGGGTAAGTATGGGCACACCCCAGGGAAGTGTCATTGGCCCACTTTTGTTTACACTCTATGTAAACGATTTGCCGCAATTTATACAAGACGAAAAAGTCTTCATGTATGCCGATGACACTTCTATTGTTGTCTACGGCAAGACGGTGGAGGAAACTGAAATAAAATTAAAATCAGTGGTGCAATCTTTTGATGAGTGGTGTTATAGAAATCGACTCATTTTAAACTACGACAAGACTTTTTCTCTTGAAATGCATAACTGCCACCGAAGAGAGAGGATGTGCGGCAGCACTATTTTGGTGAATGGAAATGCTGTGCAATTCAAAAAGGTGGCAAAATTTTTGGGTGTTAGAATTGACAGTAGCCTGTTATATATAGACCAGATTGATCACGTGTGCAACAAATTAAATTCCGCGTTTTATGCAATGTTGATGCTTAAAGATTCCTTAAGCTCGGAACATCTGCTGAAAGTCTATTACGCGCATGTCTATTCACATCTGAATTACGGTATCATTATCTGGGGCCAATCTTCGGACTGCCATAGAATATTTGTGCTACAGAAACGAATCCTGAGATTAATATACAATCTACCTTATGGGCACCCTTGTCGTGACATTTTTAAGAAAAATAACATTATGACGTTAACACCAGTTTATTTGTTCCATCTGTTAACTTACATTCATAAAAGCAAGAGAAAATTTGTTATCAACTCGGATTTTCATAAGCACAACACTCGTGAAAAAATACTTTTCACCTGAATAAATGTCGCCATGTTATGCGGGTTGCTTTTTGTATAACCAGCTGCCTTGTTCTCTGAAGGACACAAATTGTACAAAAAAATTTAGAAAGCAACTGAAGGTTGCTTTAATTACTCATAGTTTTTATAGTTTGAGTGAATTTTGTGAAGCTGTACTGTGAACGTATCTTTTTTGTTGAGATGTGAAGCTCGTTAGATTTTAGATTTTTGGGCACGTACCCTTGTGATAAGTTGTGATACGTTCTGTATCTTTTTTATCTTGTATGTTTTTGACTTGTCCGATTTACAATAATTGTAACTAAAGGACCAAATAAATATTATTATTATTATTATTATTATTAACTTTACTAATATACCGTATAATAATAGTATACAATTCTTATTAAAATTCGCTAATATAGCGCACTTTCTGCGTCCCGAAATTCAATTGATGCCAAGAATCCTTCAAGATAAAAGAGAATGTTTGAAAATTTAAAGTTTTCCATATTCATTTACTTCCAAATTTAGGCTGATTTTTTGTAAATTCTGCCCAATTAGTTTTTAACTAGTAGCCAAATAAGTTATTAGTTAAAGCCTCGGCGGTCCAGGGGTAAGAACGTATGCCTCTGAACCGAAGGGTACTGGGGTCGTTTCCCAGTGTTCCCCTTTCACTTTTTCAGTACATATTGTAAAACTAACATCAATTGAGTTTGCGGCATTATATTTGAAAGATCCGTCTTTTGGAGGGAGCGTAGAGTCGTCAGTTCGGTGTCCCTGCGATTTCGGGCACGTTAAAGGTGCCTAGCCTCCTGACATAATGGCCGTGTTCGGCAAATTTTCCAGAATGGTAAGGTGAAACTGCTCCCTGGCGTCGGTGGTTGGCCATATTCGCGGCAAGAAACCGACGCCAAAGTATAAAAAAAGTTATTGAAATTTAAAAGACTTCTATAAAATTTGCTGCCATAAAATACTTGCTGTGTCGAGACTTTCGTTATTAATTACACAGTTTGTTATCTAATACGGAATATAAAACCACATTTTAATTGTGTGACAACCTACCTACAACTTTGCCAATTAAAATAAGTCTTAATTCCTTTTTATTTCCCAATTGCAATGCATCACTTCTTATCGCCCACTGTCCAGCCGCATCTGCTTTAAAAAACAATCCTTTATCCTTAATCTGTAGCCGGAAATGGGCCCATAATTTGATCTAATCTGTGGATCTGTTTCAGGATCTGGAACTTTAACGAAGAGGCTGGATTCTCCCAAGTGCTGCATTTAGATACGCCCAAATCAGTGGTGCCCGGCTCTGAGTGGGGGCGACTGTTGGTATCGGGAGGTTTAGCCCTACCGGCTATAAATAAGAAGATCGAAGACGGCGGACTGGCGGGAGCCCTTGCGAATTTAACGCCACTCTTGACCCTGCAACACCTAGGCAAGAAAGCTAATGAAACTGAAAGACGGCAAGTCCTGAGAAACCTACCGGGACATGTAAGTTACAATATAAATTTATTCTTAATCAATAAGTATGAAATGAAACATCGAATCCTAATTAGCACCACCTATACAACAAGGTCTGTCAACATAATGATGGCCTTATAACAACTAGACTGTAATTCACTAAGTGTAGATTGGAACTTGTGATGAGCACTGATTAGTACACTTGGAGGACCCAAATCACCACAAAACATTTTAAAAAGACCTGACGATCGTTTCACTAACCAAGTTAGCGTCATCAGAGGATGAAAAATTCTGACTACTTTAAAAACTAACATCACCTTATATACCGGATCTTAGGTAAAGAGACCGAACTGAGATGGGAAACTAATCGCAGGGAAATTCTGCAGTGTATTGTATTTTTATCGCCGGACGAGGTCTTTGCACTGTCCCTACTAACTTATCTAAAAGGTGTCCACCTCTAATAATTTTCAGAAGGTTCAACGACAACTAAATTTACATAATTTCCTTTGCCGGCACTATCTGTATTTTTATGTTATCTTTAGGACGTGCTGAAACGTGGGAATTTTATTTAACGAAGCAATCGATCAGGTGAGTCATAATCGGCGGTGGTGAAACATTCATACTTTTTTTTGTAACTATATTTCTCAATATATATATATATATATATATATATATATATATATATATATATATATATATATATATATATATATATATATATACTTTCGAACGCGTTTAGCTGTCCTGATTGTCTAACATTTTTTATTAATTTCAGATTATCTTCATTAACGTGATGATTATTATTCCAAATATGTCGGGCGACTGAAGATCTATCTATAGTACCGTAACGTAATTGGGCTAAGTGTTCTTCGAATCTAATTCCAATCGATCTTTTTGTTTTTCCAGCGTACTTTACAATCTTATTTCATAAATTCCCGACATTTTGTCCGTCGTATCTTTTCTTTTGGGTTACCTAGCAATTTTTTCAGGTATTTTTTGTCGAAAATGTTAGCTGCAGGTTGATTTTTTAAAATTTTATCTAGACCTCTCGTGATTCGAGGTTCAAATGGTATCGATCCGGTATATAAGGTGATGTTAGTTTTTAAAGTAGTTAGAATTTTTCATCCTCTGATGATGCTAACTTGATTAGTGAAACGATCGTCAGGTCTTTTTAAAATGTGTTGTGGTGATTTGGGTTCTCCAAGTGTACTTATTAGACTGTAATTGTTACAGAAGCGAAAACTTCGAAAGTGAATGTATGTTTTTGTGAATTTATCTGTAAGTACCAATGTAGGAATAATTTAATAAAACTAAATCAATAGAATTTATAATTTTTAAGCAAATTTTCGTGGAAGAAATTCGCTAGTGAGAAGATCTGTCTATCCTGGAAAACAAATACATGTCAAGTATGCACAGTTAAATATATATTATTCGATAATATTGAAAAAGAATAGAACATATTTAAAACGATTACAAAATGAAGCACTAAATATTGAAGAACTAAAAATGTACCAAGTTCACAATAAATAACCCATTTATTACTTATTAGTTAATATTTCTTAGAAAAAGTTTATATAAAAAAGATAGTTGGAATAATTATTTGTATTCTGTAAAAGCGGTGTAATACATCCGTGTATAAATAAAGCTTGTGTCAAAGATTTCACTAGGATTAAGATACAAAAAGTTATGAGAAGTTTACGTTATGAGATGTTTAAATGTGAATAGAAAAATTTGAGGGATAATTTAGACAATAAAAATGGTGGATACATGAAATTTAATATTGTCACATTTGTCTATGAGAATTAAGTTTATGGATTTTGTTACTTCTATGGTCAGTTGTAGTATGCAGGTAACAGCGAACACTCTGGAATGATATTTCTGGAAGGGACCAGAAGTGACAGGTGTAGAACAGTGTAGAAGGTCTAGAATCTCTATAGAGAGTATAAATAGACGAACGGTACATAGAGTGAGTCAGTTCAGTATCGAATTAGTGTGGTGCAGAGTAAGTGATCATAGAGTATTGGTGTATAAGAATCGATCATAGAAGGCGGATAGTGGAATAATGTTCTATGGACATTTAGTAATAGTGATAAATATTTTAGTTGATGTGCTTATGGTGTTGGAAAATATTTGGTTATAATAAAGAGTAGTTTGAAAAGCTGTGTTTTGTTAGTCAACAAATCCAGAACCCCGTGAAATGTAACAATATATAATAAAATGGAGAAACTGGCACCACTTATAAGATAGGCAGAGCTTTAAATGTATTAGAAAATTTTAAATATAAAATATACATAAATAAAATTGTAAAATGCTAAAAGATATGAATTTGTTTGCCACATAAAAAGATAAAAGTGTTTGAGACAATTCAACCCGAGAAAAAGTTTTAAAATATATTATATTGACTATATCTGGACAATAATGAAACAGTGTAAAACTTATTGCTATAAATTTTGATAAAAATAGCACAAGAAGTAGACCATAAATGCAAAATCTAGTTAAGTATTTAGTGTATAATTTACAATTGTTTTTTTTAACGTTGTTCTATTTCCGCGACTATGGCGAGCATGTGACGCCAGGGAGCAGTTTTACCTCACTATCCTGGAAATGTTACCGAACCCCTACATTTTTAAGGAGGGTATGGATATTTAACGTGCCCAACATCGCATGGACATGGGACCGACGACTTTACGCCACCTCCGAAGGGCGGAACATGCAGATATTCAACTTGCTCAAATACAATGCCACAACCTCGGTTGGTGTTAATGTTACAGTATGTACTGAAAAGTGAAAGGAGAACCCAGAGACACACGTTCTTACCACTGAACAACCGAGGCTCTAATTAAAATAGGTAGACCTTGAAACAATTGAAGGTAGATAAGGACAGTTGATGTTGTTGTACACAGAATTTTACGTACAATCCAAATATGTAAAAATATGCAAGATGTTCCATTTAAAATAATAAAGTTGATCGCTTTCTCCAGTTAAACCGGATAAATTTTACAATGTGAAATACAAAAAGTTTAATGCTTGTGGTTATATTAAAACACAATTTTGAGTTTCCTTCTCTAAACGTGCAACTGCCGAAATGTATTACCTCTCTAGTGCCACTTAAAAATTTTAGAACCAGATTGTAGTTTCTTAGTAGTCCCGTCTACCCCCAAAAGCTATGCTAAAAGATAGACTATAAGGTAATTGTCAAACGTCTGACAACATTAGATAATGGTGGTAAAATAGGAGTCAGATTTCTTTGCCCATCTCCTAATACTTTAGATAATGGAGATAAGGTAAAAATCATAGCCTCTGACCATGTCCCAAAACAGTCGGTAAGAGCTTGGATAACTTCGTTAGCCAGGAAAATCTGACCAGGTTTTCCAGGAAAATTTTGTGTTTTCTTTCTAAAAAAATTCATATCTCCGTAAATAACAAAGTAAGGGCAACCAAATTTGGTACGCGTGTTTGTATTATAAAGAGTGAACTCTGTACCCAAATCTAGGTCTCTAGCTTTAAAGGCAACGAAGTTATGGGCAGTTAAAGAAACAAGTTTTGGAGTTTTCCTCAAAACGTCAAACTCGCAATTTTAAACGTCAAAATTGGCAATGTTTAGGCAAAGAATGTGAAAAAAATACCGACTGTGAAAAGACAATGTTGCAAGAAGAGTGTTCTGCAAACCCTTAAGTTTCAAATTCAACCGTCATTGCCCTTCATTTTTCTAAAATATTTACAAAATATCCATTTCGAATAAACCCTTTCTTTGATGCTTTGGCTGTCAGTTTAGTTAAGTTGGTGCCTTTTTGGATATTTATTTGTAGGTTTAGTGAAGTTTATGGTTTAACGGTCTTGAATTCTTTTTAGCTAATTTTCGTAGAACAAATTTGTTACTGCATTTTTGCATTTTTTATCGAAATGTGATGCGTTTATAAGAAAAAAATCTGGACGCAGTAAGTGCGTTTTGGTAGCGAATTTTCGGAAAATTTGCAGATTAGCTCCCGAACGCTTTTCAAAAAACTGTTTTCAGAAACCTGCCTAGCCCCCCCCTGGATTCTCAAAAACCAAGAAACATTTCTTGTTCACACCCCCCAAGGAAGTTACGGGACCAGGAGTGAATAAGGGTGCTGGGCGGGGTAGGTAGTAAAAAGGAAATATAAGCAGAAAATGCGATAAAACGGGCTTGAAAGTTGTCTTTTTCACATCTTGAAGCCATATCCCCCTTAACCACCCCCGAACACTTTTCAAAACACTGTTTTCAGAAAGCTGCCTAGGGCCCCCCTGGATCCACAAACCCCAAGGAAAATTTCTTGTTCACACTCCCCAAGGAAGTTACGGGACCAGGAGTGAGTTGGTGTGTATAATTTTTTTAGCTAATTTTCGTAGAACAAATTCGTTAATCCATTTTTGCATTTTTTATCGAAATATGATGCGTTTGTAAGAAAAAATCTGGACGCAGTAAGTGCGTTTTGGTAGCGAATTTTCGGTAAATTTGCAGTTTAGCTCCCGAAAGTTTTTCAAAAAACTGTTTTTAGAAACCTGCCTGCAAATTTACCGAATTTTCATTAAATCCTTCAAATTTCAATAACTCAATTTGCTATTAACGTAAGCTTTGTTGGTTAGAAAACCAACATTTAAATTTATTTTCGGAAAATTGTATATTTTCAAACCATAAGTAATTTTGATAAAATATAGTACATTGTTTCTACCACATAGGCTATACCGGTAATCAGATTGATGCCTGCACGCATTTGTTATTAAAAACATTTTTATGGAAATTCACTTCCATAACGCATTTGCTGCATCTAGACTTTCGAAAAATGGTTATATATTATCAAACAATAAATTTATTTCGATGAAATATGGTACATTGTTTCTACTATATAGACAACCAAGTTTGATGCCTGCTTTCATCAAAGAAAGACATTTGCTATTAAAAATATTTTAAAGAAAATTCGCTACCATAACGTACTTGCTGCGTCCAGAGATTTTTATAATTTGGGGCAGATAAATAAATAAATAGTCTGCCTTATATGCTCTGAATATTGAAATTTACAAACGCGTAATTAATTACACTCTTGGTTTCATATAAAGCGAGATGTGTAAAGGAATACGGTTTTCATATAACATGCAATACGTTTACCAAACCATATACCCATCAACTTAGTTTTTTTTTATTTTTATTATTACTGCGGCTCCTTTTCTAAATTGCTTTGTGACTTGTCTAATTACTACAATTTTAATTACAATGTTTTTCTGTTTTTATTCAACTTTCACTACAAACATATCCAACCCTTAACATAATATGTCGTGGCGAAAATCGTAAATGAATGCGTATAATTTAGGGGTTACTTAGTTTTTTTGCAGACTGTCATTTGCAGTGAACCGCATGTGGGTATTTTTACCAAGTCTACTTTATGTGAATTCGGACTGTGGGCACACAAAAAAGCCTCATCCATTCTCAATTCAGCAGCAACTGATGAAGTCCACCGCTTTATTACATATCCAGTCCTTTCTGTCGCCGAGGGAAGTAGATAATTCATTCAAACAACACCATATGCTAGCCATTCAACAGACTCTCCTAAGGGGATGACTGTATTTTAGCATCAACCTTAAAAGCGAGTAGTCTTTTAGTCGATTCTATATGAGGTTTCCATGGAAAGCTGTAATTCGTTTTTATTGTCTGTTCATCCACAAGTTATAAATTGACACACTTGACGTGAATTATAAAAAGTCTGGACGCAGCAAGTGCGTTATGGTAGCGAATTTTGTTTAAAATATTTTTAATAGCAAATGTCTATCTTTGATGAAAGCAGGCATCAAACTTGGTTGCCTATATAGTAGCAACAATGTACCATATTTCATCGAAATAACTTTATTGTTTGAAAATATATAAACATTTTTCAAAAGTTTGGATGCAGCAAGTGTGTTATGGAAGTGAATTTCCATAAAAATGTTTTTAATAGCAAATGCGAGCAGGCATCAATCTGATTACCGGTATAGCCTATGTAGTAGAAACAATGTACTATACTTTATCAAAATTATTTATGGTTTGAAAATATACAAAAATGTTTCGAAAATAAACTTAAATGTTGGTTTTCTAACCAACAAAGCCTACGTTAATAGCAAATTGAGTTATTAAAATTTGAAGGATTTAATGAAAATTCGGTAAATTTGCAGATTAGCTCCCGAACGCTTTTTAAAAAATTGTTTTCAGAAACATTACTAGGGCCCCACCTGGATGCACAAACCTCAAGAAAAATTTCTTGTTCACACCCCCCAAGGAAGTTACGGGACTGGGAGTGAATAGGAGTGCTGGGCGGGGTAGGTAGTAAAAAGGAAAGATGAGCTAAAAATGCGAAGAAAACTGCTTGAAAGCTATCTATTTGAATCAATATCCCCATTAAACCCTGCCTACCCCGCAGGGCATCCCTATTTGCCCCAGGTCATGTAACTTTCTTAGTGGGGGTATGAACAAGAAGTTTTTCTTGTGGTTTATGCAACGAGGGTGGTTGTATTCACACGACGGGGGAAAGAATCTGAAACTTAAGGGTTTGCAGATCACTCGTCTTGCAACATTTTCTTTTCACAATCCGTATTTGCTTCACGTTATTTGCCTAAACAATGCCAATTTTAAAAATTTGTTTCTTTAACTGCCCGTAACTTCTTTGTCTTTAAAACTAGAGACCTAAGTTTTGGTAAAGAGTTCACTCTCTATAATACAAACACGTGCACCAAATTTGGTTGCCCTTGCTTTGTTATTTCCGGATATATCAATTTTTTTAGAAAGAAAACACAAAATGGTCCTTTAATTATCGGTCGGATATATATATATATATATATATATATATATATATATATATATATATATATATATATATATATATATATAAAAACACAGATCTCCTCATTGGCGAATTTAAAAAAATCGCTAAAAGTTTGAAGGCAGCAAGTGCGTAAGTGTAGCGAATTTTCATAAAAATCTTTTTCATTTCAAATGTTGTTTTTTAATGAAAGGCTATAAATTTCGTTAACAGTGAGTGGAAGCAATGTGCCATATTTCATCAAAATATGCAACGAGGGTGGTTGTATTGTATTATATTTTAAAAAAGTACAAATATTTTCTAAAAATGAACGTAGAATATTCTAGAAAATAACTCTCTAATTTTCCTGGCCAACGAACCTCTTCAAGCAATTTACACACCTGGCAAGATATACCCAAAAAACATTTTGACAGAAACCCAAAACGGTTAAAGCAGAAACTTATGGCACTAAGTGAGGATTTTAACCTGTGGTGAGCACTGACCTGCCAAGGCCAAGTGATTTTTGGGAAGGAAATAAGTACGCCACTGCATTTGGTATTCCTCAAAATAGATATATGCCAAATTTCACCGAAAAAGAAGAATTATCAACCATTTCAGACAAGTTTATTTGTGTTACCCCTGTAATATGGAAACACCCCTGTAACTTTTATTAACGCAATTTTTTAACGAGATCTCAAAAGATAGAAAATGAAACAGTCTATAGATCCTGTGAAAATTCTTGCCTATGCCATTCGGTCACGGCCTACTAAAACTATTTTCATATGTCAAAAATTTCAAAACGGATATTGGGTTGGTTTTACAAAATTATAAGTAGGCTACTGGATTCGTCATTCTTCAAAACTATTACCTGCCAAATTTCACCAAAAAATAATTATTATAACGAACTATGAAAGTCAACAACATCTCAAAAGTTGAAGAAAAAAAGTTTATCAATGTTGCGACATATGAAAATAGTTTTAGTATGCCCTGATGGAATGGCATAGGAAACGATATTCAACGGATCTATAGACTTCTTCATTTTCTATCTTTTGTAATCTCGTGAAAAAAAATCGCGTTATAAATGCAAAGGTTACAAGGGTGTTTCCATATTCGAAGTGTCACACAAATAAACTTTTCTGAAATGGTTAAGAATTCTTCTTTTTTCATGCAACCTTTTTCTCCATTTTTTGGCATGGAAAAACTGCATTAGTAGGCCTTGGTCAGGTTACATAGAGAGCAATTTTCACAGCATTCATAGAGTTTTTCATCTTATATCTTTGGATCTTTCATTCTTCAAAATGGAATTATAAATACAAAAGTTACGGGGGTGCTTTCATCTAAAATGGGCCACACTATATATACATTTAAATTGAAACGCACCTGTATCTTTTGTATTTATAATTTGATTTTGATGAACAAAAGACCAGTTTGTTCTCTATGTCACCTGACTTATATACTATAAGAAACTTAGCGTCTAGTAGCTGGTTTAGAATTTTTCATCCTCTGGTGATGCTAACTTTCTCGAAGTGAACTTAAGGCATTGTAAAATATACTTCTTATGTTTTTCTTCTAGATAACCCGCATTCGTGTTAGCATCCTTGCCTGAAAAACAGAAATTTTGAAGATCTCAACTTTGATGTTTTAAGAAGAAAAACTATAAAATTTTCGAAGTAATTTTTCTGCTTTTTCTTGGTCCTTTTTGCGCCAAAAAAAACTTATCTTTGTCTATAATATTCAATAGATTTTATTGATCACAAAAATATTTTCGACTTGCCTGATCACAAGTGGCATCCACATTTTTCTTCTTAACATGCTTATAGGTCTTTTAATTTTAGCTTAGAGATCTGAATTTTGGTACACAAAATACGTTTTTTATTAGAAACTTGCGCATCAAATTTTTTTCCATATCTTTGTTATTTTTGAAGAAGCAATTTTCTAATAAAAAACAGGTTTTCTCGGAAAATGGCCAGATTTCCCTGGCTAACGTACTTGTCCAAGCCACTTGCAAAAGGTAGGTACTCACCAAACTTCATAGAAACAAGTGCTATGTTTTTTGGGTTATCATTGTGACACACACACACACACACACACACACAAACGCACGCATACACGTATTGCAATGATTATGGCAACCGTGCAATGTACCAACAAATGGCGACTCAAACGATCTGAGTTGTAGTATACTCAGTTTGACGTTATAATGCTAGAAATATCGTCAGATCATCTATACACTCGCTGATTGGTGAGATATTTCGAGATGAGCAAGCGTGCATACAACAACATTGTGGCATCGGTTGCCATAAGTTCTGTGTATGAGTGTGAATATATATCAAGCAAATGGCAACTTTATGTGTGAACTATTAACAACATTGTGGCAACGGTCGCCACAAGTCCTGTGTATGAATGTGAATATATACCAAGAAAATGGCAACTTTATGTGTGAACTATTAACAACACTGTGGCATCGGTTGCCAAAAGTTCTGTGTATAAATGTGAATATATATCAAGAAAATGGCAACTTTATGTGTGAACTATTAACAACATTGTGACATCGGTTGACATAAATTATGTGTATGTAATGTAAATATATATTAAGAAAATGGAAACTTTATGTGTAAACTATATGACAATATTGAGGCATCGGTTGCCATAAGTTCTGTGTATGAATGTGAATATATATCAAGAAAATGACAACTTTATGTGTGAACTATTAACAACATTGTGTCATCGGTTGCCATAAGTTCTGTGTATGAATGTGAATATATATATATATATATATATATATATATATATATATATATATATATATATATATATATATATATATATATATATATATATATATATATATATATATATATATATATATATATATCTCAAGAAAATGACAACTACTTTTATCAATTGTATATAACTATGAACGACTATGCGCTGTTGTGGTTTCGTGTTTAAGAAGGTAAACGTGTGTAACCTCAAGTCATAAGCTGGACTGTGTAGCAACATGCGGCATCTATATTGACAGGAGTTTGAGCATGGAAATTAGGAATTTTGATTGAGATTGTGTGCAAGTTATAACATGGTTTGCCAGCAAGCATAGTGAATTTTCTTTAAAAAAAATCACTAATGAGAAGATCGCTACTTTTGAATATTGAAATAATTTCTTCACATGAGCGCTAACTAGGCCCCCTATAACACATATCTGGGGTCAGTTAAAATTTTTATGTTTATCTATATATATATATATATATATATATATATATATATATATATATATATATATATATATATATATATATATATATATATATATATATATATATACCTAACTTGTCGGTTTGTTGATTAATTTTTCCTGGGCAATCTGATATCGCCATTTATTGCAAGACCTTTTCATGAGCAGATTTGAAACATATCTTGAAAGTGAAAGTGGTTATTTTCCTAGTGTCGTTTCGTTACGTGGATCATATTTTCGCAGTGTTTAACACAAACATTTTCAGAATAGAAGATTTTATTGCCAAATTAAACAATAAATTTGATTCGATAAATTTTACCATCGAATTAGAAATTAATAATAAATTAGCCTTTCCAGATGTACTAGTTATCAAGAATAAAGACGCTTTAGAATTCGATGTCTATGGAAAGGAAAGCACCACTCTAAGCTACATTCCGAACGACTCACATCATACGAACAAACAAAAAATGGCCAGTCTGAATTTTTTAGTAAACCGGTTAATTAATTTTCCTTTAAACAAAAGTACATATACAAAAGAATGTAATTATATTAAGAACGTGGCCGAATATAAGGGATACACTGCTTGCCTAGTGGAAAAATTATTCAATAAACAGACAACAAAGAAAATGTTGACGGAATCAACGACGTTTGGAAAAGAGAAATCCTAAAAAAAAACTTTGTTTGATTACCATTTGAACCTCGAATCACGAGGGGTCTAGATAGCATTTTAAAAAAAGTCAACTTGCAGCTAACATTTTCGACAAAAAATACCTTTAAAAACTTGCTAGGTAATCCAAAACACAAGGATGGAACGGCGAAAATGTCGGGAATTTATGAAATAAGTTGTAAATATTGTAATCTTAAGAACGTCGGACAAATAAAAAGATCGATTGGAATTAGATTCAAAGAACACTTAGCCCAATTACGTTACGGTACTATAGATAGACCTATTTGGGATAATAATCATCACGTTAAGAAAATTAATAAAAAAATTTAGACAACAAGGACAACTAAACGCGTTCGAGAGTATATATTTTGCGAAATATAGTTACAATAAAAAATGTATGAACGTTTCACCTCCGCCGATTACGAGTCACCTGATCGATTGCTTTGTAAAATAAATTCCCACGTTTCAACACGTCCTAGAGATAACATAAGAATACAGATATTTCCTCCAAAGGAAACTGTTAACTTAGTTGTCGTTGAACCTTCCCAAAATTAATAGAAATGGACACCTTTTAGATAAGTTAATAAAGACAGTTCAAATACGTCGTCCGGCGATAAAAATACAATACACTGTAGAATGTGCATGCGACTAGTTTCCCCTCTCAGTTCGGTCTCTTTACCTAAGATCCGGTATATAAAGTGATGTTAGTTTTTAAAGTACTTAGAATTTTTCATCCTCTGATGGCGCTAACTTGGTTAGTGAAACGATCGTCAGGTCCTTTAAAATGTGTTCTGGTGATTTGGGTTCTCCAAGTGTACTTATCAATGCTCATCACAGGTTCCAATCTTGACTTAGTATATCACCCTATATATGCATAGTGGATAATAAAATGATTATTTTTTTTTTGACACATTGGAGACTAACCTACTCTTTTCATCAAATACAAAAATAGATGAATTGACGTTCTTCGGTTTCCAATAAATGCTTTGGCACGTTTGTTCTTTCTCATTGTTCCTATCAAGGTTAGCTTATTTTATAACATTTTTCCGCGACATCGTGATAACTAGCCTAATTATCTGTGGTACAATTTCTGTTTGAACCTTGAAGGGCTGTTGTAAGATAGAGGACCTATTGTGTAGGAATTGAATGTTGTTTTTCTCTATCTTCTCTATTGATATAAAGTTTAGCTAAGCACAAATAAAACTTCAGACCATACTTGTCTTGCTTGTTGGGTATGCATATTGTTACACTCTTCGGGGTCCTTTATTTGCTGATTAACAAAACACAGCTTTCCAAACCATTAATTTATTATAACTGACTATTTTCTAATAATAAATACACCAACTACGATATTTCTCTATTACCAAATGTCTATAGTTTATTTGTTGCCTTCTATTATTCCGCACAATCGCTTATTTACTTGACTACTCTATCTGCGGCTCATTTATTAATACCGTCTATAGTAGTTCTATATCGTTCTACATGATTCCATATCTGTGACTTCTAGTGCCTTCTCGAAATATCATTCTAGAGTATTCACTGTTACCAACACACTCTGCAAGCTGTCTGTGGCCATATAGTTCATAAACTAAACTCTCATAGAGACGGATGTGAAACTGTCCCTTTCTTACATTCGTCCCCTTCGTTCGGATTCTGACAGTTCTCTGAATGGTGTAAGCCTGTGCATATGGAATACATTCATCTGGCTCTTTGGGCTACTCTGTATGCGATAGACAACGTCCTTGATCCGTTTGACTAATTTTTACGGACCTTTCTATGATTTATATACTTTCGGTGACCGTCCCTGCGTCGTACTGGATTTTAAAATCATACCTGATCTCCTTCTTTCAAAACAGTCGAATTAGCTCGCACGTCATTACGGGTCTTCATGCGGTCGCCTTCTACTCATATATTCATTCTCAGAGTGAATGAGTAGCCCATATATTTTCTCTTCATTATATAGGAGCTCTCTTTAAGCGAAGCTTTTACACTGCACTGGTTCTTTCGCCCAATTGCTCTTAACCTGGTGTTTCTACTTCAACAAAAATCTCTGCAGGACCTATTTTTCTTGTCGGAATCAGCTCTTTATAACAAATGTTTTCATTGGCCTTTTTCTGGGTTTGATTCACACCTAAATGGCTCATACAAGCTTTCTTGTATTTCTCCAATAATTTCTTTTTTAGTTGCAACTTGCTGAATATATGGGACGTGTTTTCCTCTCTTAGCTTCCTTCACTGGAATAACACTTTCGTTGCAGACGTTAATGTTATTTTCTTTCACTGTGATTTTCTGCACTACCAATTTACTGCCAAGCGACATTACCATTCTACTAGATTACTACACTAGACGACATTATAGAGTATTCGCTGTTACCAACACACTCCGCAACCTGCCTGTGACCATAAAAACTGGTTCGATTGAACTGCTTAACCTTTTCGACAGAAATGTGTATAAGCTGACTTGGAGAAACCGAATCATCACAAAACAGTTTTAAAAACCCGACAATCTTTTAACTAACCAAGTTAGCGTCATTAGAGGATGAATAATTCTTAGTTAGAATTATTCATCATCTGATGACGCTAACTTGGTTAGTGAAACGATCGTCGGGTTTTTTTTTAATTTTTTTGGTGATTCGCGTTCTCCAAGTGCGTTTATCAGTGCTCAGCACATGTTCCAATCTTCACTTAGAGAAAGGTGTATCCAGATTTCATCAAACTCGGCTAGTTATTTATTCATTACTCACTGGACCGATGCATATATATTATCATTATTTTTATTTATTGATAAAAAAAGATTACAATCATTACTTCACTAGAAATGTGTAAATTTTTGTTTTAATGTGTTTATCATCTTGTACCTACCTGGAACCAAAAATTCGGGACGCAGCAAGTGCGTTATGTTAGTGAATTTTCATTAAATGCTTCAATTTTGAATAACTCAATTTTCTATAAACTTAGAAAGTTTAATTTTGGTATGTAGTAAGGTCTTTCCTAATGCAACATATACACCAAATTTCATTTAAATACCTTTGTAATTTTTGGAAAAAAAAATTCCGAAAGAATAGTCAAAATTTAAATAACTCAATTTTTTATAAACTTAGAAAGTTGAATTTTGATACGTAGAAAGGTCTCTCCCAGGGCAACATACCCTTTAAATTTTATTAAAACAGCTTTGTAATTTTCGGGGAAAAATTTTTCCCCGGAAAAGCCTTTCCGATTTTCCTGACTAACGAACTCATCCAAGCCATTAATAAAAGAAAGGCACTTGCCGAGTTTCATTGAAATCGGTTAATTAATTTTTGTGTTATCGGATGGATATTTGAAAAAAATGTGTGCAAAGTCTCACCATCGATACCTCTCTATTAGCGAATTTTTTTAAATAAAAATTCACTAATAAAACAAACCAAACAGTATATCCCCTCGTGCTTTAAGTAACCTTATTATGACACGCATATACACCATTTTAACATTTTAAATAAAGCGGTTGAAGTATTTTACATAATATGTTGATAATTAATTTATTTATAGAATATAACATGATCATTTTCAAACAGTCTCCCAGTATACAACACAATATTACTCCTCAGTCAATAAATTCACTTTTTTCATTCTGCTTTATCAAAACTACATTTTGTAAATTTTAATTTTACACTACAATAACGACTTGTTATTGCATTCTCCAGAGCACACAGAAGCACAGAAACCAGATAAGGTTATGAGCAAAATATATAGTAGAAACAATGTGCCATATTTTATCAAAATAACTTATTGTTTGAAAATGTACAAAAATTTTCCGACAATATACCTTAAACGTTGGTTTTCTAACCAACAAATCTTAGGTTAATAGCAAATTGAGTTATTGAAATTTGAAGCATTTAATGAAAATTTGCTACCAAAACGCACTTACTGCGTCTTGATTTTTTTTCTTACAAACATATTTCGATAAAAAATGCAATAAAATAAGGCTGTTCGAAAAAAAATTGTAGGGATCACCAACGATCGATGTGGGCCAGCCGGTGATTGTCAAAATAATTTTATAAGATGCAGCTCAAGACACCCTATAATTTATACGATTTTGTCTCGTCTCTTGTATAATAATAATTATATTCAGCTTTACCGTAGAAACGCATCACCCTATATCATATCAGCCCTTTTGTAAAACTTCGATCCTTTATATTTACTTATTTATTCAATATGCAAATACACAGTTTATAAACCATTTAATATAACATATAAAATATAACAAACACTGTTTAATCCACTCACTAACATTAATTTCCCAAATGACAAATAATTCGTCTACTCAAACAAATAATTAATAAAAATTCACTAAAAAACATAATATAAACGATCTCATATCATTATCATACGGCATAGGTAAATGTCAGTTACAGCGTCTAACAGACTTGCGCAAAAATAATCATGTGTTACGTTACCATGACAACCACAACTAATCTCATATAAACTATTCAATGCAAGGCGGTGAATCTAAACATAAATGTTTCTAATTTGAATAGCTTAATTTTCTGTAACCCTAGAAAGCTGAATTTTGGCACATAGTTAGGTCTTTCTCAAAGCAATATGTACACCAAATTCTATCGAAATATCTTTGTAATTTTCGGAGAAAAAATTTTTTTCGAAAGAAAACTCAAAATTTTCCCGGAAAACCGTGTCAGATTTTTCTGGCTAACGAACTCATCAAAGCTATTAATAAAAGAAAGGCACTTGCCGAGTTTTATCAAAATCGGTTAATTATTTTTTGAGTTAGCGGTTGGATACATATATATATATATATATATATATATATATATATATATATATATATATATATATATATATATATATATATATATATATATATATATATATATATATATATATATATATATATATATATATATATATATATATATATATATATATATATAAATATATATATCGAAAAACAATTTTTATTTAAAAAAATTCACTAATAGAGAGGTATCGATGGTGAGACTTTGCAAAAATTTTTGCAAAGTCTCACCATCGATACCTCTCTATTAGTGAATTTTTTTAAATAAAAATTCACTAATAAATATAAAAAGTTCTGAAAAAATGAGGTTTGCCTTAACAGCAAAGTTTGTTTCTCTAAATCTTAAATCGATAATTAATTATAATCACAACCTATTTGGCGGACTTTATCTCATATACGAGCCACCTTTAGCATATGCTTCCAAATTGAGGCATTGTTTGAAATCTTACGATTTTTATAACGAACGTCCCTTGTAGAAAAAAGCAACTTTGATTAATAACTACAGGTAAACATTCGAATGATTTTTATTTAAAAAAATCATTTATTTTATATAATACATATTTAGAAATTCTTCTACCCCACAACAGATCACAGCTGTAAAATTACTGTTATACAGCAGCAAACAAAGAGAGCAGGTAGTATTTAGGAAATAAATATGGGTACCCTTGAGCATCTTGTCAACTACAGTAACAATAGAATCCTAAGAATACTCGTATACTTAGGTAAATATAAAATTCTGGTGGCAAAGATGTTATATGGCAGCCAATTTTTATTAAAATGTTTAACAAATATATACATTCAAAATTTCATCAGCACAAATTAAGTAGATAAAAGGCATGTGTTGTCGTAAATCTTTGATATAATTTAGACAGAAGGTTTCTGATACCTTTGAGGTTCTATAAAATATGTGTCATACATTTGCTTTTAGCATCATCATAGAAAAAATGAAATGGAACAATATATTAGAAACTTTAATAGGAGGTACCTATGAGTTAAACGGTAATAAGGGGTGCTGCTGTCTCTCACATAATTTACAGAGATCATTATTATAAGTGCAATATATTTTTCAGATCTGACAATCGTTTCGCAAACAAAGTAAGCGTCATCAGAGGGATGACACCTCTTCTCAAATAGCGATAGAAGGAACGAAAAAATGCTTGAAAATAAATAGGCTAAGCTATTACGACGTAAAGAAAAACATTTTTATTCATATTGCTGATTATTACTTCAATATCGTCACAACGTGTGCAAACCTCACATCGGCGACAAAAATTTCAACATTTTCTTTTCGTTTAAACGTCTTAAAAGGTATCAAAACATATAGAAAACATCATTTGGGAACGAATTTTTTTTTGGCTGTCAGTCTGTCGATCTGTCGGGTTGTCGATCTGTCGGTCTGTCTGTTTGTAGCCACGGTAACTTTAGAACGAATTGATATATCATCCTCAAATTTGGTATACAGTTAGTACTAGACAAACGAACGGTTCGGCTTGCTTTTGGGTAAAATCGTTTTAGAGGGTAGGGTATGATGAGGGTGGATAGGTTCGTTAGCCAAGAAAATTGGAACAGTTTCTCCAGAAAAATTTTGTGTTTTCCTTCGAAAAATTTATATATCTCCGGAAATAACAAAGCTATAGCTTTAAAATTTGGTAGCCGGGCTTACGTCGTTAAAGCTGAACTATGTACCGAAATTTAGATTTCTTAGTTAAAATGAAAAAAAGTCTGAACGCAGCAGGTGCGTAATCGAAGTGAATTTTGATAAAAATGCTTTGAATAGCAAATATGTCTTTTTAATGCAAGCAGTCATCAATTTGGTTACCGGTATAAGTTATATAGTAGAAACAATGTGCCATATTTTATCAAAATAACTTATTGTTTGAAATGTACAAAAATTTTCCAACAATAGACTTTAAATGTTGGTTAAAATAAGGGTGTTCGAAAAAAAATTGTAGAGATCACCAACGACTTATGGGCCAGCCGGTGATTGTCAAAATAATTTTATAAGATGCAGCTCAAGATACCCTATAATTAACTTATAAAAATTTTTCTCGTCTCTGGTATAATAATAATTATATTGAGCTTTACCGTAGAAATGCATCACCCTGTATATATGTAGATAGATAAAAACTGAACGTAAGCCCGGATATGGATTCTAGAGACCCAGTTTGCGCTCAGTTGAAGAAATCTTTTTAAAATTCTAAAGTCGCGGTCTCCTCATTGACGAATTTTTTGTACGAAAATTAGCTAAAAATTATGCACCGTTAAACCACAAACTACCGCCAAAGCATCAGAGAGAAAATAAGTAGCCTGTTGCATATCAGCCCTTTTTATAAAACTTCGATCCTTTATATCTGTTGATAAAACATAACCAACACTGTTTAGTCCACCCACTAACATTAATAAAATGGTTAAGGAATAATTTGCACTTGTATATTAAAATTCCCAAATAACGCAAACAATTTGTCAACTGAAATTGAAAACAGATAAACGATCTAATAATATACGATAAACGTCAGTGACAGCGTGTAATTGACCGCCGCAATGATATCAAATGTTCCACTGCTAGGTAACGACTCAGACATACTAGATCTCATATACCTATAAACCAGTTTTTACCATTGTCAACAAAAAGCGGTGATATTAAAAATAAATGTTTCAAATTTGAATAACTCAATTTTCTGTAAACCTAGAAAGCTGAATTTTGGTACTAGTTAGGTCTTTCCAAAAGCAACATGTCCACCAAATTTCATCGAGACAAAAACATATAAAAATCAAAACTGATCCCGGATATGGGTTCTAGGGGCCCAAATTGGTGCTCATTTGAAAAGAATTTTGCAGTCTCACCATCGATACCTCTCTATTAGTGATTTTTTTTTAAAATAAAAATTCACTAAAAAGTCATAGCTATGTAATGCAAAAAAGTTTAGTGACTTTTGAATTTTGAAAAGGTTTCTTCAAATGAGCGCAAACTAGGCCCTATAGAACCCATATATGGGTTAGTTTCAGTTTTTATCTGTTTTCATATATACAGGGTGACGCATTTCTAGGGCAAAGCTCAATATATCCATTATTATACAAGATATGAGAAAAAATTGTATACGTTAATTATACGGTGTCTGGAACTGCATCTTATAAAATTATTTTTACAATCGCAGGCTGGCCCGTAAGTCGCTGGTGATACAATTATATTATTGCTCATTTTGCATTTTCCATTCAAAGATAATCCATGTTTGTAAGAAAATAAGTTCTGGACTCAGCAAGTGCGTTATGGTAGCGATTTTTCATAAAATGTTTCTTTCGATAGCTTAATTTACTATTAACCTAAGGTTCGTTGGCCAGGAAACCAGTTTTTTGGGAACATTTTAAGTTTATTTTAGAAAGATTTTTGTACATTTTCAAACAATATGGTTATTTTGATGAAATATGGTACATTGTTTCTTCTATATAGGTTATACTGTTAACCAAATTTGATGCCAGATTTTATTAAAAAATAGATATATTTCCTATTAAAAACATTTTTACAAAAATTCACTACCATACCGTCTTTGCTGCGTCCAGACTTTTTATTATTATTATTATTAAATACTCATAGTTTTATATTACAAGCTGTCAAAAACAACAACGGTATTTAAGGCTGTCATTTTAAAGTTCCATTTGACATTTGTAAAAAAAAAATACCAAAATATAAATATGTATACATAATCAAATGAATTATTTCCTACCTTTTTTGCACCAAAGTTTGTTTAAATATTTCAATATTTTTCCTCAAAAATTCGTAAAATAATCCTATAATCTGATCGGTTAATATAATCAAATAAAAAACTGGAAAAAATGTGTTAAACTGATCGCTAAGTGAATTATGGTATGCGATTATAAATACGTATATTTCCAAAACTATACATAGTCTTTAGGTATAGGCGGTATAATACAATAAATAATGTAGGTGGTTGAAACCGAAATGGATATGGTTGTAAATTTTAGATGAGGCAAGTCTTCGTAAAAATTATGAGTGGTTATTTTAGAAATGTCAAAATTACATTGACCTTGTCAAAGTTTGGAAACTAAATATAAATTGTATATGCGTACAGCAATTGCAAATATAAAATTAGACATCTAAATTTTTTTGTGATAATTTTCATAATTTTGATTATGTTACAACGAATTATTTACAGTATATACATATATTATAACTAAGGAAAAACCATAATGTGCATGTCTGAGCTAACACTAAGAAATCCTCGGTGTTCCCTTAGTTAGTTAGTACAATGGGTGTGAAAACATGTGGTGTCCATTTAAAACATTCTCAGCCTCGCCTTAACATAAGAAACTCAGAGTCACTGTTTATTGCGATACAAGCTAGGGTTAGCCCACGGCATCAAATTCGTTTTAAATAAGCTTTAAAGTGTATACTGAAGGGTGCGCTGGAATCAGTCTTTCCTGAGTAGCCACAAGTTGGCTTATTACATGTATGCACAAGACCCATAAATGGCAACTCACACAAAAAAATATGAAACTGCTAAGTATTTCTCAACGAATTGATGAAATCACCTTCTGAATGTTTCTACACGTCCGTGGTGCGATGAAGA
Source organism: Tillus elongatus (assembly GCA_964006375.1). Lineage (NCBI taxonomy): Eukaryota > Metazoa > Arthropoda > Insecta > Coleoptera > Cleridae > Tillus > Tillus elongatus. The sequence continues at coordinate 274,335,034 of OZ023262.1, forward strand.
ATCATGACGCATATACTTTTTTCGAGGAATGCATATCATTCGGTGATTTTCATCTGTGGCAACCCCAAAAAGTTGCCACAATCTGAGCGGTAGCCACAATAGAGTACTATTCTCACACACGTTGTCATAATCATTGCATCACAAACACACGCACGCACACACACACCCACTGAGAGAGACAGACGTGTAACCGCATACTCCGGTGTAGATGTGCCTCTTGAAATCCAGAGAGCGATAATAATATGACACCCAGCACGTAGACACCATCGGTAGCAAAAGTTTTTTGAACTGGAGATGTTCCATCCATCATTCCTAAAGGTCAAGTGTTAACAGAAAAAAGCTGATAGCCACTAGCAAACAGTTACGTGTAGAATTCGATGCGCAAAAAAATGTATTTTTTTTTCCTTTTTTTTTTAAATTTCTACATTTGAACTCCACTCGTCGAGACGAGTAGGTTGATACCCCACATGTACCCTCTAAGTCAAATAATAAAAAGTTATCCATCCGCTATGTTTGTAAACGTCCTTTAATGTTAAATCAAAATCGTGGACCTTGTTATCTTGACAGCTCAGGTTAGGTTGGGTCAGGTCAGGTCATATTCGACTCCATCTTGGATCACGTCATCTCAGGTCAGACCTATCGTGATACTCTATCCATCCGCCATCACTATGACGTCACAGGCCCGCATATTAGCTGGAGGGGATGAAGGAGGGCTCAGAACGGCAGTCCTATACATATTTATCTAACTTAAGGATGCTTGAAGTTTGATGCCGGCTGTCGTCAACTGCAAGCTTTTTTTAAGTGCGTTTTACAAATAAAGCGCTCTGTATATCTTTCCACTCTCACGTACTGTTCTTTAAGGTTGGCTGTGAAAATGACAAATTTACAGCTTGACAAGCAAAACTATCTTAGATGTGGATGATACTGCTGTTACTTGCACTCATTTGAATTTACTAGTTTTCGGAGCCTAAGTGGTTCAGTGGTAAGGACGTGTACTTCTAAACCAAGGGGTACCGGGTTTGATTCCCAGGGTTTCCGTTTCACTTTTTCAGTACATACTGTACAGTTAACATTAACCGAGGTTGTGGCATTGTATCTGAGCAAGTTGAATATCTGAACGTTCCTCCGGAGTGGGCGTAAAGCCGCCAGTCCCGTGTCAATGCAATGTTGGGCACGTTAAAGACCCCTACCCTCCTTACAGAAAAGCAGGGGTTCGGCAAAATTTCCAGGAAAGCGAGGTGAAACTGTTCCCTGGCGTCGGTGATTGGACATAGTCTCGGAAATAGATCGACGTTAAAGAAAAAAACTATTTTTTGTGGAAAACAATATGGAAAATTATGCAACGTCTGACATTTTAAATGTATTTTACATACATGGTGGATGTTATAATGTTTTCGGCAGAACGTGCGGATTTTTCAACGTAAGACATCCTCATTTGGTTCTTTCAGGCAGCACTATACCCACAGAATGATCCAAAGTTTTTATCGCCCTTCTTGTCGCCTTGATATATCAAGCGGATCATCAGCTAATTCCGTTAGAATTTAGTTTCTAAGTTAATCATTATTTTTAATAATCATTTTCGATTCTAAAACTTTTTTAAATTTTGCTTTGGGGTTATGGCCTCTGTCTGGCAGTGTCGTAAAAAGTCTCAACCGGTTTCATAGAACAAAACAAGCGCTTATCAAACCAGAGAATAAGTATCTACATGTGGATTTAGATTTTTAGCATCTTACAACCCAAATGGCATTTTAAATCCAGCTAGGTAGTTTATTCGAAGTACACTGGGTGGCGAAATTATCAGAAACACCTCGAGTTTTGGTGTTACAGATTTTGACCAAGCTAGTTCAGAAAGCTAAAATCAATTTACCCGAACAAACAGTTCGAAGACGCTTGGTGCAGCAGTGGTTTAAATACTGCAAGTGAAAGAGCCCAGACTAACAAAATCCATGAAGGAAAAGCGACTAGAATGAGCAGAATCGTTGTTATTTGACATGATATGACATGAATTGACTGGAAAAACGTAGGAGCTTGTTAATATTCAATATTTATAATTGAAAGTCATCACGGTCTTAGTGTTTTAGGTTTGCTTTTCAGACAAGTCGAATTTCGAGATACTAGCAAACTTTCATAAGAACTGCTTAGTCTAAAAAGTGAAACATCCATGAAAAGTGATTGCTTGGTCCATTATATCTGGAAAAGCACTGGTCGCCTCAATATTAGATTATATTATGCGCCAGGACCAATATATCGACGTTATCAAAACCAGAATGTTACCTCAAGTAAGGAAATGGTTTCCGAATGAGTGACATTTTTAGTGAATTTTCTTAGAAAAAATTCACTAATGAGGAGATCTCGACTTTTGAATTTTGAAAAAATTTCTTCAAATGAGCGCGATCTAGGACTCCTAGAACCCATATCCGGGGTCAGTTTCAATTTTTATATGTTTATATATATATATTTCTATATATATATATATATATATATATATATATATATATATATATATATATATATATATATATATATATATATATATATATATATATGTATCACACCGATAACTCAAAAAATAATGGGCCGATTTTGATAAAATTTGGCATATACCTTTCTTTTGTAAATAGCTTGGATAATTTCGTTAGTCAGGAAAATCGGACGCAGTTTTCCGGGAAAATTTTGAGTTTTCATTCGAAAAAAATTATTATCTCAAAAAGTAATTAGCCGCTTTTAATAAAATTTGGCATGTACCTTTCTTTTGTAAATAGCTTTGACAAGTTTGTTAGTCAGGAAAACCGGACGAGGTTTTCCGGGAAAATTTTGAGTTTTCATTGGAAAAAAATTTTTATCTCAAAGAATAATACGCTGATTTTGATAAAATTTGGCAAGTACCTTCCTTTTGTAAAAGGCTTTGACAAGTTCGTTAATCAAAAAAATCGGACGAGGTTTTCCGGAAAAATTTTGAGTTTTCATTTAAAAAAAAATTTTATCTTAAAAAATAAAAAATCTATGATAACCAAATTTGGTAGGTAGGTTTACGATATAAAAATCAAACTACATACCAAAATTTAGATTTCTATGTTACAAGAAAAAAAAGTTATAAAATATTTTGTGCCAGGTCATTTCTATGAAAATTCACTACCATAACGCACTTGCTGCGTCCAGGCTTTTGGTTTATGTATAACTCCGCTCCTTGTTATGAGGCCAAATGGGCAAGAGCTTACCTGTATGCCCAAAAAAATCAATGATTTGCCGTGGCCTGGCGACTCTCCACATTTCAACCCAATAGAAAATCTTTGAGAGCTGATGAAACAGGAGGTCTTCAAAGAGATTGTATCAAATAAGCAGCAGCTCGTTGAGAAACTCAAAGAGAATGCTCTCTCAAATAAGTAGCAGCTTCTTGAGAGACTCAAAGAGAATGCTCTTAGTTGCATATAAAACGTATAAAACATTCCACGTAGTATCTAGGCAGTCATTGCTGCAAGAGGCGATGTGACCAAATATTAAATGTTTATATTTTTTGAATAATTTTTGCAATGGTTATATATATATATATATATATATATATATATATATATATATATATATATATATATATATATATATATATAGGGTGGCACATTGAAAACGAAGCAGACCGATTTGAGTCCAGAGAATTTTTTTTAAGAAATGCTGAAACACGTCAATTTTAATATTGAGGGGGAAATGTTTTACATAAAACTCAACTTTGTCACATCAACCCCTTAAGAGTGGTGATAACAACCCTTATATTTTAAATAGGGAACATGGGTCATTTCAAAGCTCTTTCTTTTCTGAATTCAGAACACTAATTTTTTTGGAAGTTTTATTAACTCGTTTAAAAATTATTCACAGTTGAAAATGCAAAAACGCATTTCACTCATTCCGATAAGAAGTTTGTGAAATTATGACTGCACGAATACTTTCTGTTCAATATCTGTTTTTCAGACGAGTGTACGTTTTATTAAACTTTACAGCCAATCGTCATAACTGTCGTTATTGGGCAGATAATAATCCAAGAAATTTTCACACAAAAACTCCACAGAAATTGAATGTCTGGACTGGCATTTTTGGAGACCGTTTAATCGGACCAATTTTTCTTGATGACAATTTGAGTGGCGAAACGTATTTGGAGTTACTAGAAGATATCGTTTACCCTCTACTAATTGACATTGTTGGAAATGATGATCACTATCATAAAAATCAATTCGTGTTTCAGCAAAATGGAGTTCCTTCGCATTTTTCACAACGTGTTTGTGGAGTTTTTTAACAAAGAGTTTCCAACGCAATGGATTGGGCGTAGAGGTGCTATTGAGTGGCCCCCTAGATCACCGGATTTAACTCCTTTAGACTTATTTCTATGGGGCCATTTGAAGGGTAGAATTTACGCAACACAACCGGAGTCTCTGGAAGAATTGCGACGATGCATTGTTCAAGAATGCCATCTAATAAGTTCACAAATGCTCCAGAATATCAGAGCTCGTTTTGAACAAAATTTGTACTTTTGTATGGAAGTTGGTGGTCAACAATTTGAACACTTACTTAACTGAATAAACATTTTTAAACGTTTGGTTTTTTTTTTTAACTAAAAATTGACTGATTAGTGCATTTCTTATCACAATGAATGAAATACGTTCTTGCAAATCCAACTGTGAATAATTTTTAAACGAGTTGATAAAACTTCCAAAAAAATTAGTGTGCTGAATTCATAAAAGAGCTTTTAAATGATGTAACACTCGATCCATGTTCCCTATTTAAAATATAAGGGTTGTTATCACCACCCTTAAGGGGTTGATGTGACAAAGTTGAGTTTTATGTCAAAACATCTCCCCCTCAATATTAAAATTAACTTGTTTCAGCGTTTCTTAAAAAAAATTCTCTGGACGCAAATCGGTCTGTTTCGTTTTGAATGCGTCATCCTGTATGTATGTGTATATATATATATATATATATATATATATATATATATATATATATATATATATATATATATTAGTTACTACACAATTTTTCTTACGGACCTAAAAAAAACTTAAAATATCAAAATATCAAGTGATTATAATAATTTTCCCACCGTGTGTATTTTGCCATGAACAAGAAATTTACGTTAATGGTAAATAAAGTTATCACAATAACAAAGTTTTACGATAAATCGATAACACTGGGCATTTGTTACGCCGGGTCATAATTACTTTTGCATAATTTATCATTAATTATTATTCGCAATGCATTATACAAGAAAACCGTTCTAAGTTATAAAATATATTATACAGGCTGGCTATAAAATGGGGACCATTATAAATCCCGCTCGAGTTTAACTTTTGGTTAGTATTAATTAATAGGTATTTAATGTCTCTGTTACAGATTCAATCAATATTATCGTACAGAAAAGTGGACAACTCCTTCAGTGAACATCACATGTTGGGTAGCCACAGTGCCACGGTGGCCATTCTGGAAGCGCTATCCAAAGTACAGCCCTATTTCAGTGTGGATCCAGAACTCATACAGTCTATCAAACGATGGGTTCAGCTGCGACAAGAAGATGATGGGAGATTCACGCCGTTACCTGCAGATGTTAAACTGCCTTCAGAAAGACAAATGACCACGCTGAGGTAGAGTAAAAGATCTACTTATATCCACTAAATTAATATTGTACCTGTGATGAGCACTGATAAGTACACTTTGGGAAACTCAATTCACCAAAACACATTTTTAGATCTGACGATCATTTCGCTAACAAAGTTAGTGTTATCACAGGAATAAATAATCTGAATGAATAAGATTTATGCTAATGGCGTTAACTTTTACTTTGTTAAGGAAGCGATCGTCATATTCTGTCGTAAATTGGGTTTTCAAATGTCTACTTATGAGTTATATCCAGTTTGATCACACAATCACTTACATACATAAGTATATTACCTAGATAGTAGAGGTGTGCGAAGCTTCGAAATTTCGAACCGAACCCGAACTCGAACCGAACCTTCGGTTCTAAAATATGTTCGCACTAGCGATGTTGAAGTAGTTCGAAGTTCGAAATATGCATTTCTTCAAAATAGTTCGAACTTCTTTGGTCAAAAATACTTCGAAATTTAACTTTACAGACATTGAATGTTGCCAAAGGTAGCGAAGTTGCGGCCCCTTTAACTCGGTAGCGACGCTTTAAACTCGTTATCGGTCTCATTGAGTCGATAGCGTAATTTCAGGAGATTTCAATCGTGCATATTTTTGATAGTAGGTGTGACACATTGAGACACAACTAAGCCATTTAGCAATCACAGAAATATTTTTCTTATATATCCTAGCCTCCAAACACCTTTTTCAGTAACAACATTATGATGGCAGTGTTCGAAGGCGATCGGTAACGTAAATTTTCAGAATTTGAGGATAATTGCAGAATGCCTTTGGAAAACATTGGTTTCAACATGCTTTATTTCACAGTGAGCCAAAACAGTTACATATTCACAATCAGCAGGCAGTTCAAACTTGTAAGTGGTTATTTTTAACTAACTTCAAAAAAGGAGGAGGTTCTCAATTCGACTGCATTTTTTTTAATCTGTGTTACCTCAGAACTTTTTTCTAGGTAAACCGATTGTGATGATTCTTTTTTTATTTGTTATATTTCTTATGTGGTGCCATATAAATTTATAAATTGATGAAGAACTGATGAAGAATTGATGAAGAACTGACCAGTAGTTTTTGAGTTAGTCTTAATGAAGTCGGTTTCCTTTTTTTAAAATTTTTATTGTTATATACCTATCATGCTCACTCTGAAATCTCTCAATCTGTTTGCTAAAACTGCCTAGTCAATACCAAACAACAACATATTTATAAGTGAGCTTATCTATAGATCTAGAAATCTAAAAAATTTAAAATATTTTTTGTTTTTGTGGTTTTGATTTAACATTGACCCATCTCCACAACGATCAGCACCGGAAGGCATTTTCACCCAATCAACCTGCAAATCTGTCGAACGCTGCCTTTTTGTAAAAAGAGTGGGAATCTTTTGCATATCAAATATTGTATGTTACAATATTCCTAAATTTTGTATTTAAGGAAAATGATATATGAACACTGAAGAATTTTGGGTAGTTCGATGTTCGATTTTGAATTTCTAATAAGTTCGAAGTTTGACTGTGAACCTTAGACATACTATTTCAGAGGTTCGAAGTTCGAGGCAACATATTTGCTTGGGTTCGTTCACAGTTCGGTTCGAACAAAACATGGGTTCGCACACCTCTACTAGATAGTAAAAGTCTTATGATTGTCGCAGTCTTAAGACAACTTTGTCTTGTCGTAGAAATCATGATTTAATGTCTCCAGAATTCCTTTTCGTTTCATTGTAGCTTTTGCACTTTATTAATTGTGTTAGGTTTTTCAGAAGTTTGACCTTGGTCTCTCTCTTGCTTTTTTTTCCTGTGTCGTTTTAATAATGCTATCTGAAAGTCATTATCTCTCAGAATATTTCCAATAAATGTTGCCTTCCTACTCTCAGCTGCTTTCAACAGCCATCTTTATTCCCTCACCCCTCAATAGCACACTTATAATCGTCTTCTTAACGGTGTAGCTTGTCTTTTCATTTGTTCTTCTACTCCACATGTTATAACATTCGATTCAAAGTCCAGCTTTCTACCGTACTGAGTTATCTCCCCAATCCAGTACAGGTCTTTTTATTATATCCAACAATATTCGTTAATCCACATTAGAGAATACTATTTCCTGGTCTGCAAAAGCAATAAACTTATCTCTATTTTTTCCGATCCCCTTTGTCTTATTGGTTTAGGTGATGCCACCATTGCCCCAGATCCTGAGCCAGAACTTAAAATGAATTGATCTTCATCCAGAAAACTCTCATTTTAGCTTTTTAGTCTATAATAACGATTTTTCATTAAGAAAAATTCGCTAATACAGAGGTCACGATGAAAAGGTCCCTAGAACCCTAGAATGTTTCTATATATATATATATATATATATATATATATATATATATATATATATATATATATATATATATATATATATATATATATATATATATATATACATATATGTATATATCCGAGCGATAACTCAAAAAATACTAATCTGATTTCAATCAAACATGGCAAAAATTTTGTTTGGGCGAAAACCGAGGTCGAGTTCGTTAATCAGCCTGAATCCTCAAGTTTTTCCGGTGGAAAATCGGGTAAAACTTTTGGAAAACGCTATATTTTTGTAAATATCAGAGTAACTGGAATGAGACTTTACATGTGGCTAGAAATAGTGCAAATAAACCTATGTTGTGAATTTTAAGTAACTTGGTACACAATATTTAGAGTTTTTTCCAAATTAAAAATAAAATTCCAAAGACATGCGTTGAAACGACTTAGGGGTTAAAGTCAAATGCCTGACAGAGTAGTTTACTGCCACGCGTAGATTAATTTATACAACAGGTATAAATCATATATCAACGGTAACCAGGCTAAATATATACGGGGCAGAAAACACACTACCCGACCCAACAATCGTGAAATCTCGGCTGCAATTATGGAAAATGACAGACGGCATGAAAATAAAAATTTGCCAAGTGATTGTTATTTAGCTGAGGGATTCAATCAATTATTAAAATATACTATATTTGTAGCTTTATTAATGACTCCAAACACAGTTTTAGCACAGCATAGATACATTACGCTGTCGCATAATATAGCAGAAATTTAAACAAAATCAAGCCAAGTTTTATAAAAATGATTCTAAAATAGTTTATTTTATCTTTAAACTTAAACATAAGAGGTCATGTAAGACCGGTGTGGTAATTCTACTTATTCTGTAATTAATTAATTCTGTATACTTTGAATATAATATCCCGAGCATGAAGCTGATCTAAAGTATCACGCAAATAAAACGTTAGTTGACGTGTACCTAGATGACGCAGGGGGGGGGGGGGCATCGCGCTTGCCTCCTAAGCAGAAGGTTACGCGATCTAATCCAACTCGATGAATTTATTTTTTTATGGTTTATTTTGACATTTGGAGAAATAATAGTGCGCAGATTTCATACGTTTCGAACAAGATCTCATTTTTGTTTAAAACGCCTAAATAAGTTTGTCACTTTTGAGTCTGAAATTATAGTTTTATTGTTGATATTGAAAAAACCTGTTTTACTAGGTTGGCTAAAACGAAATCATACTGGCGATTAATAAGGAAAAATAATTGCTACGTTTATAATTTGGCAGATACTTTACTTTCCTAAATATGAACTAAGGTTGCTTCTGTAAATCTTCTGTATAACTTTAATGACATTTGTAATACAAGTTTCTTTTGAAGAGACTTACACTATCTACGGATATAGCAAAATTTAGTTCTTTAGCTTTATAGAAAATTGAGTTTTGGGCATTTTTCTTAAAAGGAGTTAAAACGTAAGATTGTTTGATAATAGAGAGATATCGATGGTAACACTTTCAAAAGAGTTCTTCTAATGTGCGCGTACTACGAGCTCTAAAATCGATCTTCAAGGTCTGTATAAGGTTAAAGTATTAACTTTACTAATATGCCGTATAATAATAGTGTACAATTCTAATGAAAATTCGCTACTATAACGCACTTGCTGCGTTTTGAAATTTTCTTTATTTTAGTTTGTAGACATTCATTTTTTTTCCTCCATATTTTTGTTAATGTGTTTATGCCCCTTTCATGTAATGAAAGTACTACATTTTAATAATAGGACTGGACAAAGTGCAGAGAATACTATTAAAAAAATATTTAAAAAAACTCGGGACGCAGCAAGTGCGTTATGGTAGTGAATTTTTTATTAAATGCTTCAAATTTGAATAACTCAATTTTCTATAAACTTAGAAAGTTTAATATTAGTATGTAGTAAGGTCTTTCCTAGGGCAAAATATCCACCAAATTTCGTTAAAGTAACTTTGTAATTTTCGGAGAAAAAAATTTTTCGAAAGAACATTTAAAATTTGAATAACTCAATTTTCTATAAACTTAGAAAGTTGAATTTTGGTACGTAGTAAGGTCTCTCCCAAGATAACATATATAGTAAATTTTATTAGAGCAGATTTGTTATTTTCGGAGAAAAATTTTTTTTTAAAAGAAAACTCAAAATTTTCCCGGAAAACCTCGTTTGATTTTTCTGGCTTTCTGAAAAAAATTTTGCAAAGTCTCACCATCGATACCTCTCTATTAGTGAATTTTTTTTAATAAAAATTCACTAATAGCTAAAAGTATAATGGAAAAATATGTACTTATTGACTGAATTTTATAGAAACTAGTACAAACCACCATCCTCCTTTACACTGAATATTGTACAATTGTTGCTTAAGAATTAAAATATAAATGTTAGGAAACATCGTATCGAATTTATAATGTTCTTATGATGATATTCAAACTTGTGAGAGAAGGACCGTATCTACAAGTCTTCGCTGTAGAACAGCGTTTACATCTGGTGACACCTTACTGGCACTTTACGATTTTGGGGCCCAAATTACTGCATTCCTGTCTGAGGATTTTAGGCCTGTTGTCATCTCCTATTAATCTTCCCCTTATAGGACCTGCCTCATATTCATATTTGCTAACACAGTAATTGATTTGCTCCATTTATACTCTTCATTGCAAATATTTCATAGCCTTGTTAGTCTACTAGGTTATACCGGTGACCAAATTGGTTCCTGCTTGCATTAAAAAGACATATTTTCTATTAAAAACATTTTAAGAAAATTCACTTCCATAACGCACTTGCTGCGTCCAGACTTTTTAACATGGCTTTGTGTTAGTCCACGATAAGGCTTTGGACCACAGAATGTGTTCCTACCCTTTTTACAAGGCTATCTCCTTCTTTATTTCCTTTAATGCCTTGAGGCCCTGGCACCCACATCAAAATTACTTGGTTCTTATAGTAGACTATATGAAAAGTCTGAACATTTTGTACAACTATTAGAAAAATGAGTCATGCACAAAGGACCCATCAGAGTAGCAGCGCTGAGTGGCCAAAGACATATACGACTCATTACACAATCTACAGTCTACTAAGCCTTAAGCTCCGACTCTCATGGCCAGTAGCATGGTTTGATTGTTGTTTAAGTTACATTTATGCATACTCTGTCACTAATTAGGAAAAAACATCTGGAAAAAATTATTACATTGTATCTTAAATATGTTATTACTATTGTATTTATATTGATACTTTCCAGGAAGAACCTCAGCAATGAAGCCCAGTTATTAGAGCACATAATAGAAATCACTGCAGAAACGGTGATAGCATTGTACGAGATCGGAATAGAAAGTGACGCTGACTCAGACACTATGCAGAAGGCTAAGATATTTCTAGAGAACAGTTTGCCCAATGTTAAGTCTCCACAAACCATATCAGCAGTTACTCTAGCGCTGGTTCTGGTGAGGAGCGCAACAACAGCTTGGGCCATAGAAAAACTGAGGAATGCCAGCACCACTGAAGACGGAGAGTTCGGGTGGCCTCACTTTGTTCCCAAAAGAGATGCCGCTGACTGGCTGTACGAGTCAGAATCTGGAAAAAATTTGAAGGAACCGTTAGTAGGTGAGTGGTCACATGATCTTAGAGGTCGTGTTATTGGCATTTGAATATCATCATTATTTACTCTCTACTTAGTGCTTAACTTGAAAATTTACAATAGAGTGATTTAATTAAGGTTATTTTACTAAGCTTAGCTAAATTGCGCATAGTATTTATGAATTTAGATTATCTTTCGGAAACTTGTGATATCTTTGAAAACAGCTTCAAGGTAAAGTTATTTTGATACAATTTAGCACGTAAGTTGCCTCTATAGAGACTATAACAGATACTAAAGTTTACGTTTATAGCTTTATGGAAAACTTAGCTATGGATATTTAAAAAATGTTAAAGCAGAAGTTTTGGTCTACCTTGTCCCTTTCTTCCAGTATGTTTTTTACAATGTTTACAGAAAGTTGTTAGGTATGTATACAGTGTGCCCCAAATTGGCGATGTATGTATATGTATCTCAGAAACTATGAGATAGAGAAACGGTTAAATAGAGAAAGTTGTAGGCAACTTTATTACCAATCCAAAGCCTTATTTCATGTTTATTGTTAAATAATCGCTAGGCGATTGTCAACTCTTTTTTCTTATGGACGCCATATTGGATTTTGACAGTCTAAAAAATACCATAATTTTTGCTTTTTAATGATGTATCACACATTACAAAAGAACGGTCAGAAATTTGAAAAAAAGAACAATATTTTAAGATTTATCAATGCATAAGTAAGAAACACACGGCGCTTAATATGATTTTTTTATTATGATCAAGAAAAATAGTAAGAGATTTTAAACTCTGCAAGTAGCATTATTTTCAATATATTTATGCTACTTATAATGACTAGAATATTCCTGGCAACTCAAGATATCCATGATTCGCACTTATTTCAGTTGCTTAGCAACTTGTGTTAATTGTTGTGACATTTGTTTAACAACTATTAAATGTTTGACATTGTTTGAATTCTACTCAAGTCTTATTCAATTGGTTTTTTTTTGCAAAATTTTAATTAAGTTTTCAAGTGATCAAATCTAAGTATTTCAATTGAAAATTAAGTTTGTTTATCACTAAAATGTAGAAATAGCAGCATGCAGAATTATTCTAATGTAGAAAATTTTGACATGCTTGTCTGTTACATATCAACTCACAGAAACGCTAGCGTTACGAAACTACCCATACCGTTTTCCAGAAAGACATCAGCCTAGTGTTCGATATTTTGCCAAGCTGGTAACAAATTTATTAAATTTTGGAAGCTTTCAAAGTCTTAGAGCTTGAAATTACGTCCTTAATGAAAATCTCGATAATGCAATCAGTCAGTTTTTTAAGAAAATCCTGCCACGTCAATAAGAGCAGCCGAAACAGAATTGGGTGTACCAAAATCAACCATTTAAAGAACTTTAAAAAAGCAAATACCATCCTTATAAACCAACGATTGTACAAGCATTTCTGGAAGGTAATTATGAATGTAGATTAAGGTTTTCTAACTGGTTTATTGATAAATGCCTAAGCAAGTAATTTAGACTGATAAAAGTCGTTTCACAAATTTGGGAGTGTTCAATCACCACAACCATCATTACTGGGTAACTGAGAATACAGAATTACGAAATCCCCGTAGATTTCAAACGCGCTTTGGGGTGAATGTATGGTGTGGAATCTATGGTAAGCATAACTTAAAAGTGTAACGAGGGCTCAAAAGTTTGTTCTTAATTTCTTAAATTGTAAGTTTCAATTCTATCTTTTTATTTTTCAGGAAATCAGTTAATTGGGCCATTTTTTACGCTGATACACTTAATAGTCGGCGTAACAAACCCAAATAATCCCTGCAATCAGACAAGCGGTGCCAGAGATGAGATTCAATTGAAAATGTTTGGTTTGAGTATGATGGCTGTCTTGCTCATAATTCTAGAGAGGTACAGGCTCTACTCCGTAACACATTCGGGGAAAGAATAATTTGAAATAGCAGCCCAGTATTATGGCCAGCTAGATTACAGATCTTACACCTCTGGATTTTCACTTGTGGGGACATGTAAAAAATGAAATGTATGAATTCGATCCACCTGAAGAAAAAGACATGTTAATTCAAAGGACAGGGGAGCTATTTGCTAGAATTAATAGACATACTACTTTAGAACGGGTTACCAATTCAGTAATAACAAAATATGAGAAATGTCTTGACAACAATGGCGGATATGTTGAACTTTAAAAGTGATACTTGTTATTTTTCTTTGCTTTTCTAAAGGCGCACACTTTGTTATTAGTTTCTTAATAGTATATGTTAATTTTTAATTTATTGTTGTGTTTAACGTTTATTTATCTGTTTTATAATGTTATTCGATGTTAGATGTGTTGTTGCTTCTATTGTTCGTATTTATAATTAATATTCTGTACAGTTTTAGGAAAATAGCTAGCGCGCAATGTTTTAAAATTAATGTTATTCCTTTTTTACTTCACAGATTGCGACGTTGCCATATGTGTGCATTAATAAATCCTAAAATCTTGCTTTTTTCAAATTTCTAACCGTTCTTTTGTAATGTGTGATACATCATTGAAAATCAAAAATTATGGTCTTTTTAGACTGTCAAAATCCATAAGAAAAAAAGTTGACAAAAAACATGAAATTTTACTAGATAATTGAATTTTGCGTTAAAAGTTACTGTGAAGATGTTTTTACATAATTCCAAAATTTTGGTAAATAAAGTTATAGCACCTTGAAGAAATGCGCCATTTTTCTTATTTTCAACAAATCTCTAGAACCAAAAAAGTTAGGGGAGTCGGATAAGGAGCTTTGGATTAGTAATAAAATTGACTGAAACTTTCTCTATTTAACCGTTTCTCTATCTCTTATAGTTTCTGAGATCCCCATACATGCATCACCAATTTTGGGCACACTATATATGCAGGTGTCCCACGACCAGCGGCACGGAGTCTCACGTCTATATATTTTTTATGTCGAATTGTTAATAACGCAGGATCATGTAGGTCAATAAGGGCTACAATTTAAGATTATTTTTAAATATACATGGCGGTCCAATAAAGTGTGACACCTCAAAGTTATGTTTTTTTCTTATGAAATACCATGTATTTAATGGCGATTTTGAAAAAATAAGGCCCACTTTCTTGGAGGATCCCTATACCGATCTATTACCGTTTCTCAGATATCTTGATGTCGAAAAACGGTCCATATATAACCAATATGAAAATAAGTTGAGTAGCCTCGTAAAGCAAGTGAAAACTGAATATTGTAAGATGAAAATATATGAAAACCAACATAACGCGAAATATTTATTGAATTTTGTAAACGCAATTGGTGGAACGGCTGCTAGGAATAATAGCGAAATCAAGGAAATAAGAGATGCAATGGGTGTGGTCAGACATGATGGGGAGGATATAGCTGATGCATTCAACGAATATTTTGTAAGCATAGGAAGCAAACTGTCTGAAAGGATAAAAAATAAGGGTACAAAAACCGTAATGATACCCCACTTACAGATTCCATTTTTGAGGCCGACTACGGAATTGGAGGAAGATACGGTTATTCTTTAACTAAAAAATAAACGATAGCCTGGTTATGACGGACTTACATCAGAAACGTTTAAAAAAGTAGTCCACAATATGAATAATCACATTACCTAACTGATTAATAAAATCTTTGAAACTGGTGTTCGTCCAAATATTTGTAAGATTGGTGTTGCGATTCCTCTATAAAAATCTGGTGATAGACTTCACATCAACAACTACAGGCCCATAACTGTAATCAGTACGCTTGCAAAGATATTTGAGAAAATGCTCAAAAGCGCATGGATCGCTTTCTAGAAAAAATCCGATTAGTTGCTGACAGTCAGTATGGATTTTCCAAAAATCTTTCCACCCAGGATGCTTTGTCTTCATTTGTCAAAAAAAATCTACAAGGCGATGGACGAGAGCGTCCCTAGTTTGGCCATATTTGTCGACTTAAAAAAGGCGTTTGATACCGTTGGTCGTTCTCTTTTGCGTGAGAGAATTGGCTTTAGAGGTTTACCATACATGCTTATCAAATCATATCTTGAAAATCGTAAGCAAACTGTTAATATTGGTGGTATACATAGTAGGGCGAGTAACATTACATGTGGTGTTCCTCAGGGCATCGTCTTTCGTCCTGTCTTGTTTTCTTTGTATGTAAATGAATTGCTTACATTAAGGGGAGAGAAAATAAGCTATGCTGACGATATGGTTGTGATTTATAGGGCGAAAACCTGACAAGGACTAAAACAGACGGCTGAAGCCGATTTGCGGTCCATACGTCGTTGACTACATGCCAACTTGCTAACACTAAATCATGAGAAAACAGTGTGTCTGCCTTTCATATCATATGCGTACAACTTGCCAAATATGGGACCGCTCACCGTTGCGTCTGATATTCAAATTGTGGGAACGAATAGAGTCAAATACTTAGGGACATACATTAACAGTCATTTGCGATGGGATGAGCAGAGCCAATATGTGCTGAAGAAACTTAGACCACTGCTCTACAAGATGAGCTGCTGGAAATAAGTGATATCAAAAAAGTATTTTATGTCCTTGTT
Source organism: Tillus elongatus (assembly GCA_964006375.1). Lineage (NCBI taxonomy): Eukaryota > Metazoa > Arthropoda > Insecta > Coleoptera > Cleridae > Tillus > Tillus elongatus. The sequence goes on from OZ023262.1 coordinate 274,351,120, forward strand.
GAGCCACAGTTTAACTACTGGATAATTGAGCGGGGAGAGCGAGTGACGGACTCTCAAGGTAGTTAAATGTGCTTTGGAGATGTTTCATCAAAAATTTTTATGGAAGAAATAGGACATATCCAACTAAGGATCTGTATAGGAAGGCAAAGCTTATGGACCTCCGCCAGTTGTATTTTGTACAGGTGGGAATTTTGGGCTTTAAACAGAAGGAATTGATTTGTAGGCTTCACCATGTTTATGACACCAGAATTAAAGAGGCACCACTGAAGTGTAAAAAAACAATAGGAGAAAAAGGTTAGTGATTTTGTGCCTAGTAAAATTAAACCCTCTGACGATATCAATCTTTTTAAAAACAGACTCAGGGAATGGATTTTAAATAATTCTGAAAAAATTAATAATGTGTTGTAGAGCAACAATTTTGTCACGTGTCTTACTTGTTTTGGTTGTTGTGCAATGTTATGCTTTCTTGAATTTGATGACTCCTTTCGTCTTCATTTGGTCTCTGCAATGTCGTTTTAACTTGTTTTGTTTGTCTTTATTGTGATTTTGTCTGTAAATTTGTATGACTTGTTGAGTGTTTGGGATCCTGTTCACTTAACCTTTATTTTGTTTTATTTTAGCTCTAAGCTTTTACTTATTTTGATAGTTTTTAAGATTGCTGTTCTATTACCCAGTATATATGCGTAAGGAAATATTTGAGTGTGTCTTTATCCGGATTTGTAAGTACAGATTGACTTTCTGTGATACTTTTTATTATATATAAAGTATAGAGTGGTTTTATCACGGTTAAGTTACTTAATAATAACTGTTAAGTGGAAGTTTTGAAATGTGATTTATTGCTGTTGTTTGGTCTACACATGCACTTTCTGTATAGGGTCACACACAAGAATACTCCTATGTGAAATATTCTTCGTGACCTAATTAGTAAGTACTGTTTATTCGAAAGCTATTATGTGAAAAAATATTTTAGGTGCTATGTAATTTTATAAATCGAATAAATTTATTATTGTTATATATACAGGGTAGTTCATATTCGAACCTCACCATGTATCTTCTAAACCGTAAGAGATACGTGAATGGTTAAACTGGGGCAAAGTTGCGTGTTTCTATGCTAATCAATTATCTCAAAAAAAAATAATTTAAGTGACATTTTCAGTTTTTTAATTATTCTAAAAAACGGAAATTTTCAATTTTAGTTTTTTCGTTGTCAAGCGAATACCGAAAGAATTAGACATTGTTAGGGCACTTTTTATGGGCAATCCAAATATGTCATCATATTTTTCAAGGCGTTCTTGATGCCAGCGCGTACAATATTTAACTTTGATTTTTCTTATGGGCGCCATATTGTATTTTTGCATTTTAAAAAGTTTTTTTCTGATTACAATGATATATCACACGATACGATCACATTTTACCTGCTATAAAAATTTTAAAAAAAATCGTTCCAGCGAAAAGTGCTCCATAAATTGCTCCAAAAGCTCCACATCCTGGTATGCATTTATTTAAAATTCGCTTTTTCCATGCCTTCTACGATAACAAATTATACCCCAACAAAGACTAAAGCATATTAACAATTTTTTACAGAAAAAAACAAATATCTCTATAGATTTAGGCACATCTGTAACCCACAAATTCCAAGTTTCAATATCGTGACTTATACCGAGTGTTCACAACTTGAGTGCAAAAAATGAAAAAATCGCTTCAACTTGCTCAAATGCAATGCCACAACCTTGGTTGATGCTAATTTTACAGTTTGTACTAAAAAAGTGAAAGGGGAAACCTGGGAATCCAACCCAGTATCCTTCGGTCCAGTGGCACACGTTCTTACCCTTGGACCACCAAGGCTGATATAATACGTATTATAATACCATATTGGGTCAATAAAGATAAATGAAGTCTAAACACCGCGTAAATTCAAACACAGAAATTCGTGCGCACAAGAATCTGGCCGGTAAGGAGAGCAAAACTGATTACTGGGGTTAATTTTTAATTTATGTATAACGGCAAATCGATTGGCGTTATAAAATTATGGGTATTCCATTAAAAGAAAAGTCTGGACGCAGCAAATGCGTGATGGTAGCGAATTTTCGTAAAAATGTTTTTCATTCAAATATGTATTGTTTTTAAAAGCGCCTTTGGTTGGCAGTATAACCTATGTAGTATTAACAAGGTAGCACATTTAATTAAAATAGCTTTGTTGTTTCAAAAATTACAACCATTTTCCGAAAATAAAATAAAAAGTTCCAGAAAAAACTGGTCCGATTTTACTGGCCAAAGAACCTCTTCAAACTATTTACACACCTTCTAAGATATATTTATTGACAAATAGCTTTACGACCCAGGTTGAAAAAACAAATATGAAAATTTACAAAAATTATTTTACAAAAATTCCCCATTTTTTGCCGAAATTGCCTTCAGTAGTGTTTATACTACTATATATTTTTCACAAAAATTCGACAACTTTTTTTGACAATAACTTACTACAGATGTATTATTAATTACCAACATTTCACAAAAATGTTACAAAAAACTATTTCTACGGAAACACAAAAAATATTTCTGCGAAAGCTTTTCAGATTCAGGCACTATTTGAGAGAGCCTGTATACGGCAGCTCGATTTTTTCGACGAGTAATACTAGAAAAGCGCTCTGCATGCCTCATTTCCATAGGGCTCTGCTATCTATTGGTAAAAACTCCGTTTCACGATTTGTGTTATATATTTGTTATATCTGCCAAAAACGAGAAGAGTTTCAGAACAATTGAAATAACTCAAAAACGATTAACGATATCAATTCCTTACAAACATGCATTATAATTCAATGGAAAATGCAAAAATGCATAACATAAGAGGTATTCGTTTAAAAAAAGAAAGTATTTATTACCATCGGCTTATGGGCCACTCTGTGATTATCATAGTAATTTTATAAGATACAGCTCAAAACACCTTATAATTAATGTATATAATTTTTTCCCGTATCTTGCATATAAACGAAAATGTTGAGTTTTACCATAGAAATGCATCACCCTGTAAACAGGCAAAAACTGAAACTTACCCCGTTTATGGGTTTTAGGGGTTCTAGTTCGCGATCATTTGAAGAAATCTTTTCAAAATTCATAAGTCGCTGTCTTTTCAATAACAACTTTTTTCTAGGAAACTTTGCTAAAATGTAGACTATTAAACCATAAACTCTATAGATAAAACTACTGCCAGAGCATCAGAAAGGGGGTCTATTTGAAATGGAGTTTCCGAAAATATTTTCGTAAAATAAAGGTCAATGATGGTTGAAGCTGAAACTTAAGGCTTTGTAAAACATGCTTATTACGATATTTCTTCTACACAATCCGTGTTTGTTGCAGACTATTTGTCTGAAAATTTGCAAAGTTTGACGTTTCAAATCGCCACTCTGACGTTTTAAGAAGAAAAGTTATAAAATTTTCAAAATATATTTTCTGTGACATGTTGACCTTATGCGTCAAGAAAACTTGTTGTAGGTAATATTCAATTGGTTTTGTCAACCACATAAAATATTTGTTTTTGTGCTTTCCTCTGACCACCAGTGGCACTTAATATTTTTTTCTTAAAATGCCTATAACTTTTTTTCTATTAACGTAAAAATCTGAATTTCGGCGTGTCGGGTAAGCTTGATAGAAACGCATGCGCCGAATTTGGTTGTCACAGTTTTGTTATTTTCGAAGATACAAAAATTTTTCGAACGACAATCCAAAATTTTTCCAGAAAAACTACTCCAATTTTCCTCGATAACAAACTTATCTAATCCACTTACAAAACGAAGGTACCTACCAAATTTCATCAAAATCGGCCGATTATTTTTTGAGTTATCGGTGGTATATATATATATATATATATATATATATATATATATATATATATATATATATATATATATATAGGGTGGCGCATTGAAAACGAAACAGACCGATTTGCGTCCAGAGAAATTTTTTTTAAGAAACGCTGAACCACGTCATATTTAATATTGAGGGGGACATGTTTTGACATAAAACTCAACTTTGTCACATCAACCCCTTAAGGGTGGTGATAATAACCCTTATATTTTAAATAGGGAACATGGATCGAGTGTTACATCATTTGAAAGCTCTTTCTTTTCTGAATTCAGCACACTAATTTTTTTGGAAGTTTTATCAACTCATTTAAAAATTATTCACAGTTGGAGTTGCAAGAACGTATTTCACTGATTTCGATAAGAAATGTGCTGATAGTCAATGTTTTGTTGGTTTGTAAACAAAAAAATTGACTATCAGAACATTTCTGATCGGAATGAGAGAAATGCGGTTTATTATTTCAGTTTATCAGTGGGTTTGATACTTGATAGTACTACCGAAAATTAATTTCACAATGGTGTATTCTGTAGAAGAGTTGAAATAATTACTCTTTTTTCAAAAACGATGACTGTGCCAACCGTACCGCAAATTTGTTTAATGAACGACATCCGAACAGACATGTTAACAGAAAATACATTTTGGAGTTAGTTGCAAAATTTCGACAAAGTGGTTCAGTAGCTAACAAAAAACGGGATCCTGAACGTGAATTCCCGGTTAGAAATGAGACTACTGAGATTGAAGTTTAAGGACAAATTGCTGCAGACCCAACTTTGAGCACGACAAAATTGGCCACTGTTTCAGGCATCAAAAGAAGAACTATTCAGTGAATATTGAAGCATCATAAATTTCACCCGTATAAAATTCATCTTGTACAACAACTCAATTAAGATGATTTTGATCGGCGGCTGGAGTTTTGTGAAGTTATGACTGCACGAATAGCTGATAACGGGAATTACAACGACGCATTGTTGAAGAATGCCGTCTAATAACTCCACAAATGCTCCAGAATGTCAGAGCTCGTTTTGAACAAAATTTGTACTTTTGTATGGAAGCTGGTGGTCAACAATTTGAAGACTTACTCAACTGAATAAACATTTTTGAACGTTTGGTTTTGTTATTCTTTTTTTTTATTGAAAAATTGACTAGTTAGTGCATTTATTATCACAATGAATGAAATACGTTCTTGCAACTCTAACTGTGAATAATTTTTAAACGAGTTAATAAAACTTCCAAAAAAATTAGTGTGCTGAATTCAGAAAAGAAAGAGCTTTCAAATGATGTAACACTCGATCCATGTTCCCTAGTTAAAATATAAGGGTTGTTATCACCACTCTTGAGGGGTTGATGTGACAAAGTTGAGTTTTATGTCAAAACATGTCCCCCTCAATATTAAAATGAAATTGTTTCAGCGTTTCTTAAAAAAAAAGTTCTCTGGACGCAAATCGGTCTGTTTCGTTTTCAATGCGCCACCCTATATATATATATATATATATATATATATATATATATATATATATATATATATATATATATATATATATATATATAACACAGATCTCCCATTAGTGAATTTTTCGTTTTACGAAAAATTCGCTAAAAATGAAAGACAAATAACCATCTTAGAAATTCGATGCTCATTTGTTTACGGTAACATCCAGAGTCGCTTTACGGAAAATTAGCCAACTTTGCTCATTTGATTGCCTCTTTAGGACCAAAAAGAAAAAAATTATCTATTATAAGAGATGGCTGTGAAGTTGGATACTCCAAAGTGTGCTTGACAAAGCTTAATTAATAACAATTCACCCTCGTAACATCACCAGAAGCATAAAACGTTTGATCCCAATGATAGTTTAGCGATTTTCGATGTGTAATAAGCTGATAAGTAGCAGCACGAGCAAGGCGATTAATTAAGATGGCTTATGCCGTTTCTTCTCCCCTAAAGAGAAACCTCGCTGTCTGGTCGTACAAAAGCGAAATCCGACAAGAATCTAAAGGAGTCTTAAATAGGTGACTCAATTACAATGGGTGATTCCTCACAGGATGTAGCCGCAGAGTGGTTGCTGATCGTACTGCAGATACATTTTAACAGAATGAGACTCATTTCAAATTCTGAATGTAGCCAAAGCTTCGACAGTTATTGGGTTTACGGGTATTGGTGACGAAAACAGTACAAGCACATCTGGCTCATTGTTATTTTGTATATTATGTTTGAAGGGCCGCATTCATTTTTAGTGAAGTTTCGTATAAAAATTCACGAATGGGGAGATCGAGACTCGTGATATTTAAGAAAATGTTTGGAAATGAGCGCGAACTAGGTCTAGAACTAGGCCTAGAACACCTATACAGTGTCAATTTCAATTTTTCTGTGTTATATATCAGGGTGACCACAGATGCGTTTTAGGGCACTTATCATGATTTTGTTGAAAATCGCTCAAAGTGGTGAATTTTGTTTTCAAGGGGGAAGACTTTTAGGCTCATTTTCTACATCGCCACACAAACTCTTAAGCTGTAGTGCGATCCACTCCTAAAAAGCGGGTCAAGTAGCACATTATTTTGGAGCTAGTATCAATCTCTCTTCAACGGTACCTTGTTAGTGAATTTTTGTTTAAAAAAATTCACTACGGTTAAACACCTAAAGAAACCCCCAAGAAGTTTAAGTAATACCAGCTGACTTTCTTTCTGTAAAGCAATGCAAATCTTAGTTTTAAATTTTTCATTGAAAATTCGCTAAGAAATTCTATATCGTAAAAGCCGTACTGCGTTCCTTTAATATACGTTGAAACCTAAACATAAAAGACGAAATATTCTGTTTGTATAAAAAGAATATCTTAATTGTTCTGGAACTCTCGGAATAACAGAGGCTGATGTCGTGCAATATTAACCATAAAATAACGGACAGACGAGTCCATTGTTGTTTTAAGGTGGGTTTCTTCTATCTGTCTCCTTTTGAGCAACAAGGAAGAACAAAAATAATACGCAATAGGATCAGTAGGAAGGGAGATTTTTACCCGCGAACGAGAGGAGTCGCTCCCGAGCAAGCAACGAGTAAACACCTTAAGCAATACGCTGTTACCTTTTTACTCCAAAAAGGGGTGGAAACATCTATCTTTTATCACAAGTATCGTTTTATATAGTTGTCGTGGGTGCAAACAGGTGTGTGTGTTTTTGACAGAAAAACAATAATATCAATAGATAATATTTATTTCTTGTATATTTAATAAGTAAACTTTGTTTTCATATACATAGCACATAAGATTTAATTTCTTTCATGTAAACAAACAAAATTTTCCTCATTTCTTGTTACAATATCGATTATTCTTGTCATGTGTAATATTTAATTTCCTTCTGGTGATACTGAATGTCTTGTTCTCTTATTTTATGAAGTGTATATTTATCTTAAATCACCAGGGGTATTTAGTTGATTTATTTTCCTAATAACCTTTATCAATAAATTTCAGTTTATATATTTATTTAACAACTGTTTCATTGAACAATAACTCCTCCCTGAAACTTCATAAGTCTTTTTGGCAGCGCAGATTGGAATTCTTTGTATCTAATATCTAGATTCCTTTTAATATTCGTAACACTGTTCTGACTTGGAGATCTCATAAATCTAAGACTCCAGGCAGAGCAACATAGGTCCAAATATACCTTACTACATCTAGATCAATTACCTAATCATTCTGTTACGATTACCGTTTAAAAAATTTTTGTACCGTTATGCATGCATAAATTCTCATAGGACCTTTATAGACTGAAACATTGTAGTTAGATATAAGAAATAACTCTATACATATGCTTGTATATACCTAATGACTATGAGATAATAAGGCCTGTATAAGTTTTTAAATTTATTTAGTTAGCGATTTTTCATTTGCAAAATTTTCTTGAATAAGTGAATTTTAAAGTTTTAGTGAATTTTCTTGAAAGAAAAGTTTGTTTGGATTTTTTGTGTAAAATAATGGTTTGCGCAGTTTTAGCGAAACATTTTTTACGGCATTCGTGAAAGATACATGTTTCAATGAATTTTTAGTCGTATTGAGCAAATTTTGGTAAGAAATATTTTATCGATTTACAGGTTAAAGTTTTTCAACCATCAATGCCCGTCATGGTATTAGCTAGGGAAGTAGTTGTTTTCGCTCGCTAGTTTTCTTCGCGCAGCTTCTTGGTGTACTGTGTGTGCATGTAAGCTGCTGTGGATGCCTAAAACCATTACAAAAACAGTGATGGTAGCGCCTGCCTTAAGGCCGGCTTGTTGGAGCGTAGGTCCGTATACTGAAGAGCTCAGAAAAAGAACGAAACCGGTCTGTGTCTCCTGCTTTAATTTTACCGCAAGTCCCGGCAGGACTGAAGTGATTGGCAAAACTATGTTTTTCATGTAAAATATTTTAGTGTAATATGACCTCCCAAAGATATTCGCGAACGCATAACCACTCCTTCTCAAGTTGTTCGATAATTCTGATTTACTATCGGACTGTGCAGTAAAATGGTTACCTAGAATAATTTGTTTTCTTACAGCCACTGTAGAAGAATATAAAGCATCGATCTATGCCCTGTCAACCTTCTGCATCATCGGAGACCTTAAGTTTGCAGAATCCGTGGCCAGATATTTATTCTACCGCTCCCATATGTTGGACAAACACCACGAGCTTTTGTATCTAGCGGTGAAGGCTTTCGCGCAATATGACACGTTAGCCAGCGACAATCACAGGTCTCTCACAGTGTCCTTGGCGACGTCTGGAATGGAGCTGACCGATACGCTGGAACTGAAACACGACAGACTGCCTCAGGTGCTTCATTTACCAAGTTTACCAACTAAAGTGTTCGTCTATGCCACTGGAGCAGGTTGTGCTACGATACAAGTAAGTGCCTACTAATTGCAGATATACAGTTATCCACATAAGATTTAACCCCTTATAACTTTTTTATTTCTTAGCTTAGAAAAAAATTGTAAATAGGGAAGCCGTAAAAAATTATTGCTAAATTTAATCTATATTTAAAAAGAAACAATCGAGCATCGCGTTTTTGAGATACAAAGTAAGCATTTTCTTATTGAAACGCCCCATGGATTCTAATTTGCTGTTCTCTGTCATATTTGCGCTAATATCTACATGTTATATATTTATTTGAGTTGCTCACAATTTATGTAACGATGAATCTAGGAATTTCATCCAATTTAAGCAACTACTGAATGCTTGTCAGAAACCAACAAAATATTACTTTTTTGTGAAAAACGCAGTGCGCTTGGAAAAAATAACACCAGACTTTCTTCGTTGCAAGACGCTATATCATATAACTGTTTGCAAGATATAAAAGCTATGCACAATCAACCAAGGGTTGCGGTGCTATCGGGGCGGCAAGGCCGCGGACGAGCCCTGAGGGAACAAAAAAAAGATATAAAAGCACTGTAGGAGTTTCGGACATTTTCCTCTGTGGAAGAAAACATCAAGATTATATAGTAGGTATTTTATATCCATTGTTTTAAATATGCAAAATGTATCGCAAAGTTATGTATATGTATATAAAAGCCAAATGACCGGATCAGTATGTTACCGCATTAGTTGGAACTTTTGGGAAACACATATTGCTACCTCAATACTACAACTAGATAACTCGAAATTCATAGTTTCGAGATAATTCGATTTTAATTTTAAGCTAACTATTGGCGTTAATTACAAGTAAGGGTTAAGTCATATAAATTTAATATTTTTCCTTCGTGTAATACGATACAAACAGAGAATTTATATAGGTGTAAAATTAAATTTTAAGTTACAGTATACAATTTTTTTTAAGTTATCTACTTGTTGCAACAAAAGAATATGAAAAGCTATATAGTTACCCAAATTTAACTACACATATTACAGTAAAAGAAAGACAAAGAAGCTGGAAAAAACTGTTTTTATTCTGTAATTATAGTCGGTTAATATCTGTACGAACACACAAAAATAATTTCCTTTCTAAACTGATCAACTAAAATAGGATTATATTAAAAATATAATTATGTAACTAAATTCACAACCTAGGTAAAAAATCTAAAAACAGCATTTTTAGTTAATAAATATTATAATCTTCGGTTATTTCTTCCTCACTATCGGAGATGGTATCTTGAACTCTACCATTATAAGGTAGATTAGAATAGAATGGCCTGTAAGTATCACTTAGCGCTGGAGGTTTCATGGCAAATGGTGAAATTTAGTTGTGATACTTGGGCTCTGATATTGGAATTAAGGTGTTGTATAAACGTTGCAATGGAGTTGCTGGGTGGAAACTATGACGTGTTTTTTGTTAAAGTTGAGAACTTTAAATTCGCCCTGAAAAGTTTCTTTAAACTATATTAAATAAGGTTCAGTTTTCCTAAAACGTAACCAACACATTTTTGGCCAGTTTACTGTTGCGCCGCTTTCATCTGTTTTTCTAAGGGACATATTCTGATCGACGAATTTTTTATAGTCGTATATTTCATCTATCCCAATATCATGAACTAGATAAGGCATGTCGCCTTTTCGTCTCACACTTTACGCTATATTTTTCCAATCTTCTGGCTAGTGCGCTTTACCAACTCTTTTAAATTATCTACCAATAGCAGCGTGCATAGAGTCACACTCCATTTCACTATGGTCAACAACTAAAAATTCTAAGTTTACTATTTCGAGGTTTTCTATTTCTTGGACTGATAGCATACACATTGCTGCCATAAATTTATTCAAATTTTGACTACCGCATCGATCACAAAAAAAAGGTTACTTGTTTTGTAGATATTGGTAATGATTTTAGATACTTGTAGACGCAACTGGCAATCTCACAACTGCCCCTCTTTCCTTGGATCTCAGACCACATGAAACAGTCTCCTCTACAACATTGTAGATTGTAAATTTATAAGTCGCAAGTCTTCGTTTGTAAAAAAAAGCGCATTCTTTGTAGGTTCTGTTGGCACAAGTAGTACTAGCTGCAGATCAAAGTTAGCGCACACAAATTCTCCGTTTGACTCTGCAGCATTGGCTTTATCTATCCTCTTTTCTTCTCTAGCTAGTTCTTTTGTACGAATATGAGAATTATAAGCTTCTTCTAAAGATTTCTTTTCGTCAGGTGATGCATTTTGATAAGACATGCCTACTCGGCATTGATCCTTTCTTGGTCGATGGAATCCCAAATTATATTGTTCAGTAAAAACTTTTCTATATATTCCTTCAGACCCCTGTGCTTCACCATTTTCCTCACACCAGCTGCAGTATAATTTGTACATAAGGATAATGTTCAAGGACGAACAAATGTACTGACGTTTGGTTCCTGATCTACAATAGTGAGACGGTACGGAAGGAAAGCTGTCTATGTGTCTTTTTATATTTTCAATAATAGGCTGGGGAGATACCTTTTTAATGTATTTTCCTCTTCTATCTTCAGCAGTCGTGTTCTCTAATGTTTTTTTTTTCATAGCGATGTCAACTACTTCTTTCTTTGTGCCCAATGTATTTATACATTGGGCACATGGTTTTGCCAACAGGCAGAAACAAATTTATCGACGCACCTTTTTTAGACATCTCGCCTTTAGTTTTCACGCAAGTTTTATCCTTAGTCGTATTAGACTGTATAAAATTCCGTTGTCTGGAATAGTTTGCCAAATCTCAGTATCTTTGAAATGTCTGAAGCCTATCTTCATCCCGTATCTACAAAAAACATTTTTTTCTACAACTCTCAGGGCATGGTGGATTCATTTTGGTAGCTGGAACAATTTTATTTCTAGAAGAAATATATTCTTTACCTTGAGCTCTATTTTCTTTGGCTATATTTGTTTTCCACTTACTACATCTGAGTAAACCTCTTCTTGGTTTTAGTGTAGGTTCTGGATATGCTTGCATGCCTTCTAGAGTATTTGCTGGCTTTAAACAACCTCGTAAGCGACTTAAAGGTGCATCATCACTATCAGAAGATTCTGCTAACTCTTCCGGAAGGTATTCAGAATGGTCCGAAGAAAATGGCGACTCTGGACTTGGTAGCGGTTCATTTTCTAATGAAACAACGTTTTCAAAATTTGCTGCTTGTAGTGTGTTTAATTGATAATCTGTGCTGGGTACGAGTGTCTCAACTTTTTTAGACATTTCCACTTGACTACTCGTAGTTGGCCACCACTCCTCTAGACAAGCCGTAGATTCTGTGATACACGACATTTCTATGTCATGAGATATAACAGTATCATCTGTTTCTTTTTCTCGTTGGTCTTTAACTAAAATAAGTAAAATATGAAATTAATTTCGTGCTAGAATTCCTAAAACTAATAGTTGATTGTGGATTTGACACACTTAACCCCACTTTTTTAACAAATCTATAACTTGTTGAAACCTATAAAATTTTATGTGTTACTTACCATTTTTTAGACAAAGCTCAACCATATATTTTGATCGTCTACTCATAATGATGCGAACTGTGAAACATTTACCACCAAATATTTGCCACAAAAAGCGTAAATAACTGCACGATTCGAGTGTAAACAAACAACTAATCATGTGAAATTTTAACGCACAACTAGATATCTCAACTTATCCACTTGTAGCAGCAAGCCACAATAACTTAACCTTAACATTAAAATACAACAACTAGACAAGTTGAGTTATCTTGTTGTAGCCCTTAGGTAATGTATTATTTAAAAGATATACCTATATATATATATATATATATATATATATATATATATATATATATATATATATATATATATATATATATATATATATATATATATATTCGACACCCATAATATTAGAAGAATGACACGTGATATCACTTATCTACTTATTGCATCGAAAGGTTATACGATATGACGATAGATGATTTAGTTATCTAAAAAAAGCCTGGACGCAGCAAGTGCGTTATGGTAGTGAATTTTCATAGAAATGATCTAGCACAAAATATTTTATAACTTTTTTTCTTGTAACATAGAAATCTAAATTTTGGTGCATAGTTTACTTTTTATATCGTAAACCTACCTACCAAATTTGGTTATCATAGATTTTTTATTTTTTAAGATAACATTTTTTTTTAAATGAAAACTCAAAATTTTCCCGGAAAACCTCGTCCGATTTTTTTGATTAACAAACTTGTCAAATCCATTTACAAAAGGAAGGTATGTGTAAAATTTTATCAAAATCGGCCTATTATTCTTTGAGATAAAAATTTTTTTCGAATGAAAACTGAAAATTTTACCGGAAAACCTCGTCCGATTTTCCTGACTAACAAACTTGTCAAAGCTATTTACAAAAGAAAGGTACATGCCAAATTTTATTAAAATCGGCTAATTACTTTTTGAGATAAGAATTTTTTTCGAATGAAAACTCAAAATTTTCCCGGAAAACCTCGTGCGATTTTCCTGACTAACGAACTTATCCAAGCTATTTACAAAAGAAAAGTACATGCCAAATTTTATCAAAATCGGCCCATTATTTTTTGAGTTATCGGTGTGATACATATATATATATATATATATATATATATATATATATATATATATAAACATATAAAAATTGAAACTGACCCCGGATATGGGTTCTAGGGGTCCTAGATCGCGCTCATTTGAAGAAATTTTTTCAAAATTCAAAAGTCGAGATCTCATCATTAGTGAATTTTTTCTAAGAAAATTCACTAAAAATGGCAATTTTCGAGTTATCTAGTTGTAGTATTGCGGTAGCGATATATCCATTATACAAATACCCTAAAAGAATATTTGTATGAATAATGTAAAAAATTGTTTTTTTTTTTGTACGTTCTGGCCTCGAGGTGAACTCATTTAAGCACGGTCATTTTTAGTGAATTTTCTTAAAAAAAATTCACTAATGAGGAGATCCCGACTTTTGAATTTTTAAAAAATGTCTTCAAATGAGCGCTAATTTGGCCCTCCAGAACACATATCCGGGGTCAGTTTCAATTTATATCTATATATATATATATATATATATATATATATATATATATATATATATATATATATATATATATATATATATATATATATATATATATATATATATATATATATATATATATATATATATATATATGTATCACACCGATAACTCAAAAAATATTGGGCTGATTTTGATGAAATTTGGTGAATAAATTCCTTCTGCAAATGGCTTGGATAAGTTCGTTATCCAAGAAAATCTACCCAGGTTTTCCCGGAAAATTTTGAGTTTTCTTTCGAAAAAAAATTATATCTCAGGAATTAACAAAGTAAGGGCAGCCAAATTTCGTACGCAGGTTTATATCCTTATGGGTAAGTTACCTACTAAAATTTAGCTATGTAGGTCAAAAGACAAAAAAGTTATAGGCATTTAAAGAAAAAAAAACTCGGGACGCAGCAAGTGCGTTATGGTAGTGAATTTTCTTAAATATGTTTTTATTGCAAATATGTGTGTTTCCTTTTTAAGAAAGCAGGCAAAAATTTTGGTTACCAGTATAACCTATATAGTAAAAACAATGTGCCATGTTTCATAAAAATAACTTTATTGTGTGAAAATGTACAAAAATTTCCAAAAGTAAACTTAAAGTGTTCCCGGAAAAACTCGTTTCTTGGTCAACCTTATAGATTAATAGCAAATTGAGTTATTCAAATTTGAAGCATTTAATGAAAATTCGCTACCATAACGCACTTGCTGCGTCCCGAATTTCTTTTCTTACAAACATGCATCGCTGAAAAATTCAAAAATGCAATAACATAAGGCATTTTTGATTAAAAAAAAAAGAAAATTTGTATCACCAACGACTTATGGGCCATCCTGTGATTGTAGAAATATTTTTTTAAGATGTAGCTCAAGACATCCTATAATTAATATATACAAATTTTCTTCATATCTTGTATAATAACGGATATATTGAGCTTTATTGATTTTTTACGAAAATTCGACAAAAATTATATACCATTAAACGATAAACTCTAAAGCTAAGGCTACTGCCAAGCATCAGAGAAAGGGTCTATTTGAAATGAATTTTCTGGAAACATTTTAGTAAAATGAAGGACAATGACGGTTGAAACTAAGACTTCAGAGTTTGTAAAACATCCTTCTTGAGACATTTGATTTCCATATCCCGTATTAGATTCAAGTTCTTTGCCTAAATGTTGCCGATTTTGACGTTTTAAATCGCAACTTTGACGTTTTGAGGAAAACCCCAATTTATTTTGCTTTAAATGCCTATAACTTTTTTGTCTTTTGACATACATAGCTAGTAGGTAGCTTACCTATAAGGATATTAACTAGAGTACCAAATTTGGTTGCCCTTACTTTGTTAATTCCGGAGATATAAATTTTTTTCTAAAGAAAACACAAAATTTTCCGGGAAAACCTGGACAGATTTTCCTGGATAACGAACTTATCCAAGCCATTTGCAAAAGGAATTTTTCCACCAAATTTAGTCAAAATCGGCCTATTATTTTTTGAGTTATCGGTGTGATACATATATATATATATATAAATATATATATATATATATATATATATATATATATATATATATATATATATATATATATATAATATATATATATATATATATAAACATATAAAAATTGAAACTGACCCCGGATATGTGTTCTAGGGGGCCTAGTTCGCGGTCATTTGAAGAAATTTTTTCAAAATTCAAAAGTCGGGATCTCCTCATTAGTGAATTTTTTTTAAGAAAATTCACTAATAAATTGGGGTTTTCCTCAAAACGTCAAAGTTGCGATTTAAAACGTCAAAATCGGCAACATTTAGGCAAATATCTTGAATCTAATACGGGCTATGGAAATCAAATGTCTCAAGAAGAATGTTTTACCAACCCTGAAGTTTTAGTTTCAACCGTCATTGTTCTTCATTTTACTAAAATGTTTCCAGAAAATTCATTTCAAATAGACCCTTTCTCTGATGCTTGGCAGTAGTCTTAGCTATAGAGTTTATCGTTTAATGGTATATAATTTTTGTCGAATTTTTGTAAAAAATCAATAAAGCTCAATATATCCGTTATTATACAAGATATGAAAAAAAAATGTATATATTAATTATAGGGTGTCTTCAGCTACATCTTAAAAAAATATTTCTACAATAACAGGCTGGCCCATAAGTAGTTGGTGATACAAATTTTCTTTTTTTTTTTTTAATCAAACACGCCTTATGTTATTGCATTTTTGCATTTTCCATCGAAATATAATGCATGTTTGTAAGAAAAGAAATTCTGGATGCAGCAAGTGCGTTATGGTAGCGAATTTTGATCAAATGCTTCATATTTGAATAGCCCAATTTGCTATTAACCTGTAAGGTTGACCAAGAAACGAGTTTTTCCGGGAATACTTTAAGTTTATTATTTTCATTGGCTTCTTTGTAGACTATTTTTATACTCTTAAAATATCATACACCTATATTGCACATATGTACATACTTATATCTCGCCAGCATTTACACTTCAAGTATTTACATTATTTATCACCTTAACCTAAGGACCAAAACCAGGACACTCGCTTCTTGTCTTGAGGTTGCTCAAAACAACTTGATAAAAACACACAATTAAAAAATTAATTAATGAGACTAAACTCCAGAATGTTCTAACAGACAAGAAGGTGGGCATAAGATAATAATCTGGTCATTCTTTGCGTTATTAAATTAATTAGGACAACATTTCAATGTATATGTTTTTTTCGTCAAGAAAATAAATGTTTTTCAGTTACAACGCGCCGTGTTATTTTGCAGAAGGGCACTTAAAATTAGGAGTGATCATGAAAGGTCTTATGCTTCGCAGGCAAATATATGATACAGAATTATAGTTCAACAAAAAAACAAGGAACAACCCTGTGGTAACAGGTCTAGCAGAGCGCATATATGACGTTTGTTCAATAAAAAATTGTCTTCGGTTAGCTGACAAAGGTTTAGCCATTGCTTCATTTAGATTAAACTCCTAAAATGCACATTATGTGTATAGGTAATTTGCGAACGACTAAAGTAAATATATTTCATGTATATATTAGCATAATCAGGCAAAATAATAAATATTATAGGGTGCTTCACCTAAAAAAAAAAGAAGTTTATATCCTAAAAACACGTTGCTACATTGTTTACCAGAAAGGTGGATGAAACTCAATAAAAAAATCCGTACAACTTTTTCTATTTGCGATGTTTTATACTATAAATTAGGGTGGTTAGGATGGTAACACTCTGTGTATTATTTTAACCCTACCATTAGCAATGAGTACCAAAAAAAAAATATCAGAACTTGTTTCAGTTGATCCCATAAGTAGTTTCTGTTGTTACACACTGTTTGGCTGAGTATATGTGCACATGGTATCCGATACTTTGATATGGTATTTCAGTAGGTAACTAGATGCTTTAACCAAAAACTAGTGTATAAAACACTATGTGAAAACTGGAACCTGTGATGAGCACTAATAAGTACACTTTGAGAAAACCCAAATCACCACAACACTTAAATGTGGTGATTTGGGTTTTCTCAAAGTGAACTTATTAGTTTAAAAACGTTGCAGCGTTAATTTGGTAGTTTGCTATTTATGAACTTGCCATGACTATTTTGTCTTCAGACTTTTTTGTTGATTTACCTTATAATCATAGTTAAAAAAATTAAACTCCCACCATTTTACCCCCACCACTTTATCCATTTTTAAAAAATAGCAACCCTACATTTTTTTCATCACAATTCGATGGATCAGATTTTTCTGAATGCGGAGATACCCCATATGTATGGTCTAATATTACAGTTTTCAATAAAGGGTGGAAATTTAATACCGGAATATTGAAACTAAGCAGTTTACCCTGAAATTCAAATTTCGAAAATAAACACAATAAAAACGTCCCTTTCTTATAATAAATGTTCAAAATGTTCTCCGTTCACTTGCACACAACAGAATTCTGGAATTCTTCACTGACTCTTATCTTAAATTTCTTATCTTGTCTTTTATCTGAAACGAACTTGGTATCACTAATCGTTTCTTCTTAACTTTTTTGTTATTATTATTTTTTATTTCAACAACACACCACGAGGGCTTACAGCCTAAATACTATCGTACCGTAGGTGTCGACCAGACTACCAATTTGTGCAGTGTGAAAGGGGAAATTTGACAGTTCTGTTTTATTTTGTGGTGTATTGTGTTGAATGCACGGTCTCCTAATAAATGGGTCGTAATTTTGTTCCGATAATGTTAATTAATTGTTGGTCTAACAATGCGATCCTTAACTGAAACTTTGCGAACAGAAATATTAATTATGATTGGGTATGGTGATATGTGTAGAACACAGGCACAAGTTGTTAACCTATTTAATGAAAAATATCCAGATTTGCCCCCACTAACAGAGGGAACTGTGTCTAAGATACATTCACAGTTTCGTGATTACAAACACATTAAACCACTGCCTAGGAGACCCAAGTTTGTTGAAGAGGATGTAAAACTCAATATTTAATTGGCTTTTCAAGAAGAACCAACAACTTCTACCCGTCAAGTTGCACGTGAATATGATGTTAGTCAATCAACAGTTTTAAGGTGTTTAAAAAACTTAAAACTGCATCCCTATAAACCACAACACGTTCAAGAGTTGATTGACGGGGATTCTGATAAAAGACTGCAATTTTGTGAAGAACTGCTGGACATGTTACATAGAAATAGTATTTCTTCAGCTGACGTTCTGTTTTCCGATGAAACAACATTTCTTTTGAATGGCGATGTAAACAGTCAAAATTGCAGATACTAGGCTGCCGAAAACCCCCACTGGATGCAACAAACACACACTCAGCGTCCTCAGAAGTTGAACGTTTGGGCTGGTATCATTGGTGGTCACGTAGTTGGACCTATTTTTATAGAAAATCTAAACGGTCCAAGATATTTAGAATTGCTAAGAGAACAGGTTGTCCCAATGTTAGCAGAATTTTATCCAAATGTAATGGAACCTAATGACAGGATATGGTTTCAACAAGACGGTGCACCGCCCCACTTTTCCCTTCAAATACGGGAGTATTTACACTAATTATTTCCACAAAGATCGATTGGATGAAGAGGTTTCGTAGAATGGCCCGCTAGACCAGATCTTACACCTCTTGATTTCTTTTTATGGGGATACCTTAAAACTAGAGTGTATAAAACGTAACGCCTGACGTGTTGAACAGAGTTAGGGAAGAATTACAAGGCAGATTATTTCGTTGTGTGCAAGTGAATGGAGAACATTTGGAACATTTGTTATAAGGAAGGGACGTTTTTATTAAGTTTATTTTCGAAATTTGAATTTCACGGTAAACTGTTTAGTTTTAATATTCCGGTATTAAATTTCCACCCTGTATTGAAAACTGTAATATTAGACCATACATATGGGGTATCTCCGCATTCAGAAAAATGTGGTCCATAGAATTGTGATGAAAAAATTTAGAGTTGCTATTTTAAAAAAAAGTATAAAGTGGTAGGGGTAAAATGGTGGGAGTTTAATTTTTTTATCTATGATTATAAGGTAACGTTCGACAAATTAAACTTCACGTGTCTCAGCGTCTTCCACACTGTATATATATATATATATATATATATATATATATATATATATATATATATATATATATATATATAGATATATAGATATATATATATATATATATATATATATATATATATATATATATATATACACACACACTTTATTTGTTTGCTGTACTTTTATGATTTTTTATTTATTTACGTGAACTGCAGTTTCGAACCGTCCTGGTTCATCATCGGCACGTCACAATAGCGTGCTGATGATGAACCAGGTCGGTTCGAAACTGCAGTCAACGTAAACAAATAAAAAATCACAACAAGTACAGCAAACAAATCTAGTGTATATTTCAAAGTGATTACAGTCTAGTGCAACATATATATATATATATATATATATATATATATATATATATATATATATATATATATATATATATATATATATATATATATATACGTATACCAGACCATGTATGTAGACATTGCATTCAGTAGCTTTTTGACAGCGACGCATATAAAAAGTATAACAAAATCGTCAAATTCTACATAGAAAATTACAAAAAATTAATGTAAATCAATAAAAAATTTGACAAGTCTGAAGACAAAATAGTCATGATTTATATATATCACACCGATAACACAGAAAATAGTAGGTCGACTTTGACCATATTTGGTATAGTATAGAATGTGAAATACGCACGAAAATTTAGACACATATTAGGTATATCTATAATTTGAATATTATGAATTTTTTAGCGAATGTTCGTGTAAAAAATATTATTTACAATCATTTGTTTGTGAGGAAATCATTTTTCAAGATTTACGACAGGTTCGCTATTCGGTGCGGAACAAGCTTAGGTAGTATGTTGTCCCAACAGCACCAAATAACACAAAATGTTATAAAATAGAGACTGCACAACCAGCTAACAATTTTGTAAATTGTCAGCCCTGGCCTATTTTCTTCCCTATAATAGGGACAATGTATGTAAAGCTAGATGTATTCTCACCATAATTAGAACCGCTGACCGCTTTCGCTCTAATCAGAGCTCGTCAGTACGGTAAACTAATTACAGCGAGAACACACCTATAAAGTAATTACGGCTATGGTAGCCAGAGCCAGGGTGACAATTTACAAAATTGTTAGTTCGTTGTACACAGTGTTCTAGTGATTTAAAGATGATCTGAACCCAACATTAGCAAAAAGTGGAGTTACGACTGTTTACCTCTCGGCTCTAGATTTACGATAAAACGTTTGAGAAACTTTGTGTTCCTGGAGGGATTATATATTTTTGCTATTCCTAATAAATGTAATTTTTTTAACAATTACTTCTTTTGCAGGGTAAAACAACTTACTCAACATATTCTGCAAAAGAAGAAACATCGTTAATAAAACTATGGTCTGGAGTTGTTCAGGAGATTTTACCAGACAGAAGCTCTGTAGAAGAAATCGAAGGAAAACTTCCATTGCTCAAACTAAAAACTTGTTTCAGGTAATTTTTTAAGTTGCATTAGCAAATTGTCAATGGTTTTCAATTTACAAGGTAAGCGACAAAATTTCCCAGCCTGGCATAGATCCCGGGTCTCGCGGCGTGTCAAAATTGGGTAACTTTGGTTCCAGTCTAATTAGCCTTGGAAAAAACAAAAATGCATGCGCGAACTAGGACCGCTAGAACCTATATACGGGGTCAGTTTCAATTTATATATATATATATATATATATATATATATATATATATATATATATATATATATATATATATATATATATATATATATATATATATATATATATATATATATATATATATATATATATATATATCACACCGATAACTCAAAAAATAACGGGCTGATTTTGATAAAATTGGGCGTGTACCTTCCTTTTGTAAATGGCTTGGATAAGTTCGTTTGTCAGGAAAATCGGACAAGGTTCTCCGTGGAAATTTTTAGTTTTCATTCGAAAAACATTTTTATCTCAAGAAATAATAGCCCTATTTTGATAAAATTTGGCATGTACCTTCCTTTTGTAAATGTCTTAGATAAGTTCGTGAATCAGGTAAATCGGACGAGGTTTTCTGGAAAAATTTTGAGTTTTAAAAAAAAATGTTCTCAAAAACTAAAAAATCTATCGTAACCAAATTTGGTAGGTAGGTTTACGATATAAAAAGTAAACTATAAAATTTAGATTTCGATGTAACAATAAAAAAAAGTTATAATAAAATATTTTGTGCCAGATATTTCTATGAAAATTCACTACCATAACGCACTTGCTGCGTCCAGGCTTTTTGTCAATTAATTTTCTTTTAACTGACACTTGTTCATCACGATGTCAGAAGTTACGAAAATTGAGTATAGAGATGTTATTAAACTCCATACTCGAGAAGGTCTTCCACCTCAAAATATGAAAGATCGGCTAGTGCCAGGGAAATTCTCCGTCTTATTCTGCAGTAAAATATTGGTCAAAACAGTCTCGCATGGGGCAGGAATTCTTGGAAGATGACGTAAGAGCAGGAAAGATGGTGGAAGTGGTGACGGACAACAAGATTTCCATTGTTGAGGATCTCGTATTAAACGATCGACGCTTTTCCCCGACCCCTCTTTCAAGGTAGTTCCCAATTTCAATTACTTTAAACAAAACCAGCTAATTATTAAGTTTAAAATTTAAGTCAATGTTGTCAAGGGCGTCGCCAGTGGGCCAGGGGAAGGGGGTGGCAAAATGATAGAGGATATTAATTGTAATTGTAGATGCAGTAAGAACAATTTCTAAAGTTTTAATAGTGTACTAGTACAAGAAAGGAACAAATATCTTAATTAAAACATAATCTTCTTGGGTTTCTTGAGAATTTTTCGACTTTTTTTTTAACTTCAACAACACACAACGAGGGCTTACAGCCTAAATACTATCGTACCGTGGGTGTCAACAAGGAGGAAAGAGGCAACTTGTTTATTCTGGACTTGAAGGTTTGGAGGTTCGGGGGAGAAGGAAAAACATGTACCGGCAGGGAATTCCACAGCTTGGAAGTCCTCGGGACAAAAGAGCAGGCATAACAAGATGTTCTATATCTGGTGACCTGGACAGTAAAAGGGTGCATTCGCTCTGTTCCCTTGGTAGATATGCTGGGGGCAGCAGGTGGAAGAACTATGGAAGAAAGCTCCTCTGAGCAGTGCCCGTGCAGATACCTATAAAAGAGGGAAAGGTCACCAACGGCACGTCGGTAGGCAAGGGATGACAGCCTTTGGGTGAGGGTAGAGTCACCGATGAAACGTATAGCTCTCTTCTGAATGGAGTCCAAGATAGAGTGTAGAAGCGGCAGCGGCACCCCAGATGTGGGAGCAGTATTCGAGGTTTGGTCTTATTTGTGAAGTATATAAGGTATTGAGATTAGCTGGTGAAACGTATTTGCGAGGCCGGAAGAGGAAACCAAATTTCTTAGCAGCTGCTTCTGCAATTGATGTAACATGTTGGTGCCCATTGAGATTTCGATCCACATAAATGCCAACAAGTGAAAAGGACTCATTACTTTGAATAACTTGGTTGTTTATTGTGATGGGTCTAGGGCTGGTGTATCTCTTGTGAGAAAGAAAGGAAGACTGTGATTTGGTGGGGTTGAATTGTACAAGATTTTTACTTCCACAGTCTAATATTTTTTTGGAGATCCACGGAGAGAGAACCCTCCATGAGTCTGTGATCCTCATCTGATTGGGCTAAAGAGACAGGCTTAGAATATTGTATATTTGAGGGGAGGGTGCTATCGTCCGCGTTACTGTGAACTGGGTTGGACGTGCTAGAGAGGAGGTCATTGATGTGGAGAAGAAACAAAATAGGGCTAAAACTGAACCTTGAGGAACTCCTGCATTAATTGGATACAGTTTAGAGCAATGGCCATCCACGACAAGAGAAATGCTCCGGTTGGAGAGGAAATTTGCTATCCACGTACAGAGTTTTGGGTTGGATGTGCTAGAGAGGAGGTCATTAATGTGGACAAGAAACAAAGTAGGGGCTAAAGCTGAACCTTGAGGAACTCCTGCTTTAATTTGATACGGTTTAGAGGAATGGCCATCCACGACAACAGAAATGCTCCGGTTGGAGAGGAAATTTGCTGTTTTTGTGGTAGGCCATAGGCCGATAGTTTATTAAGCAGCGCTGCGTGCCAGACCTGGTCGAATGCTTTGGATATATCTAGAGCGACAATCTGGGATTCACCGTGTAGTTCCATAAACTTCTTCCAAGAATGGGTGACAAGGGAAAGGAGGTCGGCAGTTGATCTGCGCTGACGGAATCCATACTGCCTGTCGTGGGTTAGATTGTGTTTTTCGAGAAATTTTAGTAATTCGGTGTTTATATACTTTTCCATCACTTTAGAGACGACTGAAAGGAGAGAAATAGGCCTGTAGTTGCTAGGAAGCGCTTTGGATCCTTTCTTGGGGACGGGTTGTACTCGAGCAGTTTTCCAGTTACTAGGGAATATGCCTCTATTGTAAGATGTCTCAAACAGACGAGTCAGGACAGGAGCAAGTTCTGGTGCGCATTTTTTTGAGAACAATTGCTGGGATCTCGTCAAGGCCAGAGGCTTTCCTGGTATTAAGAGAAGAGAGCGTCTTTCGTATCTTTTTAGTTTTGAAAGTGATATCCGTCATTTTATGCGCGACATTGGGGACTGTTGGTGGTTGAAGCTTATTATTAAAATCTTCCAGGTTCTCAATTATAATCTTTCGATGAACACTCATCATTGCAAGACCATTGAGGCGACTTTCCACCATGGTACTTCTTATCCAGGTCTTAAGTCGTCTCAGACTGCCAATGGATCGCTCCACAGTACACGTTGTGCACGGTAGAGCAATCAAAATCTTTAAAGCTTTACCCGTTTCGGGAAAGAAGGCTTTCGTGTCTTTTATGACATCAACAATGGACAGCTCAGTTACGGTGGGTGTGTCCTGCCACAATTGCTGCCAAAGGACGATTTCATTCTTTATGTTTGATAAATCATAAAATTAGGCAAAGGTTTCCACGGACATAGTTTGCATTTGCGCCGAGTGTAATTTATATAATGCGAATGATGGGGTGTTTCCTTCAGCAAACCGTTCTTCAAGAGAAGTAATAATGGAATTCAAGTATGGTATTATTAAGGTCCTTTTCCAGAACTCTAAAGGGCTTCCCGCTGAATGGTTGCTTCGATGACATTGTCTTCCAACAATGCGCGGCACTGGTGCCATGTGCTCTTCCAGTCCGAGTCTTCTTGTAACGACACTAGCATCCCTTAAAATTTTATTTGTGACTTTTAGTGAATTTTCTTTAAAAAAATTCACTAATGAGGAGATCCCGACTTTTGAATTTTAAAAAAATTTCTTCAAATGAGCGCTAATTAGGCCCCCCAGAACACATATCCGGGGTCAGTTTCAATTTTTATATGTTTATATATATATATATATATATATATATATATATATATATATATATATATATATATATATATATATATATATATATATATATATATATGTATCACACCGATAACTCAAAAAATAATGGGCCGATTTCGATTAAGTTTGGCAAATACCTTCCTTTGCAAATGGCTTGGATAAGTTCGTTATCCAGGAAAATCCGACGAGGTTTTCCCTGAAATTTTTGTGTTTTCTTTCGAAAAAAATTTATATCTCCCGAATTAACAAAGTAAGGGCAACCAAATTTAGTACGCGGGTTTACATCCTTATAGGTAAGTCACATGCCAAAATTGAGCTCTGTAGGTCAAAATACAAAAAATTTATAGGCATTTAAAAAAATATATTGGGTTTTCCCACAAAACGTCAAAGTTGCGATTTAAACGTCAAAATTGGCAACATTTAGGAAAATAACTTGAATCTAATACGGGCTATGGAAATAAAATGTCTCAAGAATAATGTTTTACAAACCCTGAAGTCTTAGTTTCAACCGTCATTGTCCTTCATTTTAATAAAATATTTCCAAAAAATTAATTTCAAATAGACTGTTTCTCTGATGCTTGGCAGTAGCCTTAGCTAGAGTTTATCGTTTAATGGTATATAATTTTTGTAGGATTTTCGTAAAAAATCAATAAAGCTCAATATATCTGTTATTATACAAGATATGAATAAAAATGTATATATTAATTATAGGGTGTCTTGAGCTACATCTTAAAAAAATATGTCTACAAACACAGGCTGGCCCATAAGTCGTTGGTGATACAAATTTTCTTTTTTTTTAATTTTTTGCATTTTTCATCGAAATATAATGCATGTTTGTAAGAAAAAAAATTCTGGACGCAGTAAGTGTGTTATGGTAGCGAATTTTGATCAAATGCTTCATATTTGAATAGCTGAATTAGCTATTAACCTATAAGGTTGACCAAGAAACGAGTTTTTTCGGGAACACTTTAAGTTTACTTTCGGAAATTTTTGTACATTTTCAAACAATAAAGTTATTTTGATGAAACATGGCACATTGTTTTTACTATATAGGTTATACTGGTAACCAAATTTGATGCTTGCTTTCTTATAAAACAACACACATTATTGCTATTAAAAAATATTTTTATGAAAATTCACTACCATAACGCACTTGCTGCGCCCAGAGTTTTTCGGACAATTTGCATGGGTTTTTCATTAAATGAATTTAACCTTTTCCTAATAGTTTTTCATACATAGAACATTATTACATGCATTAAACTACCCAAAAACATGTGTAATGGAAAGAAAAATAATTTTAAAATCAAAAAATTTCGAAATATCATGTGACGGCGAACGTTCTGTTATTGGTCGTGACGTACTTGGACAGTGAATAAATGACGTGTTTACATTTGCCTTATGGTATAATAAGTACAGTCACTTGTTTCTTAACACCATGGTGAATTTTATTGCTTGGTCGGAATCTCAAGCTCATTGTCATTGTTGACGTTACCGTCCAGTGACGTCACAGATCATGCCGACAAAATATTGGTGTTTGAAATCAATAATGAAATTCACATTTTCAAATATTTTTTACATCGTTATTTTTGTAGTATGTGAAATGAAAAAAAAAAAATTTAAATCATCTTTGTGGGATGTCTATCAGATGTGATAAGAAAAAAACCATGCAAATTGTCTATTGCAAAATGTGCTGAATGTGCTGCGAGGCCTTGATCACATCCAAAGCTGTAGACTGGAGTCCTTATACCACGGCTCCCATAAAAGCCGAGGATCTGGCTATCAACATTAGACACAGAAGAAACGAAATTTTGGAAGCAGCGGCATGAAGCTGAAAGGCATTTTTTTTTTGAGTTGCACTATTTCCGTCACCCAATAAAATTTCTATATCCTCCATTATAACAGGAAAATTTTCCTTAAACACTCTAATTGTTTTGTGTTTCTCGCTCCACTTTGTTTCGCGAGCCTGGAAATATTAGGTATTAACTTGCTTCTGAATACTGACTCCCGAAAAGTGTAATAATGTCTTTAGTAGTTCCCATTGTGTTCCAAATTTCAGGCAGAGCATTGAGATCATTGATTACCAGATTCAATTTGTGCGAAGAGCAATGAAAACACAAAGCTTTAGTGTATTTTTTGCGCAAGATTGCTTGTACATCAGCGTCTTTTCCGCACATTGTCGAACAACCGTCAAATCCCAATCCAATGCATTTTTCTGGATTCAGTTCTTCTTTTGTCAAAAACTCATCGATGGTTTCTGCAATAGATTTCATATCTAGACCTTTTAGCTCAACAAATCCAACAAACACTTATTGGACTTCATTGTTTTCCTCATAGAACGGGGAATTATGAATCGGACAATAAATGACTTGGTATTTGGGTATTTTTCCAAGTCTCCATGGGGGGGTCAGCTGCCAAAACAGCGATTTAAGTTGGCAACTCTTGCCCGATAATTTTTATTCGGCAGTCAATGTCCAAAAATTAATATCCATAATTTATTTAGGCAACCTTTACCCGACAATTTAATTGGGAACTCTTGCCAGAACACGTTCGTAATTAAGAAACAGCGGTCTGAAATTTTTTGAAACTTATAAAAATGAACCTTTTATGACTCACCATCAATCCGATGAGGTCTATTACAAAGTCTGCAGACATGAATTCATCAAATGTTACTACAACACTACTAGAATGTAATGATTGTTACTATTAACCAGATAGGAGTTTGAAATAGCCGCTAAGCTATTAGTCTCTTTGCTTGTTTGAACATCATCTGTGCGCCTGTCTTTTGTCATCAAGGTTTGCAGTTGACCATTTCCTCGCTTCTTATTGGTTGAATTAACTTTGTCTTGGAACTCGCGCGGCTATGGAAAATTACAGAGCGTACGAAAACTATAACGTATTTATCGAATTCCGGGAATTTTTAGTGTAACGTCGCAGCTGATAATATTGAAGTCAGAAAAAAACTACCTCTGTTTGCGGCCAAACTGCGTTACATTTTAAATCTTCAGTGATGAAATTATTCACTTTTATTTTTATTTAAAGAAGCAAAAAGTGTTTTTCTTATCCCGATATTTCACAAATGAATAAGTTGTTTGTATGAAATACGTTGTAATGAAATCCATTGGCCTCGCTCATTTATTTTTCAATAAACGAAAATATTTTTAGGATGTGATTTTCTACCTCACCAACAGTATTGTATTTAATGCGTTAGCAAGTAAATTCTTTTTAAATCTCTAACAAGAGGGCAGAACGGGTTTACCTTTCATAACTTTGTATTACAATATTTTTTCGCTCAATTTTAATCAAAAAACTACAGCAGTCATTAAAAACTTTCAGACAGTTTGTAATATTGTCAAAATGTAAGCCGGCTTAAAAAGGCGAGCGTAACGGCTTCAAAAGTGAAAGAATTATCACAAATTTCGGGGCTTTCAGATCCAAGCGTTCGCCAAATCTTCCTTGGAACATTTAGGCGTAATTAAAGTTACTGCAGGGTGGGTTCCCAAAAATCTTTCAGCAGTTCAGCGCCAGCGTCACGTTGAATGTGCTCGATCCTTTTTGGACCTCTGTGAAGAAAACCTTCTGCAGGTGTTGAACACAATTGTCACAGAGACTTAAACTACGATTCTCTACTATGTTGTTTTATGCAAAATGGAGTCGATTGAATGGAGGCGTAAGAAAGGAGCACAGCCGTCGACAAAAAAGTGATGGCTACGTTTTTTTTTTCGGATTGTGGGGGTATTTTTCTCATAAACTTTAAAAACGCAACACCGCAGTCAACAACGCATGTTATGCAACACTCCTGCATAAATTGCGACAAAATATTCTGGAGAAAACACGAGGAAAGCTGACTAGGCGTGCATTTCTCCATGAAAATGCACCTGTGCAGACAGCTGGAATTGCACAAGCCGCAATTCGTGACTGCGGTTTCGAACAAATTTATTACGCCCCATATAGTCCAGATATGGCCCTCAGTGACTACTACCTATTTGAAAATTTGGAAAAGCACCTTCGCGGGGGCCGTTTCAGTGACGGTGAAGAGGTGAAAGCTGCAATTTGGCCACATCATGAGGACAACTCAAAAGAATATCTATATATAATATAATTAATAAGTGCATTGATGTTAGGAGAGGGGGGTAGTATAGTGAAAAATTTAATTTAATTGTGAGTCTAAGCCTTTTCTTTGGTACTCGGGCCGGGAAATTTTGACGCTTCCCTCGTAACTATTTATTCAAGGATATTACATCAAATTACTCACAATAAATATTTTCAATTGAATTATTTACCATGTCTAATACAATTTATCTTTTTTAGGTGGAAAGGTGACATGCCTTCAGGTGTCCTTCGATTAGAAGTAAGCCTTTTCTCAGGATTCGAACTTGCCACTACACCACCTCAGCTGCTAAATCCTCCGGAAGACATGGCCGAAATGCAACATGGTTACCATGACAACAGACTGTGGTTTATTTTTGCAAATGTATCGACAGCATGTCCAATTTGTGTACAGTACATGGCAAGAAGCGTTTACGTAATATCTTCTCTGCGTCCCGCTTACACCAAAATGTATCCAGCTGGAAGGGAAGACTTGGCTGCTGAAACATTCTTCCACGCGCAAGCTGGAAGCAATTTATTAAAAGCAATCACAGATGATGACCTCATCACTTGGTTTGGCAAGAACGGTAACAGAAGTAGACAACTTGACTTTGATATCCCTCTAAAATGTTTAGGAAGCCAAATAACCACGATGAACCCAATAACAACGATGACGCCAACAACAACGCAGAAGCCAACAACAACGCTAAAGCCAACAACTACAATAGTCTATTTAACTTCCACTACAGAATCGGCGAAAACTTCAAAACAAGAAGAAACAACCACGCAAAGCGTTCCTATAACGACAACAGAAAATATTCCTGGAACACCAGCACCCTTACACAAAATAGAGATACTGAGTGTAGCAACGTACACGATAAATGTTGATAATGATTCACTCACTAACTCTTCAGAGACGGAAAACAATCAATTAACCAGTAAGGAAGTGCCAAATACACCAAGTTATTTCCCATCAACAACAGCAAAACCTGTTGAGATAAAAGAAAAGGTTATCATGGTGAAGAAAAATATTATCCCTAAGCTCAAACTACAGAGTGTCAAAATAGAAACAACACCTTCAAGTAAGTTAAAGAATGTATCTTACGACATGAATAATAATGAGACAGATAACTCAGAGCATAAAACCACATTTGTGTATGATAAAAATATAACAACCCATGATACTACAACAGACATAACAACAAACATTGAAACTACAACAAAAATTACACATGAGACCGCAACTACAGAAGAAAATGCTGTGCCACCAAAGCATATAAATAAGGAAGTGGAGAATTTTCCCACAAAGTTAATAAAATATAAAGAAGTCGAGGCTCTACCGGCAACGTTCGCCCCTGAGATCAAGAACGACAAATACATTCTTCTGGATAAGGATGAACTGTGGGGCATGCTTAAAGAAGTCGTTAACAATCAACTCATAAACAAGAAGGCGCAGTCGATATTAGCAAACCAAGAACTCACGTAATTGCTGTAACTGTAAATTTTATAGATGCAGCTTTTACAGCTGCAAGCCAAAAATGATCTCGATCTGTAAATTACCAAAGTTGTGACAGAAAAAATTGTAATTATAATTTGTAACGGTTATTGTATATATTTGAATGTGTAAGGTTAATGAAAACGTTTTGATGCCAATTATTGCTAAGACGCTGCTTGGAGTTCTCATCATAGACGGTAATTACTAATTAGCAATACAATGTAAGTGTCTTCTGCTTACTGAAATCAATTACAATCTACATAGATCTGGTAAATTTTATCATATAGTAGTCGATCCTGATTTGTGGGTGCTGAGAAAATTAAATACTGTAAAACAAAGTTTGTCATAAATTGTAAAAGCAAACCAGTCTTACTGATTCAGCAGGTGTTATGGTCTTTTCTTTATTGTGGCGCGTAGTTGGCGCATCTGCTGACCAAGCTAATGGCTCCCCTGAATCGCTCTATTACACACTGGTACTATCTTTGCCACATATCTTTACGAGTGTAGAGTTGTCTTTTCTTCTTCTCCTTCCACTGTTTCCCTACTTCCGTTGTCCGCTTTAAGCGATTAGGGACAATCACACCGATAACTCAAAATATAATAGACCGATTTCGATCAAATTTGGTGGGTACCTTCCTTTTGCAAATGGCTTCGATAAATTCGATAGCCGGGAAAATCGACCCAGTTTTTCCCGGACAAGCTTTCTTTCGGAAAAATTTTATATTTCCGGAAATAACAAAGTTGGGGCAACCAAATTTGGTACACGGGTTTACGCCACAAAAAGTAAACTATCTACCAAAATT
The DNA here is from genome assembly GCA_964006375.1 of Tillus elongatus. Classification (NCBI taxonomy): domain Eukaryota; kingdom Metazoa; phylum Arthropoda; class Insecta; order Coleoptera; family Cleridae; genus Tillus; species Tillus elongatus. The sequence goes on from OZ023262.1 coordinate 274,382,270, forward strand.
TAGAACTATAAGGTTAAACAAAAAAATGTATAGGCATTTAAAGAAACAACATTTGGGTGTTATGTGATATACGCACAAAAGCAAAATATATTCTGTGGATAACAAAATTTATTGTATGTTACAGACAAGTTTTTTGGCGCAAAAAGGTCAAGAAATGCCAGAAAAATTACTTTGGACATTTAATAACTTTTCCTCATAAAACTTCAAAGTCGCGATTTTATACGGCACAATTGGAAACTTTTAGGTTAAGAACGGGAAGCTAATACGGGCTATGTAGAAAAAATGTCGCAAGAAATGTGTTTAAAAGTTCTTAAGTTTCAGCTTCAACCATCATTGTTCTTAATTTTACTAAAACGTTTCCAGAAAATTAATTTCAAATAAACCCTTTCTCTGATGCTTTAGGGGTAGTTTTAATTATAGAGTTTATGGTTTAATTCTCTATAATTTTTAGCATATTTTCGTAGAAGAAATTCGCTAATAAGGAGACCACGGCTTTTGAATTTTAAAAAGATTTTTTTAAATAAGCGCGAACTAGGAAACTAGAAACCCCTAGGACCCATATCCGGGGTTAGTTTCAGTTCTTTTCTGTTTGCATATATACAGGGTGACGTATTTCTACGGTAAAGCTCAATATTACTGTTATTATACAAGGAAACAATTGTATATATTAGTTACAGGCTATCTTGGACTGAATCTTAAAAAATATTTCGACAATCACAGAATGGCCCATAAGTCGTTGCCGATACATTTCTTTTTTAAATCGAACACCCCTTATGTTATTGCATTTTTGCATTTTCCATCGAATTGTAATGCATGTTTGTTCTCGACTTATTTCAATCATTTTGCAACTTTTCACATTTTTGTCACATATAAAAAATTGTTATACGGCGTTTTTAGCAATAAAAATCGGAATTTGATGCAAACGACGCATTCAAAGAGGTTTTCGTTGGTATTATTTCATAAAAAAAATCGAGATGCCGTATACGGGGCGCTCTCAAATAGTGACTGAAATAAAAAAAATCAAACTGTTGTAACTCAATTGTTTCAAATAGAACAATCCGTAGTATGTGTTTCAGAAGTAAAGGGCATAATAATAAATGTTTAATAAGTTATTAAAAAATGTTTTCAGGTTTTCGTGAAAAAAATGTTTGTAAATTTTCATGCAAACAACTTTTTTGGGAGTTTTGTCAAAAAGCTTATTCGATGAAATATGGTACATTGTTTCTACTAGATAGGTTATACTGGTAACCAAATTTGATGCCTGCTATCTTTAAAAGAAGACATATTTGCTATTAAAAACATTTTTATGAAAATTCACTACCATAACGCACTTGCTGCGTCCAGACTTTTCTTCGGTTCGCCAGTTCTTGTGTCTCTCTTTTATGGACATTGCTTGTCGGGCGAATTCCATTACCTTTCTCCATGAGCTCTTGTCTTTTAACATTATTTGTACCAGGTCGTCGATATTATGTATCCATACAGAGTTGAGGGTGGTACTTTTGTAAGTGGTAACCTTTAAAATCAGTACATACAGTGTCAGGCATATATTTGAAATAATGCGAGTAACTTAAAAAGAAAAAAATAATCCAAAAAATGTTTGAATATGAGTTTTTGGACAAATTTTTTGACATATTTGTGGACCTTGAAATTTTTCGATTGCTTAAATTGTCACCTTGGTAATAGTCAACTTTTTAATGGAACTTTTCTTTTTTATTTTTTGAATCATCGAATTATTTTGCCAAATTTTAATGAAGTTGAGTAGTAAAAATTCTGAGAAGAAAGTTATATTTTTATTATTGCCAGTCTAAGAATAAAACCATAGTTGCCCCATAAATTAAAAACAAATAATGTTAAAAAAATATCACAATGCATCAAAATGGCTTTCAATATTTTTGAAACATAAATCTAGCTTTTGCAAAAACGGTCTTCTAACATTAAAAAAAAATTCATGCGTTGCTGCTCTAGTTGCACCAAAAATGAGAGCCCTCTGGTCATCCAATTTATTTGGCTAGTTTTTGTACACCTGATTTTTGAGATGACCCGATAAGAAAAGTCGCATGAATTTGAATCAGGCGACCAAGCAGGCGGATCTTCCCGACGCCCAATCCATCTGTTCGGTAAAACGTTATTTGATAAATTTCTGACTTTGATGAGAAAATGAGGAGGTTCTTACTCTTGCTGGAACATAGATCCTGATAGGCACCATAGCGATTTGTAGTTTTTCACGACACTATCTTTTAATAGATTTAGATATTTTTCAAGTCAAAATTCCTTCGATAAAGAATGGTACAAGCAACTCATTGCCGATAAAAAACAAATGTTGACCAGGTCGATGGAAAAGCGTTACTGGAGGCAATGCCGCACTAAACGTTCCTATTGGCCGTAAATTTAATTAATTATTAATTATATTTCGTGATACTGAAGCTAAAGGCCAAATAGATAAAACGACTGCTGATAAATGAAGTTTATTACTTTATATGCACTTTGATGCAATTTTTACGTTGTGGAACTTAGTTTTTACGTTGTGGGAATTTATTGTTCCCGGGTTATTGACATTATGGGTTGATCACTGGTCACATACGGTAAGTTTAAACTAACTTTTTTTTCTAAAATGCATGGTTTTTGTGTTTTCTTCGGTTTTCTTCTACAATTTTTGGTCAAGTCGAATTAGATCAGGTCGGGTCAAGTTAGCTAAGGTCGGTTCATGTCAAGTTAGGTCAGCTCAGGTCGTTTAGGCCTGCTTGGTAGTGTTTTGTACATAAATGACAAGAAAAATGTTGTCCCTTCAACCCACAAACAAGCTGTGTTGATGCAAAATATGAAAAATGCTGTTTAGAGGAGTCCAACTAAGCTATTTTTATCGATGTTGCTTCTATATTTCCTTACCCGCACAGCACCTCTGTTCACTCCGGGTCCTGTAACTTTTGGGAAGTTGCTTCCACAACATTTTTACTGTTGCTTAGGCATATAGGGATGGTTTTAAGCATGTTTTGTGACGGTTCTAAACATCATCTGAAAACTTTTTTGAAGTTATGCTCAGACATTAATTTTAATATTATTTATTAATGTACAGCCATAAATTAAGAAACAGACTATTAGAGAATAGGAGATAATTTTAAAATTTTGTGTTTACCGAAATATTTCCAACTGCCTGTTGTTATAAGCCTTATCTTTATCAGCATACTTATATCCTTACTTGCAAATTTGTTATTTTGAAACGAAAGAATAGTTTTAAAAATTCATTGGAAAGCAGACGATAAATAAAAGGAACTTGGAAAACATAGGTTTAAATTACCTGCAGCAGTTGCTGGATCTTTTCAAGTTTCTTGTTAATTATTTGTACCGTAAGCGTTGTACAATATACCACTTTAGTGGGAATTATTAAATTCACCAGAAGGCACCATCTTTAAGTAATTAAACCCCCTGGATGTATATATAGGGTTGGTTTAATTTCCATAATACCCCTGAATAAACTATGTTTATTCATACCGTGTTAGATTTTGACGCTTCTTGCAGGGTTTTCCGGGCTGGTATTTTTCCGTGCTGTTATTTTTCCGGACTGGTATTTTGTCAGACTGGTATTTTTTTTTAACTGGTTTATAGTTTGCAAACAGACTGGTAATTTGACTTGAAATAGATTGCACTTTTCTGGATAAACTGGATTTGTTCTGATAAACTTATTCTGACTTTATTGTGTGACTACCATTTGCCTCACAATTGGATTGCTGCTTAATTATTTTAACAAAGACGTCTGGCTATAATGAACACCACAGCTGAGAGGAGGCGCATACATAAGTTTCAACACCCCCTTTTAATACTTATTAACCACATTACCGTTCACAACAGCAACGATTGCGTCATTTGCTGTTGGATAACATAGTTTTTTTATGTAAACGTCTGTGATCACAGGTCGGTAAAATAGCTTGTTCACTATCAAATATAAGTACGATACTTATGTTACCACTAGGTACACAAACCACTATAACCATTTGAAACACAGCTATTTTTTTACTGTAATACATTTACATTATAATTATTTGCTGCCCACAGTATTTTCTGAACGCTTCCTCTTAGTTTCTAACAAAACATATTAGATTAGACGTTGACATACGTGCAGGTGTGCCAAATTCAGTACATAAATCAGTGAGATAGCACTGTAAGAAGTAGCCACGGCACAATAGAGTTCAGTAGATGTGACAATTAATATCATTTTTAATATTTTTTTTATTTTTTTTAATCCATTTAATTTTTTTTTAATGCATCAAGGCCGACCTTCTTTGAATACCCCAAGTGCAGCATAAGTTACATAAAGGAACTTGTGCAGTCACAGTTTCTGAAGAAAAAAAAATCAAAAATCATGTTGGCCCCTCATCTTCAGTATTACACTAGATTTTTATAATTTTTTCGCGGATTCTTTATTATCAACCCCCACTAAGATTAGGTAAACCAGTATGCAGAATAATTCGTAAATTCCAAAAGGTATGTGGGTTTTTATTTGAAAAAAAAGTTTGTGGTACCAAGGTTCAATTTAAGATGTCGAAAATAACAAGATCACACAAATATATCAAAAAATAATTATTTCTAACATTTTTTATACATGTTTTCCTGTCGGTTATTCCCATTATTCCACATATTTTCCTGACTGACAATCCCTGCTCGAAAATATATTATAGTTAATACATCACATTACGGAATATGACTTGTTTTGATTAAGATAAAGAGACACTGATAAACATTGTGAATAAAATAATTTTCTCATATCACTCACAAATTCATCTGAAGAGTGAGAATTAAGACATTTCGATAAATTAAATTTCTTAGAGTATGACTTTAGGAAAAAATTAAGGTTTTAAACTGTACATAGTTGAAAAAATGTAAATTATCCGCCCATTAATGTAATGTATAACATAATTATTCATTTATTGAACAATTATATATGTACGTATAAGCTGTCCCTACTTTAGACTTTAAGCTTCTTGTAAATAATAGTTCTGTATTAAGTAACCTGAACTGAATTTGATATAATCTTTGTACAGTAATGATCAAAAACTATTTGGGTTGTTGCTTTTTGAAACTATAACAGATTACAAACTTACATTTGTATTTTAAAGTTTAACAAGCGCTTGCCTCTATTGATACTGTTCAGAAACTTGTAATTAGTTGACCTCAAGCTAAAAAAACAGAATGCCTTTTTCTTCAAGAAGCAGAAGTAATATTATCGCACATGTCTAGCATAATATAATCAAAGCAGTTAACTATGTCACTTATTGTAAATCTGCGCTCGGATTCCATCGCAACAGAGAGTGTAGGACTCAGAGTACTATAGGTGCTAGCCACTGCCTACCCACCATACCTCACCTCATTTCTTCACCATACCTACTGGAAACACTTTTCGTAAATCATCAGTAAGTAGGCTGTCTTTACAATTTGTCTCTTTTCAATCCGCTTTTTGCCTCTCCTCTACTTCTTTAGTTCTTAGGACATTTCGGACGTAGCTGTGGAATTTTTCCCATTTTTCATAATCTTCCATCATGATGTCAAGGATGTTGTACATGGTTAGGTCAGTCTTCATACCCTGCCTTAGGGTTTCTCGCTCGTTCTCCAATCTTGCGCAGTCAAATATGGTGTGTGTTACCGTTTCTGCCATCCCACAGTACAAGCAAGCGTCGGTTTCCGCTCTTCCTATACGGTTTAGATATTCCCTGAAGGAGCCATGGCCTGTGAGCATTTGCGTCAGGAAATAATCTGTTCTGTGCTTGCATTCCACCCATTTCTTCAGATCTGGAATTAACTGCTTGGTCCACTGAGCGACATGGGTTGTATTATCCCACATCTCCTGCCATTTTTGAAGAGTGCTGGCCCTCTCCGCTGCTTTTGCTTTTGGTGTATTTCCGTCTCTTCTGTGATATAGCCTCGATCTATCTTCTACGGCAAGCTCGATTGATACAATTCCTGCGACCACCTGTACCGCCCTTACCGACACAGTGCGGTATGCGCCAGTAACTCTTAGCAACATTCTACATTGGACTTTTGTAGCTTGTCTCTTATACGTATCTTTTTTCATATGTTCGGACCAGATATGTGATCCATATAAAAGAATTGATTGGACCACGTTATATAGCATATCCGTCTTTTTCGATCCGGGGCCTTTTATGTTTAGCGTTATTCTGATCAAGGATGCCACCTTTTCTTCTGCTTTTTGTATTGCTGTTTTTATGTGTCGTCCAAAGTTTAGATTTTCCCCTATCGTTATACCCAAATATACAAGACTTTGTTTGGGTGCTATCTCTACTCCCCCACACATCAACCTGACTTCGGTCTTTGCTCTTCCTCCTCTAAGTATAACTGCTTCTGTTTTCTGTGGGGATAACTCTAATTCACTGTTGTTCAGACACTTGTGGATCTGCAGTAGTGCTTCACTTCCTTTCCATTCCAGCTCTCCCTTTGTTTTCGCCATGATGATAACTGCCAGGTCATCTGCATAGGCCAGCGTGGTCACTCCTTCTGGTGTTAGTACGTTTAGCACTCCATCATATAATATATTCCACAGGCTGGGTCCCAAGACCGACCCCTGTGGCACACCCGTTGTAATTTCCGGGCAGACATTTTTATCTATCTGCAGGGATCTATCTTCTAAGTAGTTATCAATGGTCTCTAACAGATAATCTTCTATACCTCTTGTTTCGAGGTTTAGCATTATTTATCCCATGACGCCGTGTTAAATGCATTTTTTATATCAAGAGTTACGAGAGCTGCCCACTTGTCGTTTGTTTGTTCTCTAACTATATCTACCACTCTCTCCACTGCCTGGATGGTTGATTTGCCTTTACGGAATCCGAATTGGCGATCTAAGAAGCTTCCTCTTTCTTCTATGTCTTTCTCAAGCCTGTCTCTTAGTAAGCCCTCATAAACTTCACTAATTGAGTTGAATAAACATATGGTCCTGAATTTCATTTCCTCAATTTTGCCTTTCGGTATTAAGATTAATTTAGCTTTCTTCCATTCTTTAGGAAATTTTCTTTCTCTAAGAAGGCCGTTTAGTGGATCCAGTATCACCTCTGGCCTAATTTCGCCAAACACTTTGATGACTTCCATTGGGATGCCGTCAAGGCCAGGTGTCTTTCTGTAACTCTTCTCTTGTAAACGGTTTAACTTCATTAGATAGAGAGATTTTTTTCCAGGCCTTTTTTTTTTATTGGGAACAAATCCTTTGCTATTTTAATTTTCTGCTCCATAGCCAGTCTGAAGGGTGTACACCCAACCAGCCGCTTTCTCACTATCATATACCCTTTTCCCCAGATATCATCCTCGAGTTCTTTACATATGCTATCCCAGTGCTGTCTTTTTGTTTTGTTTATTAGGAGTTGTAGCTCCTTTTTACATTTTGGAAGCAACGAGAGTTTGGTCTGCCTCCATGTCACTTCTTGGGATTCTCCTACCTACTCTTGTAGCCATTCTTCGTAGTCTGGTTGCCAGTTCTTTAAGCAGCTCCCAGTTGCAGGTCCAGCTTTTGACGCTTTTTTCCTTAGGCTTATGTCTTTTCATTGTTATATCAAAACTGATGTATCTATGATCAGTAAGATTCTCATCGTCCAGCACCTCCCAATTTCTAATTTCCCTTTGTATGTTACCTGTGGAACATGTGACGTTGATGAAGGATTCAGCTTGCCCTCTGACAAAAGTCGCTTTCCTGCCATCGTTCAAAACATTCATGTTCAGAGCGGACTTATTGTAAATCTGGAATATTATAGCTTGCGTAAGTCCATGGTTTCCGGATTTTATAGCTACCTGCAAGCTTATATGTTATATGCATTAACATCCGTGTCACAGATAAATGTGGGTCTGGGCACCTGCTTATCACTTAAGAAGTCCTCTGTTTATTTGGTCTGTATTTAGCTGACATACAATATTTCCTATCTAAAGTGGATACCATGTCATACTGCAACTTTATGTATACCTCAGAATTTTCTAGGGTAGTTGTCTCTTTTTTGGGCCAAAAAGTTTTGTTTTATAGTCAAGTCAACACACTCTTTTTAAAATATCTTTAAGGTCGTGGCAATTAGGTTTTTCCGGAAATGATCATCAACTTTCCTATTTTAAAAGGACCATCATAGCATTTTGCAGTCTACAAAAATTTTTGTGACGGACTGTACCAGGTTTGGTGTATCTGTTGAACGCAAATTTTACCTCTAAGCGATTTTCAACAAAATCACCAAAGTGCCCAAAAACAACCCTGTTTTGTTTTCAATTGGACACACAATTTCATTAAAAAAATACTATCAGAGCTTTGAAGTTTATGAATTTTGACGCTTAGTTTCTGACACCCTGTATAACATTCAATGATTTTTAAACGTTTCCTATAAATTTCACGTATGTTTAGTAACTGCCAAAAATAAGTTTTCCACGAACAAACGTAAGTGGGAAAAAAACAGGTAAATGTGATGTGAAAAACGAACAAAATTTGAGTCAATTCGCTATATCTTGAAAATAGTTGAACGCGGTCCTAAAATTGGCCGTATAATGCAAAACTGCGATCATATAGAGGATGGACTATTCAAAATAAGGTGTGCTGCTTTCAAGTTAAACTAGCAGTGCTATACGAACAACCTCTAATTATTTTAAAGGTATAAAGGAAAATGTAATAATCTAATTATTTTTAATTCCAACTTTCAGTTTAAAAAACGGACAATTACTTCTTCTAAAAGATGTGTTCCGTATAATGTATAAAGAAACGCATGAATAATAAAATAGGCAAATTGTCTGAGATTAAACTTTTTCAAATGCCAAAGCAGGCGATTCTCAAAAGAAAAATGTGCTTAAAAAATTACTGACTTTTCTTGAGTTTTTTAACATGAAAATTCCATTTTCATCATATTCAATAAATTTCTCTCTTTTTATCGGTAAATGTCTATGATATATTTGATCATTATTGTACTTTATATTGTGCCAAACTGCCATTAATACTATGCAAATGCAGTTGTAATATTCTAGTAGCAAATAGTCACAGTTTGACTTCTATTTAGGTAGAGTTTAAAAGTGAGAAATGGAATTACTCCTGTGTTGGTTCATACTATCAAGCATCGAACAGATCAGACACAGCACGTTCTGATGCAGACTCATGTACTATTTGTTTACATTAACTGACAGATTTCGCATATAGACCAACTCTGTGAGTATCATAACATTTGTTGTGGTGTAAAGTAAAGCTGGGAACGCAAGCCAATTATCAAATCCACTGGTCATAACTTGATGCGAAAACTGAGGTTAGCTATATGCGATAGCTTAGCGCTCAGTCGTTAAGACTATCAAATAATCTGGTTTTTTTTTAAACATTCAATTGGTTAGTCGTTCAGACATAAGAATCGCTATCAAGAACCGTTTAAATGACCCACCAGTTATAATTTAAAACAAAAAACGCGGTTGCGAATACTTAAAGTCGGTCGCTTAACATTAGTATTAGTAAGTACCCATTTATTTCAGAATATGAAAGTACATCGTGTCATACAAAAAAGCATTTGCTTGTATATAACACAGAAAATTAGAAGATAAGTCGAAACCTATGTATGTACGAAAGAATTGTCACTTATTGCGTTACGTCACTTCTTAGTTAAACAAAATCTCATGTATTGTGATGCCCCCGGCTCAGCAGAGTCCCGACGGATAAGTTGCCGATCCGTCATTCGGGCGTGACCTAAACATTCTAAGTTAAATATCCTCGGGCCCCATCTTTATTCCCTATGAAATAGGAGGAGGTCAGATCCCCGTGAGAACTTCTGCTAAGGCCCTCGTAGAACACCACAAAGTTACTGTTTCATAACAGCCTTGTCCTAGGGTAACTCGAGTGGAGAAGAAAACTATAGCCAGGGGTCGAAAGTTTTCCCGTAGAGTTCTCGGGAGGTAAGTAGGCTTTAATTACTTACTCCCGAATAATGGCTGTTTTCCCTAACTTACAAAGTTTGAAGAAGAAATATTATAAACAGGTAAATATCAATTACGATATACCTCCGCTAGTTACAATCCGTCGCAGGATACTAGCTTGAACACACCTACACTAGTGCAAGATAACTACAGACAGTGCAGTGAAACGCAACTTATTTCATAAAACCCTCTAATAACATTTAAAATATTTACAAATGAAATTGACAATAATAAAAATCCATAAATAATTAAAACCAAAAATTCGCTTCAATTCATGCGAATACAGAGAAAACTTATCTCAGGTCAGATAACATTATCTCCGATAAGACATTCTTTCATAGTGGAATTGATACAAATATGGAAATATTTAAAAATACAAAGATGTTCGACTAAAATAATATTCGTGCTAATTATTACAAATAAAGCGTGATATTAGCGTTAGCACAGCAGACAACAAAGCATAGCAAAGCAACGGCAAGCGGAATACCCAAGCATCATACGGAAAATGGGCCCGCTATGTGGGTAGGCAAACGATTCCCACGCTTCTAAGACCCTAACTTGCTAACTAATACCACCGGGTGACTGGTTCCCTATTTCCATCGAGCACCATACATAGCTAACAGTGCCATCCAGCGGTTACGTACCATTCTGGATCGATCCATGCTTCCTTCAAGGACAGGACGTCACTCGAAACAAACGTAGTCGACCCAATACAGCACAGGATGCCGGGCACACTAAATGCTACCCTAAATCAGCACTGTTCGTGCTCCCGTTTCCCTTATATGGGTAAGAAACGTGACTTGGCACTTGTCTAGGCTGGACACTCTAGCTAGTTAACCACCTGGTTTAGCGAGCGCTTACCCTTCAGAATAGATCCATGTTTCCTTCAAGGACAGAACGTCCCTCAAAACAAACGTAGTCCATCCTGTATAGCACGCTGTGATTCGCTAAAACACCCTAATCCCACTACAATACGGTATAATTATTTACCTGACTTCGACCCCCCTTAAATGGGTAACCTGTGACCAGTTTTGTCACTCCTACATACGCGGGAAATCCTAACACGCTGTTAACATTTCACACAGAACAAGCATTAATAAAACACCCAAACAATTTTACCAGTTTGCAAATTATACTTCAAGTTTCCCGAAGTATAACTAACCTTGCAACCTATCCTAACAGAACACAGTCTTCCTAGACTCTCGTTCTTCACGATTACATAAATAACACGCTGCTTTCCCACTACTTCGTAGTGCAGCGAAATAATAAACTTTCCAGGTATTACACCTAACGGACGCTTTGAAAACCTCTACAACGTATTACTACCGGTACTTGTTGTCGCAAGCGCGGGCTGAAGTCTTCTCTTCGATCGCGTTCCGTTTCTCTGCTCCCTTACCTGACAGGCGCTCCATGACGTACCTAGAATAAATCTCATCGCGCCTGTCTGACCGGCGCGCCGCGTTCCATCCTACAAAATCTGCGTTTCGCCTGTGGCGACTTTTCATACTTTGAAGTGTATCTAAAATGAGTCAGATTTATTACCTAGCAAATATCCGTTATTTACACCGCCTAAACGACTTATTAGCTATTCAAATAACCGTAATAAATCGGACTTCATTACAGTATTTTCGAACTCTTTCCAAACACCAACATGTATGCAGGTACTACACTAATGGTACCTGTATAATCTGTTGCTACTATAAAAGCCAATTACAATATTTATTCACAAACATTTTTTTTTCAAATTCAAATTTTATCAAACAGATCGCCGAGTATGGGTTAGGTCAGGTTATAAGATATTGTGGAGGCCGATACTTGATGTAAATCCATTGTCAACTTAGATAGATAAACAAATTTATTCACACTTTTTTATTGAACGTATAACTGCAGTTTCGCTGAAGTTCTCAGGTTTGTCAAATACAGAATACATTCTGACTATATTTTATAAAGCTGAGAATTTCAACGGAGCTGCAGTATTATGTTCAATAAAATAGGGTATATATAGTGAGTGGGCTATTTCAGTCCCTCTACTACAACGTTTGGTCAATCACTAAGCTCCAAGCTAAGCATAGAACTATCCTAGCGACTGATCTCGAGATTGCAAGTCAACTTAATAAATATTTTTCATCGGTAGAAGATTTACGACACAAGATATCGGTCACTAATTAATTAGTGTCGTCTGCGCGGGTGAGCCAGTCTCTGCTGGTGATGTTGATAACGGAAGAAAACGAGATTAAATCAATTGTGAAGATATTAAAAGACCACAAGGCTCTAGGATACGACGGAATAAGGACAGAGACACTGAAGAAAATAATAGATGAGATTGTCACTCCTGCGACTTTTATTATAAATAGGTGCATCATAGACTATGGCATATTGCCTAGAGCTGTTAAAATGAGTGTTATCAAACCTTTATTTAAGAAAGGCGATATTTTGGATACCGCTAACTATATAGACCGATTTCACTAATGTCTAGTATTGCTGAAGTCGTTGAGTATCTCCTGAAAAAACGCTTTGATAGTTATCCAAATAAATATGGAATCTTATCTGAGAAGCAGTATGACTTTAGGACAAAAACATCTACGCAAGATTCCATAATTGAATTGACGAGGAATATTTATCAGAATCTAGATAACAACAGACCACCATTGTGCATCTTAGTAGACCTAAACAATGCATTTGATATAGTCATTCACGCAAGATTGCTCGAAATATTGGAGACAATGGGGTTCAGGGGGAGACAAACAGCTGTTGTAGAGTTATTTGTCTGACAGATACCAGGCGTAGTGAGTGTGAATGGTGTTCTTAGTGATATGGTGAAAATTAATTGTGGTGTTCCGCAAGGAACCATTCTGTGACCCATATTGTTTAACATTTATATAAACGAATCTTTCCATGGTATCCATCAGTCATTAGGAAAGATAATGAGAAAGCAGATGAAGCTACTATATTTTATAACGCAGCATCATGGGGTATACTCAAATCTGCAGTTAAATAAGATTTTCAAAAAATCCTGGAATGGTTTCAAAACCGATTAGCTGTGTATACGGTGAAGACAAGTGTCCAAACCATTTTCATGTTACGAAAGAAACTTACCAACTTTTAACACGCTAGAAGGAGGTCACTAGGGTATTTATTGATCCAAAACTTCTTAAAAATTAAGAAAACTTACAATGTCTATGTAAATATTTAACATAAAAATACATACATCAACTTATTATTATATATTAATGACTTGGGTAGCTTGAAGTTGCCAGCGTCGATCACCATGTATGCTGATGATACCTCCGTTATTGTTTCTGACATTTCCGATGTGGGTCTCGCTGCTAGGTGCAGCTTTGTTTTTACGGAGTTAAATGCATGGTTTTCTGCTAACAGACTGTTTTTGAATTGTGGTAAGACGGCTGCGATTAGGTTTCACAACTACCAAAAGCACTGTAGCGCAATAAACTTTTTAGACACTAACAGCTTAGTGTCTGCAATAGCCACAGATGGAAACTATAAATTTTTGGGTATTTTTCTAGACCATTCTTTGAATTGGCATGATCACTGTGCGTATCTGGTTGGGAAGCTAAATTCGGTTTCATATCAGTTAAGAAACGTAAGAAGTTATATGGAGAAGGATCAGTTGTTGATGCTCTACCACAGGCAGGTCGACTCTCGGTTGCGTTACGTTATAATATTCTGGGGATTGTCAGCACATACGAGAGCTGTATTTATAGCTCAGAAATGGGTACTTAGATGCTTGGAAGGAGTTCCATCATGTCAGTCATGCAGAGATATTTTTCAACAGAACAGAGTGCTTACATTATTTTCGATGATTATAATGGAAGTTTCTTTGCTTGTTTTCAATAATAAGGATGGAAATTTTGTATTAAATAAAGCCATACATGATGTAGATACGAGACAAAAAAAAACAGAGTTCACGTACCATATGCCAAGCTCAAAGTGACATATAATTCTCCCGATTACCTAGCACCTAGGATTTTCAATCAACTGCCAGAGAGAGTTAGATCATGTAGTAGCCTGTCAGTTTTTAGGGAAGAACTAAAAAAAATTTTATTGACTGAATGTTTTTATAGTTTAGACGAATTTATCTCTGGACAACATATGTAGTGATATGTTTGTTTTTTATGCTGTGATTGTGTTTAGTTTGTTAATTTTTGTAATTTGTTTGTTTTGACTAGTCCTATACAATGTATGTTGTCTTTGGGAAATATATCTTATTATTATTATTTACTTTAGTTAATATAAAAATAACTGCATTTGTATAATAAAAAACTATCCGTACATATTTTCACTAACGGTACCTGTAGAAATAATATTACTGTTCTATGTTGCCAAATACTTAAAAGAAGCACATTCATTCTAAATGCACTGTAAATTAACTAATATGTAAAGTTAATAAATGAATCATCATACATTTCTGTAAGCACCTTCCCAGTCAACATCGAAATTTTTATAATCACCAAAGTTTGGATACGATTTATATAGATATGTAAGCCACATTTTGATATGTCTATTCAAAACGGCGTTTTGAGAAGATGCAAATCATAAATTAAGAATACTTGCCAAATAATCTAACACTGCATTAATTAGTACATAATATATATCCACTTGCATACATCAAATTGCATAATATAGTTCACAACATAACCTGCTCACAAAAATTACTTATAAGTAAAGCAATATATGTTATTTTGTCATTAAAGCTTAAGCAGAAGTTATAAATGCATTTTAGCTCTATTTTACATACAGAGTTTTAATTGTATTCATGTCATATCAATGTTGTTTGTTTATTTTTCATTTCAATAAATATGATTTTATATTCATTTGTTTTATTCCTATAGCCTAGTCGTCCTTTGGTGTCAAGTTTAACGCAGGGGTGACTTGTCCATAGTGCTGTGCTGCTGCAAAGCAACCAAAAATAATCGAACAATATTATTCCCAATTGGATTAAACCATTCAAATCCTAATCTATTGTCAGGAAATATATAGGTTGTTGTTTGAAAGCTCGCGGTTATCGGTCATTGACGATTTCAGCACGCGATCATCATGCCAGTGCCAGGCGCCAGTACCAGTCGGTCAACTGGATATTAAAACAATGGAAGTCTGCTAGACCAGTCAAAGAAATCGCTGTCTAGCATCGTTGTTCTGGCAGTCATAATCGAGGCGTTCCATGGGCCTCGCTAGCCATTGGATGTCTTCGAAACCGGTGAATGGACGCTAGAAAAGAGCTGTACATTTTGCAGCCGTCTGCCTTTCATTTAGCAAGATTGCATCTGTACAGGGTGGGCAACTAAGTATATCTCAAGAAATGTTCACTGTACAGTAGAGATGGGAAATTCGGATCTTTTCGAAGAGTCAAATCACTGGCTCCGGATCTCTTTGAAGATCCAGATCCGTGAACTGGTTCTTGAATCTCAATGAATCTTTGTCTCACATGATTGTGACTAGATACATATGACATTTAGTAAGATCGACCAAAACAAAAGAGGTGATCAAGAGCGAACACCTATTATACGGATTGAAATATATATCCAAGATTATGGCTACTTCAGTGCCATGTGAAAAAATTTTTAGTATCAGTGGTCAAATTGTAACGCAAAAATGAACTCCATTGAGAAATATAAAAATAAATGAAATTATGCTTTTACATGTTAATATGTGATAAATGTTTCAAAATAAATTGAATGTATAATTCTATTTTTATTGTTGCTATCATTGCTACTCCATAAATAATTAATTTACACAATATGTAGGTACAAGAAAAATAGACTCTACAAACGATATAATATAATAATATACCTAATAAAAATTATGAAACCTTCAATAATCTAAATAAATAAGTTGCAACACGCGGGCTGAGCGTTCTAAGTTGAATTCGTCAAATTGTAACGCAAAAATGAACTCCATTGAGAAATATAAAAATAAATGAAACTTTTACATGTTAATATGTGATAAATGTTTCAAAATAAATTGAATGTATAATTCTATTTTTATTGTTGCTATCATTACTACTCCATAAATAAGTAATTTACACGATAATGTAGGTACAAGAAAAATAGACTCTACAAAGGATATAATAATAATATACCTAATAAAAATTATGAAACCTTCAATAATCTAATCTAATCTACTAGCTACTGTGTAAAGATAGAGTTGTGTTTTCTGTTGTCTATCTTTGCATTTAAAAATCTCTGGTTTATAGTTGAAATTAATTGGTGAGAATTGTACAGTCTTGCAGCTTAGAACATGTAGTTTCTAACAGTGATAGTGTAAATGGAACCATTGTGATTACATTCAACTTATTTACATTAAAAGGTTTGGTATTCTTTAAATATTAAAGAATTAGCCTTTATATTGTCACATTGATAATTTCTTATCTTTGTGATAAGCTGGATTATCATCCAAACAAACGGACATTATTATCTTTGCTTCTTGCTGCCTCTTTATATACAGTATGCTCTGTTAACGTTGCTAAAGATGGATAGCTGTAAAAGATGCAATGTCAAGCTGAAAAGGAAGAGACTTGCTTGTTGCAATAAGTGTGGCACTTTATTATGCAAGGATTGCTCTGGCCTCTCTGAGTCAGAGATGAGATGCATGCCAATGAAGAGGAGAAAAATGCGGTATTTTTGTGACGATTGTGATGGTGTTGGTTCCCAATCAGCGGGTTTGACTGATGATGATGACATTCTATCATCTGTTAGTATTGAAAGCACCAATTTTATCTCCCGGGATGTTTTTACAGCTGAGATAGGCAAGCTCTTAGCCGTTATTGGTGAATTGAGAGCTGACATAGCCACATTGAAGAATTCTAACATAGATCTGGTCAAATGCATCACCAGCGCTGATTTCTCCAGCTCTGCAGTACCTAAGTCTGTCAATCGTTCCCAGGATGCTGGTGTTCACAGTGTTCCAACGTTTGCACAGTCTGTTGCAAGAGGAGCTTCTGTGCTTATAAGACCAAAGAATGACACTCAATCTGCTGCTGTTACAAAGGCTGATCTGTATCGAAATGTCAATCCCGCTGCATCTGACATCTGTGTTTCCAAAGTCAAAAACATTGCTAAAGGTGGCTTGATACTTAGCTGTTCATCCAGGAAAGATGGGGAAAAATTCAGGTCTTTAGCTGAGAGCAGTCTTTCAGCTGAATATAGTGTTAAAGAAGTTACACATCAACACCCGCGAATTCGTATCGTTGGCCTCTCTGAGAAGATCGAGGGGGATGAATTAGTAAGACTAATTAAGTTGCAGAATGGTGACATCTTTGGTGACTCTAATTTTAAGTTTATCTCTACTGATCATCTAAAAAATAATAGTAGAATTTATCAGGCGGTCCTGCAGGTTGATCGTGTTTCTTATAAGTCGGCTTTAGATATTGGTCAGATTTTTATCGGGTATGATCGCTGCTCTGTTTACGATGGTATCGATATCACGCGATGTTTCAACTGTTCGGGCTTCCACCATACATCTAAATTTTGTAAGGGCAAAACCACATGCCCTAAATGTTCTGGTGACCATCCTGTGAAAGACTGTGTGGCTACTACTCTTTGTTGTGTGAACTGTTTCAATGCGGCTAAGGTAAAGGCAGGAGTTGCCTATGATCATGCAGCCTGGGACCATAACTGTGCGGTTTACAGGCAAAAGCTGCAGTCGATGAGAGCAGAGATTCTGCAGATCAAATAGCAATTACCACAATGCCATGTCGGGGTGGAAACCCAGTCTCCAAACAAACCTTTTGGATCTTTCGTTAACTTTGGACACAATCATCATTCTTCTTTTGCCTGTTCTATGGAGAGGCAATTTAACATATTTTATCAAAACGTCAGGGGCCTCCGGACACGAACCAATGACGTTTACTCTTTTGTTTGCTCGCAGGCATATCCTCTTGACTGTTTTGCTTTCACTGAGACTTGGCTGGATAGTGACATCTATAGTAGCGAACTGTTTGATGATCAATATATTGTCTACAGATCAGATAGGGATTTTTCTTTCTCTTGTAAGACTAGGGGAGGTGGCGTTCTGCTTGCTGTGCATGCTCGCTTTGCAACTCGTCGCCTTAATATTCGGAGGGACTGTGGAGGCCTTGATGCTCTTTCTAATATTGACATTGTGGGGGTTAGAGTCTCGGATCATCGGGCCTCGCCTAATGTTTTTGTTGTTTATATACCTCCCAATACTCCAACTAATGACTACTACCTCTTGTTTGAAGCTCTCGAGTCCCTGTGCATAAAATATGGTTCCGAGACATTCTTAGTTGGTGATTTTAACATGCCTGAATATGCCTCTAGTCGTCAGAAGGACCCCTCCGCTCGTGTGTCCGCTTTTCAAAATTTCTGCAATCTACTACTCCTTGGACAGTTTAATCATGTTGAGAATATTAACAACAGAATTCTTGACGTGGTTTTGTTTACTGACACTTGCTTGGTGGGGGAGGCTCCTGATTCGCCCGTGATTCCTGATCGTCATCATCCCCCCTTAATCATAGAGTTTCCGCTCAGTGGTTCTGTGGTCTCTTCCCCTGCTGGTGACACTACTTGGCAAAGGTCATATAACTTTCGAAAATGTGATTTTGTCAGATTGTATGCGGAGCTCAGCGACTTGTGCTGGGATGGCATGGATGGGCTTCAGGATGTCGATTCTATGCTTGACTTTTTCTATTCCAGAATTTACGACTTGTTTGATATGTATGTTCCCATGACTGCTCCAAGAGCATGTAATAGGTATCCCCCGTGGTTTTCTAAAGAAATTAAGGTTAGTATAAAATATAAATATTCATTATGGTGTAAGTTTAAGAAGTCTGGAAATGTGGAGTTTCTGGATAGATTTAGGGAGCTGAGACAAAAACTTAAGAGAGACATTTATCTTTCTCGAGTCAATTACTTTCAGAGGGTCGAAAGAGAGATTAGGTCTAATCCTAAAAAATTCTGGAACTGCTCTTCTCGACGCCGTCAAAACTTTTCTATGGGGAATTTATCTAACCAGCAGCAGGCAGCTGACAGTTTTGCTTCTTATTTTGCGGGATGTTCTGGCTCCACCCCCACCTCATCGCCTACAGCCGCCAGTCTGGCTTCGGGTGACATCACAATGTTCTTTGTTGATGACTTTACAGATGACGAAATTATTACAGCCGCTAAGAGAATTAAGGCTAACATGTCCTGTGGACCTGATCTAGTTCCTGGTTTCTTGGTGCGCGACTGCTTATATGCTTTCCTGGCTCCACTTAAGAAAATTTTTAAACTGATTCTTAGATCTGGAACATTCCCCGCGATTTGGAAGCTGTCACGGGTTTTCCCTGTCTTCAAGGCGGGGGAAAGTGGTGATCCATCAAACTATCGACCAATAGCCATACTATGTGTCTTTTGTAAAATTTTCGAGGCCTGTCTTTTTCAGCGAATACTGTTTCACATCAAAAACAGACTCTCTATTTCTCAGCATGGTTTCATTCCAGGTAGATCGACTGTAACGAATTTGGTTGACATTACACAGTTCATTGCGTCCGCTCTTGACCGCTCTTCACAGGTTGATGTTGTGTATACTGATCTATCTAAGGCCTTCGATTGTCTAAATCATTCTGTTCTGATTGACAGGATGAGGGCTATCGGATTCTCCGAGGGCTTGCTTGGCTTGTTCAGATCTTACCTTGATGGAAGGAGGCAATTTGTTGAGGTTGGGGGCTTCAAATCTAACACCTATCACGTAACTTCGGGAGTGCCGCAGGGTTCCATACTCGGTCCATTACTGTTTAATATATTTATTGACCCAGTTAAACATGTTTTACATGTTCCTTTTTTAATGTATGCAGACGATATTAAGATTTTCGCAAATATTTCGAGTGTTGATGACTGTTTGCGGCTCCAGAACTGTCTTCAGATCCTTGTTGAATGGTGTTGTCGGAGTGGTCTATCTGTGAATGTTTCCAAGTGTTGTGTGATGTCCTTTACTCGAAATAAGCACGCAATCACTTTCGGGTACAATATAAGAGGGCTTCCACTTGACCGCCCCAGGACAGTTAAGGACCTTGGAATTGTTTTTGATGGTACTCTATCTTTTAAACCACACTATGAGCAGACTGTCAGTTCTGCTTACAAAACTCTAGGGTTTCTGATAAGAAACAGCAAAAATTTCTCACAGACTGACACCCTCCTCCTGCTCTTTGGCTGTTTGGTTAGGTCTCGACTTGAATATGGCTCAGTTGTGTGGGCTCCCACTTATGAGATACATGTGGCAAGCCTGGAATCAGTGCAAAGGAAATTTCTAAAATTTCTTAGCTTTCGTGAGGATGGTCGATATCCGTCTATTAGTTTTCCTCAGGAAAGTTTACTTCTTCGCTTTAGTCTGCAGAGTCTATCGATGCGCAGGCAGTGCAGTTTCATTATATTTTTATATAAACTGGTTAATTCTGTGTTCGACTGCCCTAGTCTGCTTCAGCAACTTAATTTCAATGTGCCTCGTATTGCAGCACGTTTTCCAGGCACATTCTATCTCCCGACTCCCCGTACACGATTACTGCGATCGTCTCCAATTTACCAGATGTGCAATGATTACTCTGTACTGCAGGACCGCCTAGATATCTTCTCATGTAATATATCAGAGATAAAAATGTTTTTCAAAGCGATCTAATTTGTGACTCTTTTTTGTATTGTTAGCTAGATTGTTGTTAGTTATTATGTTTTGTGTATTGGCCCATCCTTAAATTGGCTTTTAAGCTGTTGGATGGTGTATGAATAAATAAATAAATAAATAAATAAATAAATAAATAAATAAGTTGCAACACGCAGGGTGAGCGTTCTAAGTTGAATTCTGAATGTTTTGGGATTCGGATCTCAGATCGTGTTTTTTAGGAGTGCTCTATGCAACCGGAATCTTTTGATTCTCCTTTCGTGGCTCGCAGCGCCGTGATCCGAGAACCAAGAACGAGAACGTAACAGCGGATCAGCCGGATCAGGCATAACATACGCCAGAGTAGTGTTGGGCGATATATCGATCACGGTGATTTTATACCGGTGAGCGGAAAATCACTGGAGCTACCGGTGATCGAAGTTTAACTAATACAGTGAGTAGCGATTGTGGACTAGCGAAGCAATCACTGGCAACCGCGCAACCGGTAACGTAATAATAAATATCAGTATTAGATCTGATACAGCGCTTGGAAATAAATATCGAATGTTAGGGTTCACCGGTTTGGCGATATATTGGCTCACAGTGCTCACTGCTCAGCCCAAGATTATCTGAAAAATTATTTGTTCGTGCATGCTGGATGCAGAATCGCCGAAGCGCTATGCCCGTGCCGTGTCATTTCTATTCATACTCAGTTTAGTTTTTGTTTCATCTTTCATCTCAGCGTATATCGCGGCGTTGTGCAAAACATGTCTAAAAAACAAATAATCAGTGACATTTGGAATCATTTTACACCCATTGATGGGGACAATTGCTATGCAACATGCAATATATGCAAAAAAAAATTTTAGTACAAAACAACGAACTCAAATTAAAAAAATATATAATCTCCAATCACCCCACGGTCTCTATGACTACATTACAAGTTCGCAAAAAAATGATAATGCAGGTAGGGACACAAATGACGTTCCGAATTTTACATATTAAAATCTACTTGTTTTTTCTTTTTTTCTTTTATGACAAATTAAACTACGCTAATTAATCTACAACAAATTATTTATTACTAATAGGCCTTATAGTTAATTATACAGAATAGTGAGACAAAATATTTAACGCATGGATATCCTATAATTACTGCACAAAAATACTAGAAACACCACTAGTGAAACCAATCATAACTGCTTTCAGTTATTTCCACGCTGTCTAAAATTCTCAATCACTGCGGTGATTCAAATCACTGCTAAAAATCACAGTGATTTCTAAATCACTTTCACCGGTTTACCGGTTACTCGAAAATCGCTGTATTTCCCAACACTACGCCAGAGTGCCAGAGTCAATAGCGGTCGGTTCGTTGCCTCACGACTCACGACTCAGGATAGATCAACAAATCAAGGTCGGAGTCAGGATCCGTCATTTATAATTTTAAGAGTCGGTTTATTCCGATCTTTTTAAAGATCCGAATCTTTGAACCAGTTCAGATCTGATCCGGACATCTCTACTGTACAGCTTCAGAAAAATCTGACATGAGGAAAGTTGCTGTGATAAATCGCTGGAAATATTTTCAAGTTTTTAAAATTACCGCTAGAGGGCTCAAGAACCAGTGCAGATAATGGCCTAATAACAGATGTTATTTCGGGCCTCGCATATTTTTCAATATTTTGAAAAATAAACTGGGGGCGGACGTCGAACGTATATTTTTTCAATTGCTAACTATTTCAGTTTAGCTTGACTGAACTTGATATGTTTGGACTCATTGAAAATAACTTTTCTTGGTCTACTATTAGTGCTCATTCTAGATTTCCTCTATGTCTTATATACACCGAGACGGGGCATTCTTTGAATAGTTAGGTTATGTTGCTGTTTTTTTCCCAAGAAAATCAAATGGTATGGTATATTAACATAACACGGTAGGTTACAAAAGACTGAAGCTACCAGTGAAAACCGCAGTCCGATATCATCAGTATAGCGGTAGACATTAGCGATGAAACTTGGAACTATGTATTACCACGTCTTGATAACAAGGTAGCAACAATAAAATAACAGATGAAGTTCAGCAAAGAATATTTATTCTACAGAGGTAATGAGAAACGAAAAAACTAAACAGGAATAATGCATTATAAAAAATTATAATAGAATTTAGTCAATCTAATCTGATTAAGTGGCCTTATCTCTCTTGGTCAAACTGTTGTCCATCATTTTCAATACAGGACTGCAGTCTCGAAGGAATAGATGAAACGACAGTTTGTAAAACATGTGTAACAGCATTTCAGTCTGAGTATCACATCGTCCCTTGTTTTATACTCTTTACTTCTAGGTTATTAGGTAGAATACATTTGAAATTTTGATTCTGAAAGTAGGTACTTAAAATATTTTATCAGGTACTTACTCGACAAAATTGGAAATTATATTATTGAATAATTTCACAGTCAACCAATGACAAACATCCACGGGAGGCTTTACAAGCTCAGGGGAGGAAACTATGGAAGTTTTACTCCAGGCGCACTTCTCGGCTGTAACATAATAAACCAATCACGCCCGGACTGGGAACACTCAGAAATAGAGGCGCCTTATAGGCAGGCACCTAGAGTAGACTGGACAGTCGCTAAAGAGGTGGTTACTTGGAGCAAAATTAGATAGGCCATTAACAGCTTCAAGCCATACAAATCCACGGAATTTGATGGAATAATGCCCACCATGCTCCAACAGGGTATAGATATACTGGCGCCGGACGCCCTGATTATGAGGGCCAGAGTATGGGGTACATTCCGAGGGCATGGAGACGGGCCAGGGTTGTATTAATTCCTAAACCTGAGCGACCAACAGACCAGGCAAAGTCCCTGAGGCCAATAAGTCTCATGTCCTTCTTGCTGAAAACAGTGGAAAAACTGCTCGACTGGCACATTAGGGGCGGTGTACTGGAAGCGTATCCCCTACACTGCGGACAATATGCATACAGAGCAGGAGTCTCAACAGAAACAGCACTGCATCAACTGGTGCTGAAACTGGAGAATACGCTAGAGAACAGGGAGGTGGCACTGGGGGCCTTCCTAGACAAAGAGGGGGGGGGGCTTCAGCAACAGGTCATTCGGATAGGTTTTGGCAGCTGTCAGGGAGCATGGAATAGAGAAGACCTGCTGCAGATGGATCGGTTCCATGCCCAGGGCAGTGTTCACCTCACTCGCGGGAGGGACTCTGCTGGCGGCTGTCACGGCGGGGTGTCCGCAGGGAAGCGTTCTGTCTCCCTTGCCTCTGGTGCCTAGTCGTGGACGGCCTGCTAGGGAGGCTCTCGTATAAGGTACAGGGCTATGCGGACGACATTGTCATCATAGTCTGAGGAAAGGTTACACAATCAGTGTGGGAGTGCATGCAGACAGCACTGAAAGTGGTGGAAAGGTGGACGGTTGGTCAAGAACTCAGGGTAAGCCCCGAGAAAGCAATCGTCATACCGTTTATGCGGAGGAGGAAGTGGGAGAGCCACAGAACTCTCACTCTATACAGTAGGAACATTCCGATGGCCAGGAAGGTAAAATATCTTGGGGTTCAATTGGATTCTAAGCTAACCTGAAATGGTCACATTGACAAAATACTGAGTAAGGCAGTCATGACCCTAGCCGTCACTAGGCAGCTATATGCAAAAACGTGGCGACTAAGACCTAGTATGGCCCACTAGCTGTACACAAAGGTGGTCAGACCATCGTTAACATATGCGACACTGGTCTAGTGGCCTAAGGTGACACAATCCAGTGCCAACCAAAAACTAGGGAAGATCCAAAGGATGGCTTGCCTAGTCATCACAGGGGCCATGTCTTCAACCCCAACAGCCGCCATGGAGGTGTTGCTGGATCTAAAGACACACACACACACACACACACACACACACACACACACACACACACACACACACACACACACACACACACACCCACACACACACACTTAGTTATTACAGGGGATGCCAGGCTACGACTATAAGATCAACCCAGGCTTCAGGGCCACTGCTAAATTCAGGGGATCATGAAGGATCCCATGCTTGAAATCAGGTCAGACTTCGCGAGCCCGCGAATCTGCAGGGAAAGCAACTGTACAGTGGAAATCCCTGACTGCGAAGCATGGCGGGAGGAGACGCCGGGCATACCACGGGACGCGCTCGTCAAGTTCACGGACGGATCCGGCGGGGAACGTGGGGCCAGGTGTTTATTCGGAAGGACTGAGGATAAGTCATAGTATTTCCCTCAGAGCCCATGCAACGGTCTTTCAGGACGAAATGTACATCATCCTGCACTGTGTGCGGGAGAACAAGAGGAGGGGCAACACCAACAACCGGATCCTCATAGCCACAGACAGCCAGGCAGCACTTAAGGCCCTAAGTAGCCCACAGGTAAATTCCTGGTTGGTGAGTGAGTGCCGAGACGAGACGAGCGGCCTGGCTAGGCAGAATGAGGTCACTCTCATCTGGGTGCCGGGTCACTCGGGAGACAAAGGCAATGAAGAAGCTAACAGTCTCGCGAAGAGAGGGTCAGCAGGACCATTTATGGGACAAGAACCGGTTCTGGGCGTGACAAAGAACACGGCCAGGGGAGCCATTAAGTCCTGGATGAGAAACGAACACAAGGTGTACTGGGCAGACTGTCCAGGGCTCAGACATGGGAGTCAGTAATTGACGAACCCAGTTCAAAGAGAGCTGTGGAGCTGCTAAATATTAGCAGAGGACAACTCAAAAACGTAACAGGTCTATTGACTGGATGCATGGCCGTCAAGAAACACCTGCATAAAATGGGGCGGTTCGAAGGGGACCTCACATGCAGACTCTGCAGCGAGGGGGAGGTATCAGCCCAGCACATCTTGTGCAAGTGTAAAGCTATGGACGGCAAAAGACAACTGATCTACTGTCAGTCTAGTCCGGAGACAGAGCAGTGCTTTCGGGGTGGCAAAGTCACAGATGAGCCCTGAGGGGAAAAAATTTCTAAGTTATCCCTGTAATTTAACTACTCATTTTAAAATGTCAAAACAGAAAGTTGAGGTACGTTGTATTGAAGGTAAGAAGAAACTAGAACGAGATTTACATCTAAATATGGATTTTTACCGACTATGGGCGACCACATTCAATAAATTCAATTATTTATTTAATATCTAATATCTACCACCTCACAGGGCACATTTTTGTGAGAAATCAATATTTGTCAAATTTCTATATCTAACAACATGGTTAAAAAAGTTATGCACATAAAGAAACAAATCAGGAATTGAGAATTATTTATTCAAAAGCTGTTTACTAAAATTGGTAAGATTCAAGAAAAAATAAAACATATTTTTTCAATATACCGGAACATATATGAAAGCTAATGTATATGTAGGTATAGTATATTAGTTTATATCAACATAACACTTAAATTCTGCTTTCCTGCTAATGTCCTTCCTGAAACCATCTCATAATTTTTGTAAGCTCACGAACACATTTACACCACTCATATTTCCATATTAATTTTCAAGTTCGTTACTGAATAACTTATTGATAACAGAAAGGCTGAAAACATAATACCCATCTGGTGCAACTTTATAAGTTATCAGCATATGGCAACATTAAATCAATTTTATGTGAATGTAGCGCTGATGATGGGCTGTGGCTATTACGAAATAGCAAACAGGGCTTTTCCTTCACTTGTGGGATAAGTTCGGTCCCTTAGAACTACAGCAGTACTTAATTCATGGTTATGGTTATGCTAATGCATCTTTAATAGTAGATCTTGACTTTCTGTTATACGTGTAAATAATGACAAGTTTTTACTTGAAACATTACCTTTTGACCACAATTGTAGGCTCAGCACGATAGTTTGTGTTCTTGGACGATCTTTCACCCTTAGTTCTTTTCTCAACTGAATATGTTTAAAATACAAAGTTGGGGTGTATTTTCATTCCCAGAAGCAGGAAACCTTCTTAAAACTCTACAAGTAACTTGAGTATATGAAAAGCGCTTTTCCAACCATACCTGTGAGAGATTATTCTTTCAATTAAGGGTTTTGAAGGTTGTACAAAGCAATATAGTTCTACCTACCCTCGTCGAAATGTCACAACTAACTTCCTAATCCGGAAAACAACATTTTTATTTTCTCCTGGATTGGCGTGTGTGTAATTTTCTTGCAGATTATTTATATTGTGTACAACACATCACCGTTTGTCATAATGGAAAATAGTGTAGCAGTATAGCAATTAGTACGAAGAAATCAAGTTGCAAGCTAACAACTAACTTATTTGTGTGGACATATCACTTATTCTAACAAATTACAAATTACAATCATCCATTCCCATTCACCCGAATTTAAATGTCTACTCGACATTTAACATCAACATCCGATACCATTTACTATTTACTATTTATTCGCATCCCGATGAAATAAACCAATCATAAACCCTCAAAATCCAGGATATGCACTACAGAGTGGGATGTGCGAATATGCCTGAACCGAATGACGTTTTACTCTCACGTCTTTATTTACCTTTATTTTTATCTTTTATCAAAAAAGAGGCTCAAAAATATTGCAGTATTGCAAATAACGTGTTAACACCTCAATTTAGCATCTAAATCGTCCATGTTCTAACCTAGAAGTAGAAAGTAGAAAACAGATACAAATGTCAGGTAAGGTTAGCGGCGGTATTCAATTTTCGCGCGAACTGTGAACGAGAAATTAATTTCAAGTTTCTGTGATAATGTGAAAATAATTTAACGTTTCTGCTAGAACTTGCCTCAATTTATATTTGACAATCAACGATGTTGCTCTGTTGTGTGTCTGTTTTCTGAAATTCCCCTTACTTCTATAATTCTTTTGCGGAGATGGTTTTGCAAACTACTACTTCTATTTTATTTTATTTTATTTATTCATACACTATCCAACAGATTAAAGCCAAACTAAGGATGGGCCGATACACAAAACATAATGACAAACAATAATCAAACAAACTACACAAAAGAGAGTCACAAATTAGATCGCTTTTAAAAACATTTTTATCTGTGATATATTACATGAGAAGATATCTAGGCTGTCCTGCAATACAGAGTAATCATTGCACAACTGGTAAATTGGAGATGATCGCAGCAATCGTGTACGAGCAGTCGGGAGATAGAATGTGCCTGGAAAACGTGCTGCAATACGAGGCACATTGAAATTAAGTTGCTGAAGCAGATTAGGACAATCGAACACAGAATTAACCAGCTTGTATAAAAATGTAACGAAACTGCACTGCCTGCACATCAACAGACTCTGCAGACCAAAGCGAAGAAGTAAACTTTCCTCAGGAAAACCAATAGACGGATATCAACCATCCTCACGAAAGCTAAGAAATTTGAGAAATTTCCTTTGCGCTGATTCTCATAAGTAGGAGCCCACACAACTGAGCCATATTCAAGTCGGGACCTAACCAAACAACAAAAGAGCAGGAGGAGGGTGTCAGTCTGTGAGAAAGTTTTGCTGTTTCTTATCAGAAACCCAAGAGTTTTTTAAGCAGAACTGACTTTGTAAGCAGAACTGACAGTCTGCTCATAGTGTGGTTTAAAAGATAGAATACCATCAAAAACAAGTCCAAGATCCCTAACTGTCCCGGGGTGATCAAGTGGAAGCCCTCTTATATTGTACCCGAAAGTAATTGCGTGCTTATTTCGAGTAAAGGACATCACACAACACTTGGAAACATTCATAGAAAGACCACTCCGACAACACCATTCATCAAGGATCTGAAGACTGTTCTGGAGCTGCAAACAGTCATCAACACTCGAAATATTTGCGAAAATCTTAATTCATCTGCATACATTAAAAAAGGAACATGCAAAACATGTTTAACTGGGTCAATAAATATATTAAACAGTAATGGACCGCATATGGAACCCTGTGGCACTCCCGAAGCTATATGTGTGTCAGACTTGAAGCCCCCAACCTCAACAAATTGCCTCCTTCCATCCAGGTAAGATCTGAACAAGCCAAGCAAGCCCTCGGAGAATCCGATAGCCCTCATCCTGTCAATTAGAACAGAATGATTTAGACAATCGAAGGCCTTAGATAGATCAGTATACACAACAACAACCTGTGAAGAGCAGTCGAGAGCAGACGCAATGAACTGTGTAACATCAACTAAATTCGTTACAGTCGATCTCCCTGGAATGAAACCATGCTGAGAAATAGAGAGTCTGTTTTTGATGTGAAACAGTATTCGCCGAAAAAGGCGAAATTTTAAAATGGAATATTTTGTGTTATACGGGGAATAATTCAATTGTATTTATTATATTATTGTTTTGTTATATTTTCGAGGCATATGCCAGGTTAGGTTAAAAGCAGCCTAGTAGGGTATCCAAAACCTGACTAAATTTTCAATCCCAGGATCTCAGTATTTATATAAAACATTTTGGTATCTCAGTATTCAATAACGAAAATATCGGGATTTTGTAAATTTTAGAATCATTCTCTATTAAAAATAGTAATAGATAAATGGAATAATTGTAAAAGCGCCCACCTTCTGTTTTAATGATTGCTATTTTGGAGCGAATAAAAGGTTTCACTTTTTCGCAGTAATGGAGTTCCTGGCTGCGTATAATAGTTTGCTTTACATTGTATCGGGCCGCTTCCCCGATGGTTTGTTGTAAAAAATAACTCCACACTGATTTTAAACAATGGGCCCTTTTTTCGTATACAGGAAATGCACATTCGTCCCCTCATTTTTTCATATTATGTTCTACCTATCACCAATCAGAATACATCATGAGACTAACGTACTGCTAATAAACATAAAATATATACCCTAGATTGGGGACTTCCGTCTTTCAAATTACACAAAAACGAAAGACTAATAACCGAATACAGCTTACTGTTACAGATTAACGTCTAAATTATCAATCAGACAGCAGCGCATACCGCTCCCGTACACAACGCGCTGTAACTCGTACGTCGCACAACCACTTGCTGCAATATGGATGTGTCATAGGTCACCGATGCGACATAGATAAAATGAATATCGAAATATGCTGAATTTTTTGGCACTACAAGTAAGTTATCACCAGTTTTGAAAATACCGAAGATTTTCAGTATTGGACAATAAATAACGAGAGTCAAATACCTCAGAAAAAGTTGGGGATCCCATGATCTCGAAATTTCAATGAGTGCATATTGTTCGACCGACAGTTCCTAAATCTATGCAACCGCTGCATACACCAATTCATTTAGGGATATGTACAATAATATACTGGCAGACTATATTTCATCCCGCGTTTAAGTTTATGCAATAGGCAATTTGCTTAACACCTTTGCGTGTTGATATAGTATACCTATGATTAAGTTAAAAGAACCCTTGTTTTGGATTTATAAGACCATTTTAAAGCAAACCTAAATCGCTAAACTAACAGATTTTTTCTGATATTTGAAAAAAATAATAATAAAAGCCACCTAATAAGAGTTTTATCCATTTGCAATAACAAAAAATCTTGCAGCACATAAGCATTAAAAAATAGTGCAGAACAGTCTTTCCTCTTTTATTATGTACATTATTTTAAAAAAAAAGACATATGTAATACAGCTTTTTCCCTGTTTATTATGTACATTATTTAAAAGAGACATATGTAACCTTTCGCCCTCAATAATAATTTTTGAAAAATATATTTGCAACAAATAAGTATTAAAAAATAATATAAGACAGCTTTTTTCTTGTTTATTTTGTTCATTATTTAAGACATAATAAATTTTGAAAAATAAATTTGCCGTCAATAAAGACATTAAAAAATAAAGTAAAAGGCAGCTTTTTTGAATATATTTGGCCATAAAAGAAGAAAATATAAGGTTTATTAAAATCCGGTTTTTCTTTAAATCAAATTGTTTTAATGCAAAAATTTTAAAACATATCATTGGATTTTTTTACGACAATAACAGAACTACCTGTCATTCTCCATAGTTTCTTGGAGTGTGAACTTTGTAATTTAGGCTTACAACTATTTATATCTTCTTCAAAAACAACGATTTATCTATAAGTATATTTATTTACATCTAACTCAACATATTTTTTTACACAGATAACTTTAATAGCATGACCACATAAAAATATTAGACTGGGGAAGTAGAAATCTTGTACAATTCAACCCCACCAAATCTCAGTCTTGCTTTCTTTCTTATAAGAGATACACCAACCCTAGACCCATCACAATGAACAACCAAGTTATTCAAAGTAATGAGTCCTTTTCTCTTGTTGGCATTTCTGTGGATAGAAATCTTAATTGGCACCAACATGTCACATCAATTGCAGAAGCGACTGCTAAGAAATTAGGTTTCCTCTTCCGGGCTCGCAAATACTTTTCACCAACTAATCTCTACACCTTATATACTTCACAAATAAGGCCAAACCTCGAATACTGCTCCCACATCTGGGGTGCAGCTGCCGCTTCTACACTCGCTATCCTGGACTCCATTCAAAAGAGAGCTATATGTCTCATCGGTGACCCTACCCTCACCCAAAGGCTGTACCCTTGCCCACCGACGTGCCGTTGGTGACCTCTCTCTCTTTTATAGATATCTGCAGGGGCACTGCTCAGAGGAGCTTTCCTCTATAGTTCCCCCACCTGCTGCCCCCAGCAGATCTACCAGGGAAACAGAGCGAATGCACCCTTTTACTGTCCAAGTCACCAGATATAGAACATCTTGTTATGCCCGCTCTTTTGTCCCGAGGACTTCCAAGTTGTGGAATTCCTTGCCGGCACATGTTTTTCCTTCTCCTCCGAACCTCCAAACCTTCAAGTCCAGAATTAACAAGTTGCCTCTTTCCTCCTTGTCAAAACCCACGGTACGATAGTATTTTGGCTGTAAGCCCTCGTGGTGTGTTGTTAAAATTAAAATTAAAAAAATTAAAAATTTTCCAATGATTTTTTCCTCAATGCCTATATACGTTTATAAAAAAAGAAGTACTTCACCTTCTGCCCTCAACCATAAATTTTCAAACAATTGTGCAACTATGCATTATAGTGTGAAAAAGTAGATGCCATCAAAGATAACTTTCTTGAAAATAAATGCTTAATAATATGTGGCTTTACTTTAAATCACATTTTTGTAATTAAAATATGAAATAAATCTTAGATCAAGCATTTTTTTCAAATTAGAAACTCACCTTTCCATTAAGGTGAGTCAGAATTGAGTTTAATACATATTTACATATATAACAATTAATTACCCAAAGTATGTTTATTTATATCCAATAACTTACTTATCTTTTTTTACAATGTTATATTAAAGCAAAACAAAAATCAAAATCTAACTAAACCTCAAAATATTGCTATGCAATTAAGTAAGCCATTTTAAAATATAAAGAGTGTGTGTTGCCTCGCATATAAATTTGGCATTTTTATTTCCATTTCGCTTATATGTAACGTTTTGCAACTAAATATGAAGCAGAGATCAATATTAGGTTTTCACCCAGTCGCCAGTCGGCAAATATTGAAAAAAGCGGTATTCTCACTCGAATCGTCGCTCTATTGTCGTGTTGACTAAACGACCTGTCGGTCGGGAGAACTGTCGACCAAACGAACTGTCGACCAAACGAACTGTCGACCAAACGAACTGTCGACCAAACGAACTGTCGGCCGAACGATATGCCATGATTCTATCCTGGTATTGGATACCCTATAGCCTAGCCTAGCTTAGCATACAATTGTCACATCATTATGGACAGATAGTTAAGTGCAATATGACGAGAAAATCCGGGAACAAAAGTGTATATATGGAAGCTCATTTCCTTTCATTTTTTTGATTTATTTTTTTTAAATCAAAATTTGTCTGACCAGGCTATGTAATTTGTGGCCAAGAAAGCTTATCACATCATTATATTTAAAATGTATATACCTGTAGCATAATATAATCTTTTAGAAGGTTATATGACCTAAGGATACAAACTTGAATTTGCATATTTTTCATCGGGTGCCGTCACTCTGCTACTGAATCAATGGGGCCGCTACTCTCCTATCGAGTATTGAAAATTCAGGGTGAAGTACAACATAACAGTGGTTAGGTTGAGTCGTATCTCAACAAATGTAACTTTTTTACACACTGCAACCTGTTGATCAAATATGTTTAACACTGGTGTTGAAAACCTACATTCCTTGAAAGAAAAATTGATACTAGTTAAATATATTCCATTTAAAAACAGTGTATTTTACATATTTAAAACAATTTTGGACAGTTAAGAATAAATATAAAACATGTAAAGCTTAAAAAATATAATACTTTCATGTTGCTGTCTTCACATTTTGTCTAGAACTCCAACAGATGTTTGCCAGTAGATCCACAGCCCAGTGATGGAATATTTTCCTTTTCCTTTCTAGTCTTTTTTGATTCACTGACGTCAGAAAGATCTGTAACAGAGATGTTTACTTAGTAATATTACTAACTCAACTTTATGTTTGAATGTGAATTGTGAGTTACATTCATTAGTCAGATATAGGTATGTTGATAATTAAACGAAAAACGGTCATATATTAAATTCAAAGAAGTTTTTTTATTTTCTTTATAAGATACGCTAGGTCATCATGAACTTGATTGCTGCGCCACAAGATGGATGTTTACTTTCTTCTTGAATGGTCATGGTGTTTGAGATTAAATATCTTCGGAAAATGTCAGAATATAGAGATCAGTCAGAATATAAGGTCCATATTGATGCTATGGACATCTGAACGCGGTAATATTTATTTTCAATTGATCCAAGTTAAGTACTGGTTCTATGTATACCTGGTCTTTCACAGTTCTTCACAGAGAAAAAATCTAGAGGAGTTGGATCAGTCGACCGAGCATTGTACATATTTATTCGCCTCAATCCAAGTATCGAACATTATGCTCAAGTGGTATCTAATTCTAGCTGTTACATTTGATGGAGCACCATTGTGCTGGTAAATTAGGGTGTTTCTTGCAGCTAATGGTTTGGTCTCTAGAATAATAGGCGCTTGTCTAGTTAAAATATTGTCTTATTTTTCTGAATTCAGTTTGCCTTCATAAAAATATGGACTGTAGATTTTTTCGCCCAGAATGGCACACCAAACATCAGTTGAAAATCTCCTCTGGGTCTCAATCTCTTCAATTTCATGTGGTTGATCCTGACTCCAAACATGAGTATTTCTCCTATTGAAGTAAGACCTATTGGACAATTTGGACTCATCCGTCTAAATAATGTTGCTGAGAAACCTGTCATCTTGTTCGACATTTTTCAGGAGCAATCGCCTGAACTGGATTTATATCTCGTTATCTCCAGGGTCCAATTTTGTACTGGCTACACTTTGAATGCTTTATAATTGTATTTCTAGTACTTCATGCATGAAACCAATTAAACAGCCACACTCGGCTGATACTTCCCTGACTGGCAGACATTTGTTTGCCCCGAATAATATAAGAACATTTGTTTTAATTTCTTCATCAGCTGATCTGGAGTATTTTTACGACCGAAGTTTGCCAACGGTGATCTTTACCGACAGCATTCTGAAGTATGTGTGACTTGGTGCACGTCGATCAGCATACTTCCTCTGATACTGTGTTTTAGACAACCATGCATTCTTAATGGACAAAAAGTAAAAATCCAACATGTCATGTTTCTCTGCACAGGAATAGTTCACTTTGTTACTCATTACAAGAAATAAAAGTGGAAAGTTTATCAATATTAAACTAGGGAAGTTACACTAGAATAACTAACTTAGGAATTAACATACACGAATTAATAACCACGAAAAAATGAAACAAGGACAAGGTTAAATGTATATAATAAAATAACTATAACAAAAAGCAGAATCATCCCCAAAAACCACAGAAATAACAACACAGAGTTATGCACTAGATATGTATTTGGATAACAAAGTTGTCTTCATCAGTAGCTGTCGCTAAGCTTTAGACAACTACTTCGTTGTTGATATACTTATCTAGTGCATAACTCTGTTATTATTTTTGTAGTTTTTGGGGCGATTCTGCTTTTTGTTTCAGTTTCCAGTCACAGTGTCCAACCTCAGTCTTTTAGAAACTATTTAAAGTAGCAAGACTGTGCAACGAGAAATGTCAAAATGACATTAGTAATGATATTTCATTTCAATGAATTATTGTTGTGTTAGAAACTGATGAACATTGGATAAAGGTATTGCCACCCAGTGTAGTCAATGAACATAAATTCATTCTCGAAGCTTCCACAAGCCTCTGGAGTAGGTATCGAAATTTTGAAACTGAATTTAGTAAATTTCCTCACGCACTAGAAACCCTTTTAGTTACCACTGTCCACTGTGATAGACATACCCACGATTAAAAATATATTCACGTGACTACCAGCACAGAATCCAACAGCAGAGAATACATCAATGTGATTAAATAGATGATGACATTCCCAACCACACACTATGATGAACAATACATAAAGCATTTTCCTGATTTATAAAGACAAAACACAAGATCTAACAACGGCAACTCTGAGCTTGCGATGGTGGCCCCTTTTTGCATTCTGGCAACTATTTTAACCCTAACACCTTCTTCCAATAATAAGGGAGACAGCTATTGTAAATGATTCCCGTGAAGCAGCATATCAAGATTTAGATATCTCTGGAACTATGCAGAATCGACAAGAAAATGTTAGCTTTGTAAGACTGACAATCGAATTTGCAGTTAAACTAGCCGGGAAAATAGCTAGCTTCCCATTAAGAAAAATGAACTTGATATATCAATATCAGCAATTCGATGTGGAATTGTTTTTTTTTTTTTTTTTTTTTTTTTGACTTCAGGATCAAGATGCTCGTGAAAACTTGAACAACTTTCCCCATTTGAACCAGAATGTAGCTCCAATAATAATGGAGATATCTATTGTAAAGATTCCTGGGAATGAGCATATCCAGATCTCGATATCTCTCGAACTATGCAGAATCGACAAGAACGTGTTGGCTTCATAAGATGGAGAATTGAATTTGTAGTTGTACTACCTGGAAAAATACCTAGCGTTCCACTTGGAAAAATAAACTGATATGTCAACAATTCGATGCGCAATTGTTTTTTTTACGTCAGAATCGAGATGCTCGTAGAAATTTGAACAACTCTCCCCATTTGAGCCACATTGTAGCTCCAATAATAACGAAAATAGCTATTGCAAACGTTTAGGAGGCTCGCAACTCGGACAAAAAAAGAATATAGAACGAGTGGAGTTAGAAAAAAATAAAAAGAAGATAATATTGTAAGAGATTTTGAGATAACAGCCTTCTAAAAGTTTTATCCGAAAATCTGTATATCTCAACTCCTATGCACTTTTGAAATGTGGTTTTACCACTATATCAGGTGTTGGATGAGGTACTATCAAAGCATGCAAGTTTTATTCGTGGCCGTGATCAAAGTGATCACACCCAGAACCCTTTACATAGTTTGCATTGTGAGTTTTTTTTGGTGCAAATTATATGCAGCACTCTGTGATCTTTCTAATAGTGTCAATTAAAACTTGTGTATAGTGCAGTTCTTCATCATCTGATAAATTTACATGTTCTATTGTTTTATATTTTTGTTTTTTTCTTACCTAAATAATACGATTAAATTTTATTGACATGATTATTCTACTGAAATTGTGTGTGTGTGTGTGTGTGTGTGTGTGTGTGTGTTTGCGTTGAAGGGTTTGATGAATACCTTTGGCCACAGAATGATAATAAATTAATTTAAAAAAACAATTAAAAAAAGTCTGGGTGCAGCAAGTGCGTTATGGTAGTAAATTTTCATAAAAATGATGTGGCACCAAATATTTTTCTTAACTTTTTTTTCTTGTAACATAGAGATATAAATGTTGGTATATAGTTTCCTTTTAATATCGTAAACTTACATACCAAATTTGGTTACCATAGCTTTTCAATTTCTTGATAAAAAAATTCCGAAAGAAAACCCAAAATTTTCCCAAAAACCTGGCTCGATTTTCCTGGCTAACGAACCTATCCAAGCCACAAAAGGAAGGTACATGCCAAATTTTATCAAAATTGGACCAATATTTTTTTACATCACATATATATATATATATATATATATATATATATATATATATATATATATATATATATATATATATATATATATATATATATATATATAAACATATAAAAATTTAAACTGACCCTGGATATGGGTTCTAGGGATACTAGTTCACGCTTATTTTAAGAAATTTTTTCAAAATTCAAAAGTTGGGATCTCCGCATTGGTAAATGTTTTCTAAGAAAATTCACTAAAAAGTAAAACTATATTTTTATGTTGCACTTACTGGCAAATCTTACCAGCAGATATAAAATAGGTATTTTGTTAAGCCACAAAAGCGAAAGTAAGTTTTAATTAACTGAATAAAATCTGAGACAATCAAATTCAACCATATGTGCTATGTTTTTGGTAGAGTTGGATTTATTATAAAATACTGATTTTTTGCTGTTCGGGCATAATTCCTGTATTCTCATTCCCTACCGATTCTAAACTTTTTACGTAAAGCACTGTAAATATCTGAAGGATTAGTAACATAGATCGGTTCTGCCTGCAAGACAGCTACTTTCGCTGCCTCATTGCCCTGTATGCCTGTGTAACCCATAACCCAATCAGTTTAATTGAGATGGTTTTCAGATATAGTTTGTGAATGATTGAACATATTTCACAAACTAAGTTGTTTCAGGCATTGTAATATGCAAATTATAAGGTGGCTTTTGAGTCAGAAAATATAATTATTATCTTGGTGATACTGCTTTCGTAAACCCATAAGCTTGTAAAGTGGCAAACAATTAAGCAGGAAAAATTAAACATTCCTTTGGAAGATGGTAAGAATAGGACTGTTTCAGATTGGGTAGATAAAAAGCAGAACCTGTCCCATGTATGGATTTTGAAACATCCCTATAGATCGTAATACCGTCTGCAATACTACGAACTAGGCTGCAAATTATGTTGTTTTTTTAGCTAAAGGGTTTTCAGAGTAGCGAGGGAATCCGATATTTGATTTAAATATAAGAGCAAGGAAATCTAAGTTAAATACTGGTAACTTAGATTTAGAACTGTTTTATCAAAATCTCTGGTGTCAGCCACAGCCAATGCTAGAGAAGGACTATTCTTAATTCTCCAGTAACATCTGCAATAAGTAAACAGTTTAGCTTCCTCAGAATTGGCCCTATACCAAATGCCTTTGCTTTAATTAAAAACTTGTTTGCAAGACAAGCTTTTCTTAGTCTTAAGGGGGTGCCTGTGCTTCAGCTAAAACAACATGACATGGTGATGATTTAATTGCACCTAAACGAATTCTTAGCGCTTTAAGCTGTAACCGATCAACTTAAGCTAAATTTGACTTTGATGTGGATCCGTATAGTATACCTCTGGAGTCCAGGATGGAGCGTATGTACGATCTGTAACGTGATTGAAATTTTTAGGTCTGATCCCCATACACATTTAAGCATATTTAGAGCCTTTTTACATTCTCCTTGTAAGTCTTTAACTCAAAAGAAGTTTTGAGTCGAAGCAGATATTCAAATATCTATAGCACTTTTGTACTGGAAGCGTGTTCCCCCAACCTTATATTGTTTAGCTCTCTTAACCTGTATCTTGTAAAAAAGATCACAGCAGATTTGTTTGAGTTGATAAGCCAGTTATAAATGATATTCATGCCGTGTTCCAAATTGCAAACACACTCTTCATACAAACCACGAACTGTGTATAGTCAAACATCATCACAATGCTAATACTGTATTATTTTAATTTGATTATCAAACAAGCCAGCCGTGTAAACATTGAATAGCAAAGGACTTAGTAAAGAACCCTGAGGAATAAACACAGACACACTGCATAATTCTGACTGAAATGGTGTAGGCAAAGGCCCAGTATCTGCATATATGCCAAATTGCTGATTTTTACCAAATGTGTATATACTGTTTTTCCTTGGAACAGCCAACATGTTCCACAATATTTTGTTCTCCCATAGACAAATGTGTTCTCCAAAAGCTGTATTTGTTCATGGTTCTTCATTAAGAAATCACTGACTATGACATTAAGTACTAACTGTTGGAGAAACAAATTGGTGCGCCCCTGTCTCTTTACTTTCATTCGGTTGCACTATTATTTAAACTTCTACCTGGAATTATTTATCTCTGGATTTCACAATCTTTCCCAATTTGCTGGTAATCTTTATCGTCGCAAAAGCTCGATAAAAGCAAGCCTTTCGCAAGGTACAAGTCAGTTCTACGTTCGATCTCCTCTTCTTAAATTTTCGGGACTCCGAGTTCCCAATTTTCTACTTAAACAGCGCTCGCGTGTTTAAGCCAGTTCAGTGCTACAGTTCTATGCCAGATCTCAACTTCGCTCCTTCTTCGCTCCTTAGAACCCTGAGTTACAAATCTTCCACTTAAACATCGCTCGTGTGTTTAAGCCAGTTCAATTCTACAGTGCCGTTCTACAACGAAGCTCATCTTCATCGCTTTTTGGAACTTCTAAGATCCCGATCTTCTACCTAAACATCGCTAATGTGATTACGCCAGTTCAGCTCAAGCTCCAATCTTCCTACACATATTCCGTTCATACAGTATTACAGTGAAAAGTCAGTGTTTTCTTCGAAATATATAAAGTATATGTGCAGTTAAATGCAATAGCAAGTAGCTAATAAGATTGTGAAATCTCCTGAATAACCCATTAAATCAAGTGTAAAACCGCAAATTGTAAATAAATGTTAAGTTCAAAGTGTAGATAGTAACAATACAACATATATAAATATAAAAAGTGTATCATTGAAATCTTCTGGAATCCAGTGCACCTAGAGTT
Organism: Tillus elongatus; assembly: GCA_964006375.1. Lineage (NCBI taxonomy): Eukaryota > Metazoa > Arthropoda > Insecta > Coleoptera > Cleridae > Tillus > Tillus elongatus. The sequence goes on from OZ023262.1 coordinate 274,421,596, forward strand.
ATAAATACAGTCCACATCTTCAACATATTCTTCTTCCAACGCTAATTAGCAAAGCCGACTAGTTAGCGAGGGTGGGATCAATCCACCTGCAAAACATTGGGGTAAGAAAACAAGCTCTTTCTCCCCCACTAACGACCCCTCCAAAAATAATCGACTGTTCCACAGTAACATAATATGCAAACAGCCAACAAAAGTATATTTAAAATAAATGTTCTGCAAAGATTTTAATTAAATGGAGAAAAGTAACTGTTACAACAGAAATTTATAAACTTGTAAAACACATTTTATGCAACATTTCTACTTTAAAAACTGCATTTCCTCTAGAATCTTTGTTTAAAAATATCTAATTTTGACATCTAATTGTGACAAAATTTGCTTCTTACCTCGTAATTGGGCAATATCCACGACTGTTTTAGAGGATCTAATCCATTATTGTTTTAATCTTGTAAAATATTGGTTATAAAAAGTCCGAACGCAGTAAGTGTTTATGGTAGCGTATTTATTTCAGGAAACTCTACTAGTATTTGTATAACAGACAATAATTTATATTCATTAACCAAATCAAGAACGATAATAATAATAATAGTAGTAGTAATAATAAAATAATAATAATAATAATACCTGGTGGCAAGTGCAGTTTTTCTATGGTAAACTTTTTCCTCCTCAGCTTGAATGCAAAATCCACAAGTCCAGGATGTTTGCTGACCATACTATTTATCGCAGCTAACTTCCTAAGCTGGAAAAATCCTTGGTAATCACTTAAACTACGGTTGGATTCGAGTTCTGTACCACTAAAAGATTGCAGCTTCATTGCAATATCACTGGAGTGAATACACCTTAATAATGAGTCCTAAAAATAAAATATTTATAGATAAGTATAGAAATTTGATGGCAATTACAAACAAATTACAAACAAATTTCTACACATGTTCGCTCTTATGTGCAGTAGTGAATTATTCATAGCATCACTTATAATGATGTAACTAGAGTTGTACTGTCATCAGGACTCCTACAAACATGGGCGAAGGCTGGGACATTGGATTGGTCATAGACCCAGAGGGCAAACCCTGAAGCAGAATTTGGGGAGCTTAGCAAACAGACACCCAAAGCTGCTGGACCTGGCAAATGTAATGACAGCAGGCAAGATCGAATACCTACAAACAGCCACAAAAACAGACACAAGTAAAGGAGTTGAAGAAGAGAAGTACATGTATGTATACCTAATCCCAACGTCCATAAGTGAAAATAGAGGGAGCGACTTAGCAAAGTTGAGTGAAACGCTTGACCAGTTCAGGCAGATACTGCACCCAGGGAGGAAAAAAATAGCCCACATCAATTGCAGAAGCGGCTGATGAGAAATTAGATTTCCTCTTCCGGGCTCGCAAATACTTCTCACCAGCTAATCTCTATCTTATATACTTCACAAATAAGGCCAAATCTCGAATACTGCTCCCACATCTGGGGGGCTGCTGCCGCTTCTACACTCGCTATCCTGGACTCCATTCAGAAGAGAGCTATACGTCTCATCAGTGACCCTACCCTCACCCAAATGCTGCCATCCCTTGCCCACCGACGTGCCGTTGGTGACCTTTCTCTCTTTTATAGATATCTGCACGGGCACTGCTCAGAGGAGCTTTCTTCCATAGTTCCTCCACCTGCTGCCCCCAACAGATCTACCAGGGGAACAGAGCGAATGCATACTGTCCAGGTCACCAGACATAGAACATCTTGTTATGCCCGCTCTTTTGTCCCGAGGACTTCCAAGTTGTGGAATTCCTTGCCGGCGCATGTTTTTCCTTCTCCTCCGAACCTCCAAACCTTCAAGTCCAGAATTAACAAGTTGCCTCTTTCCTCCGGCGGTACGATAGTGTTTAGGCTGTAAGCCCTCGTGGTGTGTTGTTGAAATTTAAAAAAATATCTTTTTTTTTGCATAAAGTAAAGATTCGACAAAATTTTCAGCTTGACTAGGTGAAAATACCTTCTGGTGTTTATGTAAGTTGTGAAGATGGGTCAACATTTAATCAAAAACACAAAAAGGTATATTGAAAACTTTTTTCTACATCTATACCTAAGCTCAATTATATATACTTTTTGTCGTTTGGTATCATCTAGGCAATTTTAACAGTCTTTTATATTCAGGTAGTTAAAATTGAGCATGCTAGTATAATAATATAATAACCACTTAAAATTTTAACTGTGTATCGATTAAGAATATTTATTGTTTTGGCTCATTGTGAAACAAATATGTTCAACCTAGTACTTCCCGAAGGCAATCTGCAATTATTGTCATAAATTCTGAAAAAGTGCATTACCTATTGCTTTTGAACATTGCCATCATAATCTTGTAACCAAAGAAGACATTGAAATGCTAGGATATATGAAAAAATTAAAACTGTGATTGTTAACCGGCTGTCAAGTGTCAATGTGTCCACACCTACCGAATTTCTATGTGCTTTCAGATAGCATCCTTACATGTCAAACTTGTCTTCATTAAATATTTACAAGTCATTTCCTAGAAATAATAGAAACTTGTAACAGTATAAAATGACAATATCACAGGTGGACAAATTTGACGAATGACAGTTTGATTGTTGATGGCCCAGGTTGTGCAGCAAGGTAATTTGATTGTTTAACAGCCACAGCCTACCAATTTTTACCAACGCACTATCCATGCACATAAATATTTATTTACCTAGTCCTTAGCTATTATTTAAGTGGAAAATATAATCTACAGATTTTCATTTTCCACAAAAACCCGGAAAAAAATATTGATGATTTTTCTTGGCCTAGTTGGCTTCAATTACAAATGCAATAAATCTGCTCTTTTCTAGGGCATTTCCACAAATAGCCCAGTCAATGAATACATAAAAACAGGGTTTGTTTGCAAAAGGTCGGGAAGTTTTGAAACCTGGGCACATACCTAGATCTTGGCGTTCTTAATGACCACCTGATTTTGCGAACACGCCGTCGCGCATCGCTCGCGACGCATCTTGGAAAAATGGCGCATGAAATTATATAATTAGTCATATTTTCCTTACCGTACGTTTTATTGGAAAAATACTTCTATTCAAAATTATTTCTTATAAAATTGTCTACAATTTAGCTGTTAACTATTTTTTTGTCCGATCAATATTTACAGAGATATAGCTTCTCATATTCGGAAAAAAATTAAGTTTTGTCTTAGAGCGCACTTTTTAGATGTATAAAAGTACGTTTATTTTTCAAATGATGAATATCGACCCAAATAGACTAGCATTGGTACGCTAACAGCTAATACATCAACACCACCCCCCCCCCCCCTTGCCTATGTCCCCAGCAACGTCTGTTACCCGATTCTTAAAAATCGTTGGTGGGGATCCGACTGCTAGACAGCGACTAGCGTAATTGCGAGTTTGTAAGCCATTGAATAAACTCGTTTGTCACAATGGCGGAAGCAAATGTGTGTTTTATTTGTGAAAAAACTATGACTGACAACATTGTAGTAGTCAAAAGAAGGGGTGTTGAAAATTTACTTTTTTGCTCAAGACTCTCCGTTTCCTACAAGCGACTGTGTTATCTCCATTAGAACAGGGATTATCGGTAATAGTTCCATCAATTGTCATATGGCGTGTGACGTGAGTACGACTGCTATGCAGGACATTATGGGCCAGATATTCGCTTCTGTAAATTTTACAGAAGCGAATATCTGGATAAGGAAAGATAGAGCTTTGCCTCTGTCAACCATAAATTCTAGCATAAAAATCGGTGAGGTTGCGGTTCCCATTAACCCTCTATTACTTTTTCAAAGAATGTGTATCGTCAAAAAAAAATTACAATTGCAAGAATACCTTCATTACGAACTGACACCATTTCCTTTCTCATTATTCACGGAACAGGTTATGTGAAAGGGGATAAAATCCTCGTTGTATGCTGTCTTTGAGCCAAATAAGCACACTTTATCGACATCAAATATTCATGCCGTCGACGGAGGATCTCCTCCATAAAGTCCGTTGGCACATCAATGACCATTTTCCGTCCATCTGTAGCAAATACCTCTAGTATGTTGAAAAACATTACGGCTCAAACACAATCATAGTTTTTGATGGATATCCGGCTGCAGATAATAGCACCAATAAAACCAAAACCGCCGAGCGATTACGGCGTTCACGGGTCCACAAGTCCCTTGAAATAGTTTTTGATGAAAGCATGAAGGTGCCTTCATCTCAAGAGTGTTTTTTATCAAATGAGTCAAATAAATATCGTTTAATCGTCATGCTTAGGACAAAATTCGAGGAAGCTCATTTTCAAGTAAAACAGGCCACAGAAGATGCAGACACCCTTATTGTCACTGCAGTGTTGGAAGTGTCCCCTTTTTATAACTCTATTTATATTGTAGGAGAAGATATAGATTTGCTTGTTCTCCTAACAGCTCTCAGGCACGATTATGGCAATATTTATTTCCGAAAACCAAGAAAAGGAAAAGTCTCCGAGAAAATATACACCTCACGCAGCTTAAAATACGATGCAACTGTAGTAGGCAACATTCTGTTTCTTCACGCATTCAGTGGTTGCGATACCACATCATCTATTTACAATCAGGGAAAAGTGAAATAAAAAAGAAACGCGCCGATTTCTCTACCACATAGGTGCTGTGGAAACAAGGAAAATATCACAACCTACATTTTTTTCACCTATAGCGTCGCTAAAACATTGTCTCCCTAACGTCGGGCAACCGTTGCCAATAGTTGGTGAAACAAACTGCTTTTTATTCTCAGGCAATACTCTTTTTTCAAATTTGAGATGCTATATCTTTGTAAATATTGATCATGCAAAAAAATAGTAAAGAGCTACATTGTAGACAATTTTATAAGGAATAATTTTGAATAGAACTATTTTTCCAATCAAACGTACAGTAAGGAAGATATGGCTAATTTTCTAATTTCATGCGCCATTTTTTCAAGATGGCGTCGCGAGCGGCGCCACGCCGTGTTCGCAAAATCAGGTGGTCATTGAGGACCTCAAGAATTAAGTATGTGCCAAGTTTCAAAACTTCCCGACCTTTTGCAAGACCATTTGTATTCATTGACTGGGCTAAAACCTATTGAACAGCTTTACTATCTAGATATTTAACTTCACTTTTAAATTCACCACATGAATTATCCATACATTTATTCTATTAGGTTCACTTGTTCAAAGACCATTTTTTATGGCTTACTCAACTTGTGTATATTTTATTCAATGAAATAAACTGTTGCTTTGTCAAAAACCATCTCAAAATGGATATTTCACTGAAATCTGATACATCATACTTCTTCTTGGTGCAATTCAACAAGCTGAGATTTCAATATGGTTGTCATAAGAAAAACAAAATTTGAAAAAACAAAAAAGAAACTGTTGTCACTATTCATGCCAAAATATGGGTCTTCAAAAAGTGCCTTAAAGAAGTTAAGGTCTCGGATAAAAGGCCACTCAGCTGGGTCGCAAAAACAAATTCGGAAAATTTTTGTTTTTCTCAAATATCTCAAAAACGATCATAGTTTGCCCTGGTTTCTCAACAGGTCTGAAATGAGGACAAAACTTGCTAATCTTTGCCTATTTAACCCATGTTGCAGCTTTTACAGTTTCAGAGATGCTAATGGTGAGCATCGATTTTGGGACAGGATGCTTCTCCATATACTTACCTCTTTGTACAGATGAGATGGAATGGTAATAAATGCAACAGCGTATGCAGATCTTACTAAAGCTCTTAAACAAAATATAAACTGGTCCAGATCTCTATTTTGTGGTGTATTTTGTAGGAAATAATCATTTTTGTTCGGTATCCACATGGGTGATCCCAAGGAATGTATTCCTATCCGTAATATTTTCTTTTTGTCTTGGTTATCTTTTAAAAAGAATTTGCCTTCTTTAATCATGTCCTTTATAGATTTTAGTAATGCATTATAAGCAGGATTCGTATAGGAGCTCTTAACTGAAAATAAAATAGAACCTTTTAAAATGTTTGTTAAACACGGAGCTATATTTTTTTAACCATCATTTAAACTAGGTAGCTAACAGCAAAAAATATAAATATGTACACAAATGTATTATTCACCCTTCTGAGCTTTGTTAAAAAAATAAAGAGAAAATACAAGAGGGAAATTGAATGCACACAAGTTAAAAGATGTGGGGGAACTGGAATTTTTAAAAAAATAAACCAATAAGGTAGATCTCAACCATGAAATAACTGCAAGAACAAACATAAAAGGCAGTTTAATGCAATCGTAGGAGACCTAGGAGCCATGAATTACCTCAGAAATATTAAAATTAATACAAGAACATAATAGGCAAAGAAAGGTAAGGACAGAAGCATACAGTACATTTTTTAACGTCGGTCTATTTCCACGACAGTGGCCAATCACCGACACCAAGGAGGAGTCTCACCTCACTATCTTGGAAGTTTTGCCAAACACCTGTCTTTCTCTAAGATATGTAGGGATCTTTAAGGTGCTCAACATTGCATGGTACACGAGACGGGCTGCTTAACGTCCCCTCCAAAGGATGGAACGTGCAGGCCATCAATTTGCTCAAACAAAATGCCACAACAATGGTTGATGTTAATTTTACAGTATGTACTGAAAAAGTAAAAGGTTTCCCTGCTAGGAATCAAACCAAGTAGTAGTCAGAAGCACACGTTCTTACCACAGCACCAACGAGGCTGCTACAGTAAATATAAACACTATTAGAATAGATGCATGCAAATTAATTCAACATCTGTGCAAAAATCAATAATAATAATAATAATAATAACAATAATAATAATAATAACACAGTTTATCCAGAAAAAATATATACATGCAAAAAAATTTTAAATTAATGACTCGAATAAACACAAGTTATCCACTGAAGTATCTACGGCGTGTGTGGAAAAACATTATAAACTTCAGCATGATGTGGCCAGTTATACATCAAGTCCAAAACGTGTGATATGTGCAAATATACAAAACATGTTTACCTAAACGACATGGGCACCAGTATATAAAGTAAACATAAAATAAAACTTTAGCTCACAAAAACACCTCAACACACATACCTGGTCATACATGCAGAATTGTCAAGATACATATATGCGCGCACAAAAAACACGCGCGCGCGAGCGCACGTACGCACGCAAGCACACGTGTTCTGATAAGTATATTGGAAGTGATGGCATGTTGCCTAACTAATATTGCGTAACAGTATATTTGCCGTACATCAAATACGTGTGCATTTTTATACAATAAATCTGTCTGGTAGGTTCGTCTCTTGCCTAACATCATCTTAAGAAATCATTTCTGAATTATGTCAAGAATTCTCAAATCTGTTTTAGAGACACCTCCTCCGACTACAATGCCATATGACAAATTACTCTCAATGAGGGCAAAAGAATGCTCTTTAAGCTGTTCTATAGAGGTGTCGGGAAATTGTGAGCAAAAAATTCAGTGGGTTATTCTACTCAAAGAATTAATGCCCCTAGTTCCTATAATAGTTTTTCTAAAACTCGAAAATAACGAAGTTATAGGGTGTCAAAAAATATTTTTTTCAAATTTTTGTCGATAATTTCTTTTGTCGTGAATCGATTATTTTCAAATTTAGTACACATGTATATAATATCACTCTGTATTTATGTTGCAAATTTGACATGGATCTATCTAAATTTAAAGGCCGAAGCTGCCCTTGACCTTGACTCATAACTTTTTTGCTTGAATCTTTACCTCAAATTTACCAATACACGATTGAAGGGAATTATAAAATCTTAAAAAAAGGTCATCTTGTTGGATCACGATAAAACTAACCGCTTTCGAGAAAAATGTCGCCGATCTTTTTCATTGATTTTTTCTTTTGAAGACAATTTTTCTGGCAAATGCAGATGTAGTGTTGCAGGGCCCCTGGCACAATGGATGAAGTTGTGACCTGTTGAACCTTTTCGTATAGTTTCGAGTTCAATTTTTTAAGAATTGTTCAAGCGAGTAGTGCTCATTTTGTTCTGTTTTTTCATTTAATATTTCAGTTTCTTGACCCCAGCGGTTCTCATTGGGTTTCTGCTTGATTGTGCCTGCCTCTTGTGTTGTTTAACCTGTCAGTTTCACTCATTGGCTTTGCTTTATGTTTCTGCAATAGACTGGAATTCTTAGTGTTCAAATATTAGACTTTTGCAGTTTTGTGGCTATTAACGCTTTTTAATTTGCTCTGTTGTTAGTTTTTGTTTGTTTAATTGCATGTTTAACTTAGCATATTTTAGCTAGTGTTACTGTATCTGTAGCTCTTACACTTTAACTTGATTGTTGGTTGGAATTTTACTGTGTGACTTGTGATTTTTAGCCTGTGACGTTTTCTGTAGAGATTACCTTTTCATCATTGTGCTCTGACATGCACAATAGCCTACTGGAAAAACTAATGTTTTTCTGACAGACCCTTCTTGTTATGATTATAGATTTATCCCCTGAGGATGACCTCTTGCAGGTCGAGACGCGTCGGGAGTGAAGTTTAAAATAAATTTGGTGTCTGGAGGAAAAGCCTTTCATTCATTATCCAATGATGTCAATCCCAGACTGTGTGACGTTCAGAAATGACGATATAATTATTCATAAAAAGCTTTTTGATGTTAAAAAAAAATTACACAAAAATGTAAAAAAAAATTTCTTTTATGAAAATTCGACATTTTTTTTTTACAAAAATCTGCCCAAGTAAGAATGGACACAAAAAACATACTTTTTACAAAAATGTGCTAAGCAATTTTTCTCATGAAATATCGAAAACATTTTTTACAATAGCTAAGTAAACAATTATTATAAATTACAAACATTTCACAAAAATTTTATAAAAAATGATTTATACAACATGCTTGCCAGGAGTGGAGCCCAGGGGGACTTCATCGGACCAGAACCTGTGCTGGGGATATCATCATGCACAGCAAAATGCACCTTAAAGGCCTGGACAGAAAGAATGACAATCCAGCAACGGCAAAATCTGCCAGGATTAGCGCAGTCTAAGGCCTTCATAAATGGCCTGTCAGGGTCAAGGGCTAAAAAACTTCTAGAGCTAAACAGACAACAACTGAGTACTCTAGTCGGCCTGTATACACGACACTGCGCTTGCGTCACCACATGCACCGTATTGGAGTCTGTCAGGAAACTGTGTGCCGGCTGTGTATGGAGAGTGACGAAAATACAGAGCACGTACTGTGTTCTTGTCCGGCGGCGGACAGGACTAGACACCTGCTCTTTGGCAAGACAAAGCTTGCTCCGGAAGATCTGGATCAACTTTCGCCCACAAAGATTATCAACCTCTGCAGGAGGCTGGCTTTGTTGGGCGAAATATAGACTATTAGGTGTGAGCCACAATAGACCTTATGATCACAGTGGAGGGACCGATATGGCCCACTCACAATCAAACCCAACCTAACCTACAGACCAAGAGACCGAAAAAAATTTTCGTTTCCAAATCATGTTTCCTATATTTTGTTATCTCCTTCAAACAAAAAGCTTCAGATACAAGAACCGTGGTAGATGGTGATTGACCTCAAGTGGATATAGATCTGCTCAATGGTGAAGTCACAATTGCCTATAACACCCTACCCTAAAGTTGCTATCTATCAGATTATCCAATTTATTAAGATTAGCAGCACTTTTTAGGAGGTTGAGAGATCTGGATATGGTTTGATACTCACGTTCTCTTTCTTTGTTTGCTTCGCACTGCCCAGAGTGGGCTCTCCAGACTAGTGCTAGGTCACATAGAAATTTAGATATCTAGATAACAGTTAGTAAGAATAATTATTTGCGCTGATGCCAAAAGAAAGGAGAAGTTGGGGAGGAGTTTCTCTTCAAGTAAACAGATATTTTAATATAACAAAATATATAAGTTTATTCGTATGGATTAAATTTGGAATAGCAAACAAAATGAAATAAAAATGGTTGGTAAATCTCAGATAAACATTAATTGCACACAAATAACAATCAGAAAAATAGCAAGAGTCTCAGGAGCAAGAAATTATTAATTTACATACATGTACCAAAACAATGGGATAAAGATAGTTGCATATTACTAAAATGTCACTGTTAATTACTTAGGGTATCGTTCAAAAAAATACAAATGATTAGGTAAGTTACTTGACGTCTGTCAATCAATTACTAGGTTTTCTAGTGAACTAACTGACCAGTTCTTAAGTGAGGCTCCAAAAAAAAAAAGAAAAGAAAAGAGAATCTATTTAATTGTGAAAATAAGAGATGTTAAAGAAAATGTATAGTTTTGATATTTTACAGACAAAATTTGCTAATTACAATTAAAAAAAAACTGTGTTTAAATTTACAAAGATTGGCAAAATCTTAGGGGATTGAACAGGAAATATATAGTTGTGCTGACAGCACCTCCCTGACATCGTTTTTAAGCTCAAACTTGATTACGTCATTTTGAAAGTTCAGGTTATTAAAGCTTCAGATGTTAGATTTCAGCATGAAAGTTCTGCTGATTCAGAGAAAAGATTTGTTTAGACTCACCAGTCTTCTGGTAGTAAGTTACCTGATGACCCTGTGTAGATGCTTTCCAGGTAGGATAAATCATAAGTGCCTGACACAGATTCCAAGCTCCAATAAGAGCGGAAAAACTTAGGGAAAAACGACTGGGACTTCTCATCAGAGATTATTGGGCCGGTGGATGTTATCACTCCAACACTACAAGACCTTTTGACACCTATGTCGAGATTCTGAATATGCTTGATGGAAACTTTGCGAATCGCAATTAAAACGTGAATTTGCTTCAGAAAAATTCACTACCAATTGACTTAAGGTTCAATAATAACCAGGAATTCTTTCTGATTACGACAACAAATCAACAGCTTGGAACAAAGAGCCACGAGTTAGCTCGCGTTTTTATACTGAATACGATGTTTAATTAAACTGAAAAATCACTTGAATTACTCCGAACAATCACTGACAATAATTACTAGTAGTACAGATAACAGAAAGAACATTATAACCCCGATTTAAGATAATTTAATAACCACGGGTGTTCACACTATGAAGGCTCAGCAGAGAGTCCCTGCTAATGTGTCGGGTTCGGCAACTGCTAGGTCGCTGCACGCAAAAATTCTTACTGTGACGATTGGTGGCTGTGTGCGAGCTCTTTCTAGCCTCCATTCTTCCATTTAGATAAAGCGAGACCTCCAATCGGCGGCTTTGCCGGCAATTCTCTGCAACGCTTCCAACCGTCTTTCTTGGGTGACATCCCCGGGAAATTACAGATAAACAATATTTTGTTCTCGAATATTCCTAACGTATGTTTTAAATGCTTATTTCGTTCCTGGAAATATTTGTGCAGTAATAATGCGAGGTAGTTTTCCATGGCAAACACATAATGAATTTTAACATACAAATTGGAAATGCAGTACAGTGTTCAGGATAGTCAAACATTGGCGACTTTTCATAAAACAATCTTGAAATCAAAAACTTGAATTGCCTTAGAGATATTGGATTGTTGGCTATTAATTAAGTCTCTTACGGGTTTATTTTAAATAATTAAAGCAGTAACGAAACGTAATCGTTACAATTTGGAGTCAACTTCTGGGGTTCAGCGCCAATCCTGGCAGACGTTTTCATCATCCAGAAAAAAATAGTTAGGTGTATGCTCTTCGCAACGTGTTTGAGTTCTTGTAGGCCTCTCTTCGTGGAGTTTCGCATTATGACACTGCCTTGTGTGTATATATATGTATATATATATATATATATATATATATATATATATATATATATATATATATATATATATATATATATATATATGTATATATATATATATATATATATATATATATATATATATATATATATATATATATATATGTATATATATATATATATATATATATATATATATATATATATATATATATATATACATCCTAGAGTTGCTTTGTTGTAACTATAAAATTAAGCATAGACTAACAACCAATCGTGATGTACACGGTTATAATACACACAGTGCTGATTTCGTGTTGCCATTACAAAGAATTGAGGTATACAAAAGATCTCCATATTATCTGGGAATAAAACTGCATAATATGCTACCAGGCAAGATAAAGAATATACAACCTTTTAAGCAGTTTAGGAGAGCGATTAGTGAACAGATGCTTTCTATTCATTGGAAGAGTTTGTTTGCATTTGTATGGGTCACTTTTGATTATATACTGTTGTACCACACACCTTATGTTTTGTGTTTTATATTTTGTATTTTATGTTTTTATATTAGAGTTGGCCTTTTTGCCATGTTGACTGTATATGCACGTGTTTTGTACTGTTAATGTAGTATTTGTTTTTATATAATTTGACATGTCCTATACTATGTATAATAGTCTTCCGATCAATAAAGTTATTATTATTATTATTATATGTTTTGACACTTTTTATGACATACAGACTTGGAGACTACTTATCTGGCTTCACTGTTGGTTTTTGTAGGTGAAGGACGTAGCCAGCGCATGAGCTAACTGGAGCAAGTGGCCCTTCGAATTCTGGAAGTTCTAGGATGTTCTTCAATGCTTCTGTGACTATAGTTTCGCTGCTTGACATCATTTTCAGACAGATTAAAATTGAATTAGTACGAAATCATGACAACTACAAATAAAGATCTGTTGCTATGTTATGATATGTTGTGATCAAAAAATTTATCAAATTGAAAAAAAAATGAAACACAGATGACAGATGAGGCTGTAAAATGTCTATGTGATGTATGTCAATATTTAGCTTTGAAAGCATACAACACAATGCGTGATTTGTTATTTAACGTGAAAAAAAATCTTGTTTCCTGACAAAAGCTGGAGTTTATAAATTAGGTTGTACACATTGTAACGCAATCTACATAGGTCAAACTTCTAGAAATCTTAACACCCGATACAAAGAACATATTTCTGCATTTAGAAATAACCACGCTGACAAATCTACATTTGCAAAACATATTATTGATACCGAACATAGACCTACAGTAAATAACCGCATACAACCACAACATTTTTATAATGACAAACGTAAACTAGACTTTTTTGAAGCTTTAGAAGTCAAAAAGCACACACACGACAATAATTACCTTGTTTTAAACGAGCAAACTGATTTAATGAATTCCCCTTTCTTGGATATTCTTCTTTCTAATTAAATAAGTCAAAGAAAATAAATTTAACTATTCTTTCAAAAAAGTTGTAATAAGATAATGAGTTGATGTATGTCGATATTTTCGTTGTATAGACTGCTTTTATACTGTTATTGTTTAGTTATTTTATTGTTGTAACTGTTATCATAGTTATTATAGGCTAGTACTATTTTTATGTTAAATATTGACATACATCAGATAAGACATTTTGAAAGCCTCATCTGTCATCTGTGTTTTATTTTATTTTCAATTTGATAAATTTTTTGATCAAAACATCATATCATAACATAGCAACAGATCTTTATTTGTAGTTGTCATGATTTAGTACTAATAGTACATGAGAGGTGGTCAGCGTTAGGGCTGCGAGAGGGTGTCCTCAGGGGGGCGTTCTATCCCCCCTGTTGTGGTCCCTCTTTGTGGACGACCTGCTGGCTATCCTCGGACTCTGGGAGGTTGAGGTCCAGGCGTATGCGGATGATCTTGTCATAATGGTTAGAGGCAAATCTGAGGAGGAACTGTCTAGTACTCTTCAAGAAGCACTAAATGTAGTCAATGATTGGTGCCGTAGGGAACAGATGTCTGTGAACCCTCGCAAAACGATCATTGTCCCGTTCACCAGAAGAAGAAGGTTGGACAAATTAAAACCACCTAATCTTATGGGGGAAAACATTCCATTTTCGGACCAAGCAAAATATCTGGGAGTTATCCTAGATAAGAAGCTCAACTGGGACAGACAGTTAGAAAATGTTATCCGCAGGGCTAAGATGTCCCTGTGGACCTGCCGGAGAATCTGTGGGAACAACTGGGGAACAAACCCCCAACAGATGTACTGGCTCTATGTAGTGGTTATCAGACCTATGATAACATATGGAGCCATAGTTTGGAGGCCTAAGGTGCTTCGTGGTACCGCGAGGGCCAAACTGGCTCATCTGCAGAGACAAGCATGTCTGATGATAACGGGAGCGATAAGCACCGCACCATCAGTCGCTCTGGAGGTCCTCCTCAATATTCCCCCACTTCACATATGGCTGGAGAGGGTGGCGAGGTGGACAACGTACAGACTAATACAAACGGCAGATAACATGCCGAGGGAAGTCAGTCTGAGGGGGTCCGGACTCCTTGATGACAGTGATTGTCACAGGATTCTGGGAATGGTCTCGGATTTGATGCCTACAAAAATCAGCAGAGATCTGTCTTTCAAGACCGTCCTCCCGGAAAGGGAGGACTGGGACCGGAACCAATCGACCCTGTTGAGAGCGGACCTCTGCTGGTACTCTGACGGCTCCAAAACCAATATGGGAGTAGGAGCCGGCGCATATGGGGGCAGCACCGATGCTAGACTATCAGCTAACCTCGGCAAGTACGCAACCATACACCAGGCAGAAGTTTATACCATCGAGATGTGTGCAAGGGAAAGCTTAAAAGACCTATGCACAAACAAATCGATAAAGATATTTGCAGATAGCCAAGCTGCAATAAAGGCTCTTGGTTCCTACCGGTGCAATTCAAAGACGGTATGGAGTTGTAAATCTGCCCTTAACGAATTGGGCAGCTGTAATGAGGTGTCGCTGGTCTGGATACCGGGTCACTCGGACCATGATGGCAACGTTGCGGCAGACGCGCTTGCCAGGAGTGGTGCCCAGTGTGACTTTGTCGGACCAGAACCGGTGCTGGGAATAACATCTTGCACAGCAAAACGCACCTTAAAGACCTGGACAGATAGAAGGACAATTCAATATTGGCAAAATCTTCCAGGATTAGCTCACTCTAAGGCCTTCATAAATGGCCTGTCTGAGTCAAGGGCTAAGAAACTTCTAGAGTTGAACAGACAACAACTGAGTACTCTAGTCGGCCTGTATACAGGACACTGTCGCTTGCGGCATCACATGCACCGTATTGGGATCGGTCAGGAGACCGAGTGCCGGCTGTGTATGGAGAATGACGAAACAGCAGAGCACGTGCTGTGTTCCTGTCCGGCAGCGGATAGGACTAGACACCTGCTCTTTGGCAAGGTAAAGCTTGCTCCAGAGGATCTGGATCAACTTTCGCCCGCAAAGGTTATCGACCTCTGTAGGAGGCTGGATTTGTTGGGCGAAATATAGACATTAGGCGTGAGCCACAATAGACCTTATGGTCGCGGTGGAGGGACCGATATGGACCACTCACAAACTAACCTAACCTAACCTAACCTAGTACTAATTCAATTTTATCTGTCTGAGAATGCTGTCAAGCAGCGAAACTATAGTCACAGAAACGTTGAAGAACATCCTAGAACATCCAGAATTCGTAAGGGCCACTGCTCCAGTTAGCTTACGCGCTGGCTACGTCCTTCACCTACAAAAAAGAAAAACAACAGTGAAGCCAGAGAAGTAGTCTCCAAGTCTGTATGTAGTATAGACAAGATTCACCAAGTAAGGGCAACAACAATCAATGAACTTTTTATGACGTTTAAGGGAAAAAATTTGAAATTTTGTGTCCGATGCCATACTTCACACGTATTGACGATGTGGAACTAATACTGTTTCAGACTACTTACTGTTAATATATTATTGTAATTATCACAAACTTCAGAACATTTCACATATTGTAGTTAATTGCAGAACTTGTTAGCAGTATGAATTAACGGTTTGAGTTCATCAGTAAAGTCTACTTTAAAAAATATACTTTAATCAGTAATGAAAGAAACCTTACCGATTTCCAATTTGTTTCCATCCCAGCAAGATATGTCGGCTTCATCTATGTCATCAGGTGGCATTGTTTTCGTGAGATCAAAATAATGACCGAAGTTGGATGTTTCAACTTCTGATGTGGGTAGATTTTGGTATCGAAATGCAATTTTCATATCGTCTGTGTCAACATTCCTTGTACATAATGGTGCAGCTTCAGAATCACTTTCAATCACAGCAGGTAGTTCTTTAATCTAGAAAAAAAAAACTATATTATTTCAAGTTGTTGATTATATCAATTTCTATCTACATTATTATTTCAATGGTAATGTAGAACCATACCCTACTTAATAATAATAATCAGTTTATTAGTTCCATATACCCACTAGCTGTTGAATATGTCATACAATAAACAACATTTAAATTAAAATAAGCATATACACAGCGATACATATGTCATCTAAACATGATACAACGTACATTTAAATGAAAAATTAAAAATCAGAAGTGTCAAATTTATCATCCAAGAACCCATCCTGTCTGTAGTAAGCTCTGTTGGTCAGAAACATCTTAATATTTTGTTTGTTTTGTTCTAGAGGCTTGTTCCTAACTTCATCTAAGATATGGTTATAAATTTTTATCACGCTGTATTTACGTTTTTTAGCGAATTTTTCGTAAAACGAAAAATTCACAAATGAGGAGATGTGTTTATATATATATATATATATATATATATATATATATATATATATATATATATATATATATATATATATATATATATATTTGCCCTGCCTCTTTTCGTTTCAGAGTTCTCTTGAAAAAAACAAAATTTGTCGATTTCTTTTTACTTCAATATCTGAGTAGGCGTTGATCTGACATGTCTAAGACTTGCACATTATCAGGACACCTTTTATAGAGTAATCTTTTTGTGCTATTCTCAACTTTGTATTGTCATTTGTTTTTGAGCTACAGATATCAACGTTTGTTTTTATTATGGCAGACATATTGGATTTTTTGCTCATGTGATAGCCTGTGAAAAGAGCTTTGCAATGATGTACAACATGCTTGAGAAATCTTGTAATTGCACTGACAATTATGAGAAAAACCGTTTTGAGGATAGTAGGCTATGAAATCTGAAAACAAATGACAAAAAAAGTGTTCAAAAAGCAGTAGGCAATGGAGTCTAACAATAGACTTTTACTTTTAACATAATTTTCCGTAATGATTCACGATAAAAAAATATTGTGATTTCATTTACAATACTTAATTAGGTAATAATGCTACGTTAATATTATGTAAAACAGTTTAATAACGAAACCCGGCAATAACAAATAGAAAGTTAAACTCCACAAAACAACACAATTAGAAACGGAACTCAACAAATAATAAAATAGAAACTTAAAAATACACTAAATAGAAAATTGTTCAATATGGCCACCGTTTTGTTCAATGCACTTTATACACCTTTTTGAAACATGGCTGAAAGTCTGGAGAGGGTGTTTTGGTTAATATGATTTATAGCTTCCGTGATTCTGCTTCGTAATTCATTGATATTTTGTGGTGGATCGAATTTATACACATCATTCTTCAGAGTACCCCAAAAATAAAAATCCATGGGTGTTATATCAGGACTTCGAGCACACCAATGAACCGGCCCAATGTTACAAATGACACGGTTATTAAAATTTTGGTACAAAAATTCTTTGACGATCCTAGCATTGTGAGCTGGACAACTGTCTTGTTGATACCAAATCTCGTCTAAATTATCATGAACTCTTCTAATTGTTAGTGAGATATCATTTCTCAATAGATTAAGATACCTTTCCCCAGTTAAATTATTTTCAAAAAAGAACGGACCCACAATGAAGTTACCTGAAATTTTTTTAAATTAACTGTCTAATCTACAAATAAAAATAACAGTTGTTTACCTAATAAGCCGCACCAAACATTAATACCAAATCTGTCTTGCAATCGTCTTTCTTCCTTTAGATGGGGATTTTCATTTGCCCAATAATGCCTATTATCGTGATTATACACACCACAGTTTGTAAATCTGGATTCATCAGTCCGTATTATTTTCAAATGAAAATTTTCATCTTGCCGACATTGTCCTAGATACCATCTACAGAATTGAAGTCGCTTAGGGTAATCGTCAACATTTAAGCCTTGTACGATTGTAAGTTTGTGTGGATGGTAATGACTTTGTTTTAATACACAGTGTACTGTACTTTTTGGAACGTCAATTCGTTCACCACAAAACCGAACAGATTGCGGAGGATTTTCGTTTAAAACCTGTAAGACGGCATTATTTCTTTCTTCATTTCTAGGCATTGGTAGTTTCTTTGCGAGGAAGCAACTGTCGTTCAATAAATTGGTCACTATCCTGCGAAATATCTTGATGTTTGGTTGTCGTCTTTATGGGTAGTTGTTTGGATATGAATTTGCAGCTCCCTCAGTATTTCGCTTAGAACGAATATAACATTCCAATATGTCAAAATATTCTTCACTACTGAACATATTGTTAAATAATATTTAAAATAATCAGGAAACAAACTATTTAGTACAAATTTTTAAGCAATGTGTTAAATACACCTCAAATTGTTCAGATAATTAAGAATGACAGTATTCTTGTCGCGCTAGTGTTATATCCATAGCAACCTTTCTTCTGTTGTTTTTCAGTTGACTTACGTTTAAAAATCAAACAATTTTCGAAGGAGTCTTCGTAAGTCATTAATCTGCTTTCTATTGAGTTCTGTTAGTAAATTCAGTTATTTACTAGGTTTACCTATTTAATTAAATTAGAACAATTTTTTAGGATAATGTTGTAATGTAAAATATTTGTAATAATGGGCCGAGTCATTGGTGTGCTCAAAGTTCCTATTTTTTTATCGTGAATCATTACGGAAAATTATGTTAAAAGTAAAAGTCTATTGTTAGACTCCATGGCTTACTGCTTTTTGAACACTTTTTTTTTTTGTCATTTGTTTTCAGATTTCATAGCCTACTATCCTCAAAACGGTTTTTCTCATAATTGTCAGTGCAATTACAAGATTTCTTAAACATGTTGTACATCATTGGAAAGCTCTTTTCACAGGCTATCACATGAGAAAAAAATCCAATATGGCTGCCATAATAAAAACAAACGTTGATACCTGTAGCTCAAAAACAAATGACAATCCAAAGTTGAGAATAGCACAAAAATACTTTATTCTTTGTTGGTATAAACGATGGCCTGTCATTTTATAATGCACACTTTGCAATTTTAAATTAATCGCCAAATTATATATATATATATATATATATATATATATATATATATATATATATATATATATATATATATATATATATATATATATATATATATATCATAGCCTAGACCATAATTTTTTTGAGCAATCATGCTATTGGCATAAGTACTGTTTCACACACAGGCGTGTTTTATAAAAGACAACTCAGCACTTACAACCTAACAACGCATGACTTGTCTACTAATCAGGCATCAAGCTACTTGTGGTATGAAAGTATCGGTGGTTGTGGCTCAGATGAAGTAGCATCAATACTGTATAAAGACATTCAAAATATTAATGACAATGTCGAACATTTAATATATTATTCAGACAACTGTACAGGACAGAACCACAATTTCACTTTGCCAGTTATGTATGATATATCAATAAAGTCCAAGCCCAACCTAAGAACAATCGAACACACATTTCTAGTAGTAGGTCACACTCACATGGAGTGTGACTCTGACCATTCAAGAATAGAGAGAACTAAACCAAATGACATGAAAATATGTATACCCAGAGACTGGTACAATATGATAAAATTGATCAAAGACAGACGTGGGAAAGCATTTTTAGTGTCCACGAAATGACACTTGAAAATTTTTATGATTTCAAGTCTTGTACAGTTCAAAAACTTCCACTTACATTAAAAGACAAAAATTTTGTGACAATAACCCAGTTCAGTGGTCTAAAACCTGGTGGATTAAGGTCCAGAATGATAAACCAGGAATATTTGGCTTATCCAAGCGGATTGACAGTCCAGAATTCAAAGAGTTACTTGTCCTAAGAAATACAAACGACGCTCAAAAAGAAATAGAAATAAGAATTAAAAATAAAAGTAAATTACCAATATCAAGTAAAAAATACAAAAATCTAATGGAATTGTTGGAGCTCATACCTGAAGAGTATCACCAGTTTTATAAAAGTCGTCCTCATAGCAGTAAAGTGCTGGATTCCCATGCCGATCTTGAAGATATTGAAGACTAGTGTGAACTTGAGTGAACTATGTTATTATAATGATGATCTACTATTTATGGCAAAACGTTCTAAGTGTGTTACATTAAGAAAGAAGTATTATTATTAAAGCTAAACTTTAATTTTGCTTGTATCCAAGAATTCTTTTTATTTAAAATATGTTGAAGTGTACTTTTTTGTTCATTACAGTTTGAAATATCAAAACGATTGTTTTTTATGTCGTCCTAAAACTTTCTTCTAGCTCTCCTGTAAAATTGTGTTTTGATTACATAGCACCTTTTGCCGTAAAACCACCGAAATAATTATTGTCCAATAAGACTGGGGAAGTAGAAATCTTGTACAAGTCAACCCCACCAAAACTAAGTCTTGCTTTCTTTCTCACAAGAGTTACACCAGCCCTAGACACATCACAATGAACAACCAAGTTATTCAAAGTCCTTTTCTCTTGTTGGCATTTCTGTGGATCGAAATCTTAATTGGCACCAACATGTCACATCAATTGCAGAAGCGGCTGCTAAGAAATTAGGTTTCCTCTTCCGGGCTCGCAAATACTTTTCACCAGCTAATCTCTATACCTTATATACTTCACAAATAAGGCCAAACCTCAAATACTGCTCCCACATCTGGGGTGCAGCTGCCGCTTCTACACTCGCTATCCTGGACTCCATTCAAAAGAGAGCTATGACCTGACCTGACCTGACCTCTCTCTCTCTCTCTCTCTTTTATAGATATCTGCACGGGCACTGCTCAGAGGAGCTTTCCTCCATAGTTTCCCCACCTGCTGCCCCCCTACCCTCACCCAAATGCTGCCATCCCTTGCCCACCGACGTGCCGTTGGTGACCTCTCTCTCTTTTATAGATATCTGCACGGGCACTGCTCAGAGGAGCTTTCCTCCATAGTTCCCCCAACAGATCTAGGGGAACAGAGCGAATGCACCCTTTTACTGTCCAGGTCACCAGACATAGAACATCTTGTTATGCCCGCTCTTTTGTTCCGAGGACTTCCAAGTTGTGGAATTCCTTGCCAGCACACGTTTTTCCTTCTCCTCTGAACCTCCCAACCTTCAAGTCCAGAATTAACAAGCTGCCTCTTTCCTCCTTGTGAACACCCACGGTACAATAGTATTTAGGCTGTAAGCCCTTGTGGTGTGTTGTTGAAATAAAATAATAATAAAAAATAAAAAAAGCCTCTCAGCAAAAACCAACTTTGAAAATTGTAACATAAACACTAAAGTAATCTAGTAAATCAAAAGAACTGTTCAGAATGATTTCCATATTGTTGTATGCACATTTCGCATACTCTTCATATTCGTTTTAAGGAATTAAGCCAAACAACATGATGATTTTGTAAGTAACAAAAACTTTATCTTATTGTGTTTTCTAAATCTTAAATATTATCATAATGAACTTTGTAAATTTTATTCTCCACATATCCCCATAGAAAGAAATCCTATATAGACTTAGGACCTAGGGGCCCATCTTATAGGTCCATTGGTTCCGATCCATAGATTTGGAAAATTATTCTCTAGAAATGATCCCGCCATTTAAGAATTGTGTGCCAGAGCCCCATCCCGTTGAAAATTAATTTCGTTTATATGCGTTAAACGAACATCATCAAGCAATTTAGGTATAGCTGTCTCTAACATTTCAACGTAGCGATTGGCTGTGAGGTTTCCCTAACCAACAATTTACCTGTTAAAATACATATTTTACTTAATTTAATTACTTAATAGAAAACAAGCTAACATATTGTATTTCTCAAAATGTTGGAAAGTTTGGTTTACTGCCATAGTGACAAATATACCTTATCACAATAAATAAATACAAAAAAAAAAAAAAAAACAACCAAATTTGAAAATGAAACGCAAAATTTATATATTTAAGGCAAGCAGTGACAGCATAAAACAAATTTTGGGAACTGTCACTTGCTTCTAAGTAAACAATAGACAGCAGCATTTTTTACATAGCATACTGCAAAATTTTGATTGTGTATTATGAAAATTAGGATTATTTTCGTTGTTTATTAAAATAGACCCATCATGTTGTTTATTTTTGAGAAGCTTGTGAAAATGCGAATTAATTTCTTGACAAATATCGAGACAAATATAGAGGTGTCCTATTTAAAAACCAAACATACGTCAATATTTCAAAAACAGTAGTATTTAGAAAAAAGTAACTATGCCACTGGATTCCACGTAAAAAGTTATCAAAAGATTCGTTTATACCTTTTTGACAAGTTGTCAGACAACTGAAATAAAAGGGGGTACCTGAAAATGCAATATTTTCAATATCATCCTGTAGCTCAGAAACTAAGAGATCTATGACCATTTTGTTTGCGGCGTCTTTCGTTTCACAAAAAAGTAGCTCAGGTTAGCAAAAGCTGCAAGGCTCTATATTTACTAATAACTGATATACCCAGCAATGGCAACAAAAATGGGACACCTGTACATTACAGAGTTATGACTTTGACAATGCGTTATTACCTACACACTTAACAGAAACTTACAAACTAACTTAGCAGAAAGATCAACAAAGAAACTTACCATCTTATAAGGACTTACATCTTGACTAGCTAGAAATATTGAGTGTTTACTTACAACACCTTCGGCTACAAAGTATTTACACACAGTTTTCGAGTAAGCCCCATTAATGTCTTCTTCTAAAACACAATAATCATTATGTTAACTGGGACATACACAGGAAGCAAAAACGCTGTAACATTGGATAAATGTTTCCAAGGAAAAGTTTTTAGCTTACCTAGTATTGCGATAGTCCCTACAGGTAGTCCGCCACCTAAAAGTCAAGTAAAACAGTTAAATCATGTTAACAAACATATAATTTTATGTATTTACCCAATATTTGATCAAGTGATGGAATACCGGAAGACACTAACAGCTGAGCATTAGACGTATTTACTCTGGTTCCAGATATGTTAGAGTTTAATCGTTCCATTTTAAGCTAGGTATTTTCACTATAAACTTAAACCAAAAATTAGGAGGGAAACTTTTAATGATAAATCTGAATATAACTTTCTACTTGTCTACTTATTGTTCTATCACTAACGTCTTCTTTGGGGAGCTCGCTACTTTCATTTTTCTTTCTTACATGACAGATGACTAATTCTAAATTCTAATTTCTAATTTGTCATTGAATAAATGTCAAATGTCAATCAACTTCAAGTGCCCTGTGAATAGTACGCAGCAGGACTAACGGTACATTGGAACTACTCCAGAACCCGGAAACTTCCTGCTGTAGGTACATAATGATAAATGAAAATTCCATAGTAAAAAATCCATATAGAAGACAATTCTCCATTTCGAACATTTTTTAGCTGTCCCCACAAATTGAAAGTGGGTTGTCAGTTATCAGCTAATCAGAATATATCATTGAAATAAATATAATAACTGGAATCCCCTCGCTTGCGCGCGTTTTCCTAGAAATGTGAACAAGGCAGGATGCTGCAAACTTGTTAGCTCTGCGTTTTGCTCACGGAAGTAAATGTGGTGTTTTATCAATGTGCTTAACTATTTAGTTTTTTATCGTTTTATTGTTTTAAAATGCGGTTAAACATTGGTATGCATATTGGTGTACAAATGAATGAACTCCTACAGGAAATATAAAATTCCTTAAGTAGGTATTGAAGTGGTTTTATAATATGCCAGAGAATATAGAATATATTTTATACCTTACTTATTTTCGCTAAACAGGTTTCGAAAGCGTGTACACCATAATCTTGATTTTTAATAGTATATATGCATAATATAATAATAATAATAATGTCTATTGTTGCACATTTCTCAGAAAACAATACAAATTACAGAAAATTGCAAAAAGTACAGGTAATTATAAACAAGAAATAGTACTGAACAAAATGAGTTACAACAATACATAATTGAAACAATCCACTGAAGGCGAACCTGCCGTCAACATGGCTCTGAAAAATCTCCCCCGCAAAGCAGAGGTATTCATAGTTACTATTACGAATGCCATGCTGCGATTTCAACATTTCCCGTCCATGTGTAAACTTTCCGATATTATCAATCCCAAAACCCAGCAAAGACCCGATGTTCCCTCAGAACTACAGGCCCATTAGCTTACTCACTGACATAAGCAAAATCGCCGAAAAACTAATTTAGAAAAGGCTAGCCTCATTCACCTCTCAGATAACCATACCCTTCCGGACGAGCAATTCGGTTTCGAACACCAGCACTCCACCACAGACCAAGTCCTACGAGTGGTGGAAAACATCACAGAAGGATTCAACGAAAACAAGTCAACTGGTGTAATATTTCTCGACATTGCTCAAGCCTTTGACAGGGTTTGACATGGGGGTCTCCTAAAAAAACTTCTCTCATTTAGTTATCCGCTCCCTCTGATACTGTTAATCAGGTCATACCTGCAACAGAGGAAGTTCCAGGTCAAATATTTGGGAACCAGATCTAGAACCTACTCAGATACGGCTGGCCTCCCGCAGGGTTCTGCTATCTTCTCTCTGCTGTACAATATATTTGTCATTTGTCGCAGACATACTGACATTGCCCATAAACGTGACATACGCACTGTACGCAGACGACACTACCATCCTCAGCAGCTCCACTCATCCGAGGACAATAACCGAACGTCTACAGACGGTCGTAGACAAGCTGCAAGGCTGGTACCTATAGGAGATCGTGTCTAATCATAAACCCTGATAAATGTCCAGCAGTCCTATTTTCCAAGAGGAGACACACACTTCACGAACACCTATCATTAGACAACCGTCTAATTCCCTGGCAAGACTCCGCCGAAAAGCTCCGGATTTTCCTCGACAAACGCGTAACATGGCGGCCCATGCCCAACATGCCCGATCGAAAGTTTCTATGTTCATCTCGATGTTCTTTCCACTTCTTAACAGAAATTCCAAATTGTCCATGAACAATAAACTGTTCATGTACAAAGTCATAATCCGGCCAGCTTTGACCTATGCATCCCCTGCATGGGCCACCGCGGACGACACACACATCAAGACGCTTCAAATCATCCAGAATTATATTCTGAGACTGAGAATGGTTACCGGAGCGCCATAGTTTGTCATTCCACTTAGGCATAAGCGTTCAAAACTTATCCTTACCCGATAATGCCCCCGCGTTGGAACAGAATTGAAACATTCAAATTCCAACGTCATTGTGTGAACTCCGACGGAGGTATGGGCTAAGGTCCAGTACTCCAGGGAGCACATATAGAAAACATGATTTGGGAACGAACTTTTTTTGTCTGTCGGTCTGTATGTCTGTCTGTTATTCACCACGTTAGCTTTATAACGAATTGAGATATCGTCTTCAAATTTGGTACACAGTTAGCACCCGACAAACGAACGGTTCGGATTGTTTGTGGGTAAAATCGCTACAAGGGGTAGAGCATGAATGGGGCGTAATTTGGTGAAAACTGACATTTTTAGTGAATTTTCATTAAGAAAATTCACTAATAGAGAGGTATCGATGGTGAGACTTTCGGAAAATTTCAAATGAGCGCGAATTAGGGCCCCTTGAACCCATTTCCATGGTCAGTTAAAGGATTTATATATATATATATATATATATATATATATATATATATATATATATATATATATATATATATATATACGTAGAGTTTAGTTCATCTTATTTTTCAGTAAGAAATTCAAATTTCACCATAAAATTGGTTGGGGCGATGGCTTGAATTTAGTACTCATGTGGTGTCACAAAGTAACAGAATAGCAGAGCAGAATAACTCTGACAATTCAAGTCGCGGAGAAATAAGTTCCAGACAAGGATTTTTTCCTGTCTATCTGATGGTGACCTTGGATTTAGTCTTGGAGATGGCTTGCAAGGTCAAATCAAGGTCAACTTCCATGTAGAGGTGGAATATTAAAAAATTGTGTAATTAAGCAATCAACGTCAAACTTGGTGCACAGGTAGCTGTTCACAACCTGATAGTCTGGATTGTTTGGGAGTAAGATTGCTTCAAAAAATCTGGACGCAGCAAGTGCGTTATGGTAGTGAATTTTCATAAAAATGTTTTTAATAACAAATATGTGTGTTTTTTAAGAAATAATAATCAAATTTGGTTACCAGTATAACCTATATAGTAAAAACAATGTGCCATGTTTCATCAAAATAACTTTATTGTGTGACAATGTACAAAAATTTCCAAAAGTAAACTTAAAGTGTTCCCGAAAAAAACACGTTTCTTGGTCAACCTTATAGGTTAATAGCAAATTGAGCTGTTCAAATATGAAACATTTGATCAAAATTGGCTACCATAACGCACTTGCTGCGTCCAGAATTTCTTTTCTTACAAACATGCATTATATTTCGATGGAAAATGCAAAAATGCAATAACATAAGGCGTGTTTGATTTTAAAAAAAAGGAAATTTGTATCACCAGCGACTTATGGGCCATCCTGTGATTGTAGAAATATTATTTTAAGATGTAGCTCAAGACACCCTATAATTAATATATACAAATTTTTTTCATATCTTGTATAATAACGGATATATTGAGCTTTATTGATTTTTTACGAAAATTCGACAAAAATTATATACCATTAAACGATAAACTCTATAGCTAAGGCTACTGCCAAGCATCAGAGAAAGGGTCTATTTCAAATGAATTTTCTGCAAATATTTTAGTAAAATGAAGGACAATGACGGTTGAAACTAAGACTTCAGGGTTTGTAAAACATCCTTCTTGAGACATTTTCTTTCCATAGCCCGTATTAGATTCAAGTTATTTGCCTAAATGTTGCCAATTTTGACATTTTAAATCGCCACTTTGACGTTTTGAGGAAAACCCCAATTTGACTTACCTATAAGGATATAAACCTGCGTACCAAATTTGGTTGCCCTTACTTTGTTAATTCCGGAGATATAATTTTTTTTCGAAAGAAAACACAAAATTTTCCGGGAAAACCTGGGCAGATTTTCCTGGCTAACGAACTCATCCAAGCCATTTTCAAAAGGAATTTTTTCACCAAATTTAATCAAAATCGGCCCATTATTTTTTGAGTTATCGGTGTGATACATATATATATATATATATATATATATATATATATATATATATATATATATATATATATATATATATATATATATATATATATATATATATATATATATATATATATATATATATATAAACATATAAAAATTGAAACTGACCCCGGATATGTTTTCTGGGGGGCCTAATTAGCGCTCATTTGAAGAAATTTTTTCAAAATTCAAAAGTCGGGATCTCCTCATTAGTGAATTTTTTTTAAGAAAATTCACTAAAAGGAAGACTATTTCTTGATTGGGGAAACTGGCACTTTACTATTGAAAATTGAGTAATATATCGTTTCAGAAGTTTATGGGTACAGGAATACGAATATTTTCTATATGGTCAAGTCATGGACCCTAAATTTATTTAATGAGAATGTCTTTCTGAGGAGAGTAAATTATCATGGCTTTGTGGAAGTTATGATTCAATTTGTAGCATTATTTTTCTCGATGCACTTTTTCAATCTTTGAGACCAACAAATAATTACAGATGTCTAGTTTTATCTAGCCCCCATAGGGGGAGCGCTCCACCGGTTGAGTCTCACTGATCTACTTACATAAAATATGACCCAACAGCTTATTACATAATTTCCTATATCAAAAATTTTTAATAATGTTTTAGCTACCTATTAGGGTCGATAACTAGCATTACCAGAATTCGTTACATTCTGAATGTTTATTAAGTAAATGCAGTTAACGTTAAGATTGAGCCCTGGGTCTATGGTTCGGGCCCATTTTTTTAATTCAAAAACCGTAGTCATGCTATATGATAATTTTTTTTTACAAAAATCCGCTATCGTCTATATCCTTGTGCGGGTATAATTTTTTGTACCTTTCTACCTACCAATTCAATTACTTAGCCTCTACACTGCAACAACTTGATGAATGCAAATGTGCCATAATTTAAAGCATTAAACATTACGATCTCTTTGTACATAGCTCCATCCAGCCATGGAGTCACCCAACCCTAGTTCCTGTATCTCTGCATATTATAATCTGACGGTTAATGTAAACGTCCTTTAACGTTTTATTTAATCACGTTTCGCAATTCCAGGTCGATGTCAGTTTGTTAACCCAATTTTCTTAAGAAAGATAAATAATACCAACAGTCACACAGCAGTTGTTTTCTAACATATAAAAATAACACCACAGTATATAAACTTCACACTCGTAAGTTTTAGACTTGTGCGAGGAAAGCTTACAGACACATTTAGACAAAAAGCCACGCCCATAAACTCATCAAAAATCAAAAACCCATTCCTCTACATTCACATGAAAATCCGACTAATAAAATATGGGACTCGAACCCACGACCGTAATTCAATTTTAGCGAATTTTCATAAAGAAAATTTTGCCATGTGAAAGATACCAACTTCCAAATTTTTCAAAACTGTTTTCCAACGAGCGCGAATTAGAGCCTCCAGAGCCCATATATATATATAT
Source organism: Tillus elongatus (assembly GCA_964006375.1). Classification (NCBI taxonomy): domain Eukaryota; kingdom Metazoa; phylum Arthropoda; class Insecta; order Coleoptera; family Cleridae; genus Tillus; species Tillus elongatus. Next base: position 274,450,168 of record OZ023262.1, read on the forward strand.
ATATATATATATATATATATATATATATATATATATATATATATATATATATATATATATATATATATATATATATATATATATATATATATATATATATATGAACCAAAAACTGTCAAATCTGATAAAGAACTCCCAAGAATACGATTCCAAACGAATCCCACGGAGTTTACAAAATTCCTTGTTCCGACTGTTCCCGAACTTGTGTAGGACAAACAAATAGACGCACCCACAATAGAATATATGAACACACCCTCGCAGTTAGAAAATCCGACCTCTCATCGGCGCTGGCCATGCTTCATATTCATACAGGACACAAAATAGACTTCGATAATGCCAAAACAATAGCACCGGTTTACAACTTCACAACGAGAATTATCCGCGAACCAATCGAGATTAAAAAATGTCCCGATTGTTTAAATAAAAGAGGTGATGGTCTTCGCCTTCCGATTACTTGGAAACCTATTATATCTTCATTAGAAACACACAAAAAGGAAATAAATTTAATATACAATTTTATTTCCCCATTATCTGTCTCAACAAATGCCGGTAATCCTCTTATTCATTTTAATCCTTTAAGTACCGTGACCAAAGCCCCTGAATTAATTGACCATGACCCTACTACTTTCACTGATAACGAAGCAGTAGACGGAACAATACCTACAATACAATAGACTTGCAACGAACTGTCAGATCTCTCTGAGGCCTAGGATTGGACACACGGAGACCTTAGAGACGATATCCACCGAGATTTGGGGAGTAGGCAGATTGAGGCGCCGTCATCGAGCTACAACAACCCAACCCACCTTTGTTCACCGCTCTAAGGAGCAGGCAGATCGAGGCCTTAGAGCGTCCTTACATATTTCTTTTACCTCTTGAAAAGAGCTCCAAAACAGAAGCCGAAACGTCGAGTTTCAATAAATTCTGCGCGCGGTTCAACCCGAGAACCAAGTATATCTCATATATGTATATATATATATATATATATATATATATATATATATATATATATATATATATATATATATATATATATATAAGGTAAATAAAAAGTATGGAGGCACTTGATATTAGTTATTCAGAAAAAATGTTGTAAAACCTTTTACAAAAGTTTTTTGACAAATTGTTTGCTATAAACTGACGATATCCAATTTTCCCAGCATAAACAGCTTCGTTGCTATGGCAACTAAAATTTAGTTTTTATAAGTATGATATGATTTTTTTGTATTTTCGGACAGAGCGAGTCTTTCTTGATACCGCACTAGAAAATTTCAATAGGGTCTCATAGGAAAAAAAATATATATATATTAACTTTAATTCTAAAAAAAATTGACAAAACAAAAATAAAATGAAACAGCAATAATAATTCTTAACTGATTAATTGTTTAACATGTTATCCACTATTGTCAATACACAATCGAAAATAGTTATAGCTTTTACGTCTTTCAGATTTAGTGGCCTGTCTTTGTAGACAACATTCATTAAGTGATCCTGAAAAAAAAATCACACGGAGTCAAAACAGGTGAGAGAGCAGGCCACTCAAGAGTACCACCACGCCCAATCCACTTTTCTACCAAAACTTCATCCAAATATTGCCGCACACTTCTCCCAAAATGACTGGGAACTCTATCTTTCTAGAAGCAAACTTCATTAACTGGGCCCAATTCAACGACAGGGGGGATAATTTATGCTAGTAATAATATTAAATATTTTTCAGGTGTTACATTTCCCTCAATGAAGAACGGACCAAAAGGTATAAACATTGATACCGAACCTCGAAGTGGTGCTCGTCGACGCATATGTGCGTCCGGGGCATATTCGCGAAGCATCGGTTACTCTGTCGAAAATAGAGGGTTTTTTGGGGAGTCAGGAAACCGACAATCGTGTGCGGCGTTTTTAACGTCAAACACAAGGCGTTCGGTGGTGACATCACTAACGAAACGCCCTCACAGCGGATGAACCTTTTTGGCGCGGCTAACTTAGTAATTGATAATGACAGAGAGTCACCACCAACTTTTCAGACCGTTAACGGAGGCAGTTGGGTGGACATCACACTAAGTCGGGATGCGACGGTCGCGAATTGGCTGGTACGAGAAGACGAGGTACTTAGTGATCACAGGTCCGTTACTTTCGCTGTAAACCGTGAAAGAGGAGCGCGAGCGCCGGTCGGAGAAAAAAGAAGAGCCGTCGGGTTGGCTAACTGGACAGTGTTACGAAAAGAAATACAAGCGGCTCTAGCAGGGACGTCAGGACAGGAAAAAATCGGCAGAAGACAGGGATCTCCAGTTTCAGGATGCTGTAATAAGCGCATACGACGCAAGCATCCCTTGGAAAAGGAAAAAATAAGGACAAAAGATTGTGGGATGGAACCGGGAGCTCCGTAGAAAGAAACGGGAAATAGGAGCAGCGAGAGCGAACGCGCAACGGGAGCAGGACCAGAAGCGCCGCCGTGAGCTCATCGAACACTTCAGACAGATCCAGCTTGGATACAAAAAATCCATCAAAGAAGCAAAGCAGGGATCGCTGAGGCAAATGCTTTGAAGGAAGCGACGACGACCCCTGAGGGCTGGCTCACAAAATCGTTGCGGCAACAAAGAGAAGAGCACCAACGGCGTGGACGACGGTGCGAAACAACGGAGAAACTGATCGATAAATACTTCCAGGCAGACGACGCCGGCAATGATTCCGAAGTGAATTAGTAAGACGTTCGGAAACCGTAAACGGAAGAGAAAACATGGACCACGACTTCTCAAAACAAGGACTGGAGGAAACGGTTACATTAAGGCCTAAACATAAACTCCAGGCATCGACGGGTTTCCGTCAGCGGGGCTGCAGCATTTACTGGAGGTGGCATGGGAAGAACTACTAGAAGTGTTAAATGGCTGCTTGAGAGAGGGAATTTTTCCAAGGACTTGGAAGCAGGCACAGATTGCGTTGTTACCCAAACCAGCGGGCGAAGTGCAAAAACCGGTGTGCTTGTTACCCGTCATCGGAACGGTCTATGACAAGTTGTTGGCTACAACACTGTCATATTACTTGGAGAGAAACGGAAAGCTGTCTGACAGACAGTAGGGCTTCCGTAAGGGACGCGGAACAATGGATGCGATAGCTAAGACAGTGAGCGGAATAAAAAAGGCGGACGAGGCTGGGCAGCATGTTCTGCTGGTAGCGTTGGACATTAAAAAGGCCTTTAATTCCGCCTGATGCTCCATGCTCAGGAAACTACTGGCAACATCAGAAGCATTGCTGCTGAAGGGGTAACGGAAAACACCAGGAAGGGCTCTCCACAAGTATCATGTTTAGGCCTGATCCTGTGGCTACTTATAATGGAGAACTGGTTTGAGAAAATCGACTTCATAGAACCAGAGGAGGTGGAAGCAAAAATCGAGGTCCAGGCTTTTGCCGACGACCAGCTTATCACTATAACAGCGCCGTCAAGAAGGATACTCGAGCCAGCTTGACAGCGTACCTGGGAGATATGCCAGGAGTGGGCATCAGCTCATAAACTGGAACATGCCCTCGAAAAGACCTAGGCTCTTTACAGAGGTGCGAGGAAAGATACCAAAGCGCGGACACAAAGCCACCCGGTCATCAAAATCGGAGACGTCACCATAAGGCCGGAAGCCAAAATCAAATATCTGGGAGTGATGCTCGACCTAGGTCTACTCTGGGTGGAGCATACCAGATACGTAGCGGGCAAGATAGCAAGGGAGGCGCATAGGGTACGAGCCATAGCGGGAAAGACGTGGGGGACGGATCCAAAGACACTTAGGGTCATATATGAGGCAGCAGTAAAGCCAGCTCTTTTGTACGGTGCCGGAATCGGGGGTGAACAAGCCAGGGATTCTAGGGTAATTCGAAAATTTCAGTCGGTCCAAAGAGCCTTTTTGTTAGGCATAACGAAGGCCTACAGAACAACTTCCAACGCAGCACTCACAGGGCTGCACGGGGTGTCCACCTTTGTGACTGGAAGCACAGGAGCGGCATATAAGATAGAAACACTCGAAGGCGGCAAATTTTGAGGCAAAACTGGCGTACAGAGAAAGATCCCAGCCGGCGGAGCAAAGGAAAACCTGGGCGATAATAGGAGTGGAAAAAGACAACAGGACGGTGGATATACATAGACGCGTCGAGAGCCAGAGTCGCGGTTAGAATATGCCTGGTGCCCTATGAAGACAAGGTAATAATTGAAAGCAAAAGGCTTAAGCTCCAGGACGGGTACCCGGTGCACATGCCTGAATTATTCGCGGTGGGTACGGCAGTGGAAAAGGCCGCCGCTCTACAGACTGGAACCGTCAACATCGCTTCCGATAGCAGAGCCGCCCTGAACATAATCACCAGGAAGACGGGAAAGTGGATGAAACTGAAACTTAAGGCTTTGTAAAACACACTAATTCCACCTTTTTTTCTACATAATCCATATTTGTTTTCAATTGTTTGTTTGAAAATTGCAAATTTTGACGTTTCAACTAGCTACTTTAACGTGTTAAGAAGAAAAATTATACAATTTTCAAAATATTTTTTCTGCTACTTTTTCACCTTTTTCCGTCAATAAAACTTAACCTTTGTATGTAATATTCAATTGGTTTTGTTAACCATACAACATATTTTGTTCTCGTGCTTCCCTCTGATCACCAGTGCACCCACTTTTTTGAAATGCCGATAATTTTTTCCTGTTTCAACTTAGAGATATAAATTTCAGTGCGTAGGGTAAGCTTGATTGTAGAAATATGTGTGACAAATTTGGTTGTCAAAGCTTTGTTATTTTCGGAGATACAAAAATTTTCCCGGAAAAACAACCCCAATTTTTGTAGCTAACGTACTTATCCAAGCCACTTACAAAAAAAAGGTATCTACCAAATTTCATCAAAATCGATACTATATATATATATATATATATATATATATATATATATATATATATATATATATATATATATATATATATATATATATATATATATATATATATATATATATTCGTTTTACGAAAAATTCGCGATAGTGGAGGGAACGTTCGTATGAATGTAGGGACATTTATAGGGGACTAAAGTCTTAGCTTACCTGCTGATTTTTGAGTGTGTGGAGGCTGTAGGGGTTTCTTTGAGGGTGGCTTCGACCTAGCAGTGTAGGAGGATTACCATGGGCTAAAGTCTTCGGACGGTAAGGCATGGGCTTCGGCCTCAAGATCGTAAACTGATACCGACCCTGAATATGGATTCTAAAGGTTCTAGTTTACACTGATTTTAAGACATTTTTCGACAGTCTTAGAGTCGTGATCTCGTCATAAGCGAGTTTTTCCTACGCAAATTCACTACAATGACACAAAGACAAAGTACACTAATAGAAAGACGAATGAAAGTGTACCAGAAAAGGTAAAATGAGAAAGATACTGAAAAATATAGATGGGAAGAAGTATAAATTTGTTGGCCGTATTCTGAGACACAATAATCTTCTGACAAGGCTATTTGTAGGATACCTGCATGAAAAAATGATAGAGGTAGACCAAAAGAAAAACTGTAAACCTGTCCAAATTGATGAATTGCAAAAGCTATAAGTGAACAGAAGTACACTGGAGAACCCAAACGACCACTATACATTTTTTTAATTATGAACTTTTTATCATCTAATGTCGCTTATTTGGTTAGTGACAAGATCATCAGGTCTTCTTTCAAAAATGTGTTGTAGTGATTTGGGATTTCCAAGTATAAGTACACTTGAAGAACCCAAATCAATACATCAATAAGTGCTCATCACTTAGTGAAAAGAAGCATTGAAAACAGGGACCCATGATTGCGAGAACAAGGCACCTTTAGACTGTGATGGTTATTCAAATAATGATCTCCTTGCATGTTCCTATGCTTGGAGATTATCACTTTTTATTCAATTGAAAAGAGAAAAGAAAAGTATCATTTACGCAATGTCACGTGCATGTGAAAATCTTATACTTAATTGGGAGCTCCGAAAAATTAAAATAATTTCACTGGGGTCATTTTATAAGACGAATAATGAAAGGAGTAAGTAAACGCATAAATAGACCTATACGCATGGTAATGTCAGTGACACGGTTGAGGAGGATATTAGACATGAACACAGTACGCATATTAACTCTAATGGTAAGTTCACACTACGAGCATAAATGAGATAGTGCTGCAAATTGAATCATAAAGTCCACATAGATGTGACAATTTATTCTCCTCAGAAAGACATCCTCATGGAATGAATTTAGGGCTCATGACTTGGCCACAAAGAAAATATTTGTATTCCTGTACCCATAAACTTTTGAAACGTTATGTTACTCGTGTTTTATGGAAAAAATGCCAATGTTCACCAAATCACCCCTTTATTTATCCGCCAACCCCCTGAAACGATTTTCCAAAAAACAATTCGAAGCCTTCCTTTGTCGGGTGCTAACTGGATACCAAATTTTAAGATGATATCTCAATTCGTTCGAAACTTATTGCGCCTATTAACAGACAGACGTACATGCCGACATACCGACAGACCGACCGACCGACAGGTCGACAGACAAAAAGATGTTCGTTCCAGAATCAAATCTTCTATATGTTTTGACACTTTTTTCGCCGTTTTGGCAAAAAAAATTCGAAATTTTTGTCAGCAATTTCCACTCCCATACTTTCAACCCTTAATTTTATTTGAGCACACAATACCAAACGTTTGATGAAATTAAAAGTTTTCTAATAAATAAACCCTAAAACGCGATATTGATCAAGTTTTGACGAAAAAATGTCAATTTTCACCAAATACCCCCCTCTATTCATCCCCTACCCCTTATAGCGATTTTACCCGAAAACAATCCGAACCGTTCGCTTGCCTGGTGCTAACTGTATACCATATTTAAAGACGATGTCTCAATTCGTTCTAAAGTTATCGTGGCTACAAACAGACAGACATGCAGACCGAGAGACCGACAGACCAAAAAAAAAAAAATTCGTTCCCAAATCAATTTTTAGTGAATTAAAAAAAAACTAATGAGGAGATCCCGACTTTTAAATTTTGAAAAAATATCTTCAAATGAGCGGTATTGTTTATATATATATATATATATATATATATATATATATATATATATATATATATATATATATATATATATATATATATATATATATATATATATATATATATATATATATCCGCCTAGGTTTTCCCGGAAAATTTTGTGTTTCCTTTAGAAAAAAAAAATATATCTCCGGAATTAACAGAGTAAGGGCAACCAAATTTGGTAAGCGGGTTTATATCATTATAGGTAAGTTACTTACCAAAATTTAGCTCTGTAGGTTAAAGAACAAGAAAGTTACAGGCATTTAAAGAACAATAAATTTGGGTTTTTCTCAAAACGTCAAAAGTCCCGATTTTAAATGTCAAAATTGGTAATATTTAGGCAATAAAACTGAAAATAATATGAGCTATGGAAGGAAAATGTCTCAAGAATAATGTTTTACAAAGCCTGAAGTCTTAGTTTCAATCGTCATTGTCCTTCATTTTACTAAAATGTTCCCAGACAATTCATTTCAAATAGACCCTTTCTCTGATGCTTTGTCAATAGTGTTGGCTATAAAGTTTATCGGTTAAAGGTATATAATTTTTGTCGAATTTTCGTGAAAAATCTTTAAAGCTCAATATATCCGCTATTATACAAGATACGAAAAAAAAATGTATACATTAATTATAGGGTGTCTTGAGCTACATCTTAAAAAAATATTTATACAATTCGTTGGTGAATAAAATTATCTTTTTTAGTGAATTTTCTTTAAAAAATCCACTAATCGGGAGATCCGTGTTTATATATATATATATATATATATATATATATATATATATATATATATATATATATATATATATATATATATATATATATATATATATATATATATATATATATATATATATATTTCGTAACGAAAATAATAGACCGATCTTAATAAAATTTCGTGAGTACCTTCCTTTTGCAAGTGGCTTGGATAAGTTCGTTAGCCAGGAAAATCGGACCAGGTTTTCCCAAAAAATTTGTGTTTTCTTTCTAAAAAATTCATATTTCCGGAAATAACAAATTGAGGGCAACCAAATTTGGTACGCGTATTTATATTATAAAGAGTAAACCATGTACCAAAATTTAGGTTTCTAAGTTTAAGGACAAAAAAGTTACGGGCAGCTAAAACAACAAATTTTGGAGTTTTCCTCAAAACGTCAAACTCGCAATTTTAAACGTCAAACTCGCAATTTAAAACGTCAAAATTGGCAATGTTTAGGCAAAAAACGTGAAACAAATACGGGTTGTGAAAGGAAAATGTTGCAAGAAGAGTGTTCTGAGAACCCTTAAGTTTCAGATTCAACCGTCATTGCCCTTCATTTTACCAAAATATTTACAGAAAATTCATTTCAAATAGACCCTTTCTCTGATGCTTTGGCTATCGGTTTAGTTAAGTTGATGCTTTAGCTGTAGGTTTGGTAAAGTTTATGGTTTAACGGTCTATAATTTTTAGCTAATTTTCGTAGAAGAAATTCGTTACCGCATTTTAGCATTTTTTATCGAAATATGATGCATGTTTGTAAGAAAAAAATCTGGACGCAGTAAGTGCGTTTTGGTAGCAAATTTTTATTAAATCCTTCAAATTTCAAAACTCAATTTGCTATTAACATAAGTTTTGTTGGTTAGGAAACCAACATTTAACTTTAATTTCGGAAAATTTTTGTATGAACGCAGAAAGGGCGTTTTGGTTGCAAATTTTCATTAAATGTTTCAAATTTCAATAACTCAATTTGCTATTAACCTCAGGTTCATTAGCTAGGAGACCAGTTTTCTCAGAAACATTTAAAGTTTATTTTCGGAAAATTGTTGTACATTTTCAAATAATTATTTTAATAAAATATAGTACATTGTTCCTACTATATAGGTTATACCAGTAACCAAATTGATGCCTGCTCGCATTAGAGCGATATATTTGTAATTAAAAACATTTTTATGAAAATTCACTTCCATAACGCACTTGCTGCGCCCAGAATTTTCTATATGTTTTGATACTTTTACGACATTTAAGCGAAAAAATTTTTTTGAAATTTTTGATGCCGATGCGATACTTTCACACGTTTTTACGATGTGGAAGTAATATAATGGTCTTAACGCAGCAAGTGCGTTATGGTATCAAATTTTCATATAAATGTTTTAAATGTTAAATATATATATTACTTTCACATCGTCACAACGTGTGGAAGTATCGCATCGGCGACAAAAATCAAAATTTTTTCCGCTTAAACGTAAAAAGTATCAAAACATAGAAAACATTAAGTGAGTGATGAACGTGTCGCCACCTAGTTCGGAACCAAGTACTATGTTGTCACGCCCGCTCCAAATAACACAGAGTGTTAAAAATAGAGACGGTATACAACTAACTAACAATTTAAAAATTGTTAGCCCTGGCCCATTTCTACCCCAATATAGGGACAAAGTATGTAAGACTAGATGCATTCTCGCAACAATTAGAACCGTAGACCGGTTTCGCTCTCATTAGAGCTCTTCAGTACGGCATACTAATTGTAGCAAAAATGCACCAAAAATAACACGGCTATCGTATAGCCAGTCTTAAAACACTAAGTGAGTGGTGAACGTGTCGCCACCTAGTTCGGAACCAAGTACTATGTTGTCACGCCCGCTCCAAATAACACAGAGTGTTAAAAATAGAGACGGTATACAACTAACTAACAATTTAAAAATTGTTATGTGGATCAAAATCTCAATTGGCACCAACATGTCACATCAATTGCAGAAGCGGCTGCTAAGAAATTATGTTTACTCTTCCGGACTCGCCAATACTTTTCACCAGCTAATATATATATATATATATATATATATATATATATATATATATATATATATATATATATATATATATATATATATATATACCTTATATACTTGAGAAATAAGGCCAAACCTCGAATACTGTTCCCACATCTGGGGTGGCGCTGCCGCTTCTACACTCGCTATCCTGGACTCCATTCAGAAGAAAGCTATACGTCTCATCGGTAACCCTACCCTCACCCAAAGACTGCCGTCCCTTGCCCACTTACGTGCCGTTGGTGACCTCTCTCCCTTTTATAGATATCTGGACGGGCACTGCTCAGAGGAGCTTTCTTCCATAGTTCCTCCATCTGCTGCCCCCAACAGGTCTACCAGGGGAACAGAGCGAATGCACCCTTTTACTGTCCAGGTCACCAGACATGGAACATCTTGTTATGCCCGCTCTTTTGTCCCGGGAACTTCCAAGTTGTGGAATTCCTTGCCGGCACATGTTTATCTTTCTCCTCCGAACCTCCAAACCTTCAAGTCCAGAATTAACAAGTGGGGTCTTTCCTCCTTGTCGACAACCACGGTACGATAGTAATTAGGCTGTAAGCCTTCGTAGTGTGTGTTGAAATATTTAAAAAATTGTATCTTATTTAGGAAAAGTGACCTACAGGACCCAAGCTTTCAGGTGGCTGGTGAGATAGGTACTGTCAAAAAAATCCACACTCTAGCTATAACTGTTACATAGGAACTTCTCTGGTATTTACATGTTTCCACTATTGAAAAGAAGCTTGAGAGGAATATTGTTCTGTCTGGAGTGCTACCCCAAAGACAATCTTGTTTGTATCTTCTATATTCCTAGATTATTTTAGAAAAATAATGTTTTATAGCAAAACTTTGCGTTCAAAATTTCCTTCTCGTAGTTTTTTTTTTTTTTTTTTTTTTTTTTTTTTTTTTTTTTTTTTTTTTTAAATGTCAACAACACACCACGAGGGCTTACAGCCTAAATACTATCGTACCGTGGGTGTTGACAAGGAGGAAAGAGGCAACTTGTTAATTCTGGACTTGAAGGTTTGGAGGTTCGGAGGAGAAGGAAAAACATGTGCCGGCAAGGAATTCCACAACTTGGAAGTCCTCGGGACAAAAGAGCGGGCATAACAAGATGTTCTATGTCTGGTGACCTGGACAGTAAAAGGGTGCATTCGCTCTGTTCCCCTGGTAGATCTGCTGGGGGCAGCAGGTGGGGGAATTATGGAGGAAAGCTCCTCTGAGCAGTGCCCGTGCAGATATCTATAAAAGAGAGAGAGGTCACCAACGGCACGTCGGTGGGCAAGGGATGGAAGCCTTTGGGTGAGGGTAGGGTCACCGATGAGACGTATAGCTCTCTTTTGAATGGAGTCCAGGATAGCGAGTGTAGAAGCGGCTGCTGCACCCCAGATGTGGGAGCAGTATTCGAGGTATAGCCTTATTTGTGAAGTGTATAAGGTATAGAGATTAGTTGGTGAAAAGTATTTGCGAGCCCGGAAGAGGAAACCCAATTTCTTAGCAGCCGCTTCTGCAATTGATGTAACATGTTGGTGCCAATTAAGATTTCGATCCACAGAAATGCCAACAAGAGAAAAGGACTCATTACTTTGAATGACTTGGTTGTTCATTGTGATGGGTCTAGGGCTGCTGTATCTCTTGTGAGAAAGAAAGCAAGACTTAGTTTTGGTGGGGTTGAATTGTACAAGATTTCTACTTCCCCAGTCTAATATTTTTTGGAGGTCTACGGAGACAGAACCCTCCATGAGTCTGCGATCCTCATCTAATTGGGCTAAAGAGACAGGCTTAGAATATTGTATGTTTGAGTGGAGGGTGCTGTCGTCCGCGTAACTGTGAACTGGGTTGGATGTGCTAGAGAGGAGGTCATTGATGTGGAGAAGAAACAAAGTAGGGGCTAAAGCTGAACCTTGAGGAACTCCTGCATTAATTGGATACAGTTTAGAGGAATGGCCATCCACAACAACAGATATGCTCCTGTTGGAGAGGAAATTTGCTGTCCAGGTACAAAGTTTTGGTGGTAGGCCATAGGCCGGAAGTTTATTAAGCAGCGCTGCGTGCCAGACCTGGTCGAATGCTTTGGATATGTCTAGAGCAACAATCTGGGATTCACCGTGTTGTTCCATAGACTTGTTCCAAGAATGGGTGACAAAGGAAAGGAGGTCGGCAGTCGATCTGCGCTGACGGAATCCATACTGCCTGTCGTGGATTAGACTGTGTTTTTCAAGGAATTTTAGTAGTTCGGTGTTTATATACTTTTCCATCACTTTAGAGATGACTGAAAGGAGAGAAATAGGCCTGTAGTTGCTAGGAAGCGCTTTGGATCCTTTCTTGGGGATGGGTTGTACTCGAGCAGTTTTCCAGTTACTAGGGAATATGCCTTTATTGTAAGATATCTGAAACAGACGAGTCAGGACAGGAGCAAGTTCTGGTGCGCATTTTTTGAGAACAATTGCTGGGATCTCGTCAAGGCCAGAGGCTTTCCTGGTATTAAGAGAAGAGAGCATCTTTCGTACCTTTTTAGTTTTGAAAATGATATCAGTCATTTTATGCGCGACGTTGGGGACTGTTGGTGGTTGAACATTTGGAGGTGGGTTGAGAGTAGAATTTCCGGCGAACAACGAAGCAAAAAGTTCAGCCTTGCCCAGGGCGGTAGAAACAATTTCATCACCTGAGACGAGAGGTGGGAACGTGCTCTTGCAGAAATTATTCCCAATAGACTTAGCAAGAGTCCAGAAGGGTTTGCCGCCGTTGGAGCTTGAGAGGACTTTGTTTTTGATGTGGTTATTAAACGAGTTTTTTGCCTCAGAAAGAATGCGGACATAGCGGTTTCTTGCGTCGTTGAATGCTTGACGATTTTCTTGACTGGGATTGTGTAGAAGCGTTTTGTGAGCTTTGACCTTTTCAAGTCTGGCCTTGTCACAGGATTTAGAGAACCAGGGCTTTTGAGTGGCTGAAGAGGTTTTCTGTGTACGTAGAATAAATAATTCCATGCCAGCTTGGATAATTTCGGTGACGTTTTCTGAGATATCAGAGGGGTCAGGATGAGAGAAGCAGACAGACGCCCATGGAAATGAGGAAAAGTAATCCCGCATTTCGTCCCAGTTTGCGGAGTTGTAGTGCCAAACGATACGTGGGTGTGATGACTGTGTGACCTCGGGTTGCATTGCACAGGAAGCAGTGACCATGCCGTGATCTGAGCGACCAAGGGGGGCGGTGACTGATATCTTATAGCATTCAGGATTTGTAGTAAGAAGGAGATCCAAGGGATTTGAGCTGTGTGTTGGGATACGAGGAAAGTAAGTAGGTTGCTGAACCATATTGGCCAAAGAATTGCTGACTGCAAAGGCCTCCGCTGCTCTCCCTTGTGGATCGGTTTTTGAAGATCCTAGCCATTCCTTATTATGGACATTGAAGTCGCCAAGAATAGTGACCTCGGAGGAAGGATATTCAGAAATCAGATAGTCGGTTTTTTCAGAAAGGTAGTCAAAGAGCTGGACAAAGTTGTTGTCAGAAGGTGACCGGTAAATGCAACAGATGAATTTAGTTGCAGCCCTGAGAGAGAGTTTTATCCATAGTATGTCTTTTCTTCCAGCTTCTAAATTGGGAAGTCTGGTGCAGGGTAGATTGCTATGGACGTATGCGCACACGCCTCCATGCAATCTAAAGGCAGTAAGGAGCTCATACCCCGGGAAATTAAGGTGATTAGTGGCTGTTTTGGCACTGATTTGGGTTTCGGTGAGGAAGAGGAGTTGGGGCCTGTTAGCCTGGAGGAAATGGTGGACGGAGTTCAGGTTAGAATTTAGGCCACATATATTCGAAAAGGATATGTTAAATCTTGATGTTGGCGCCCCCTGTACACCCCTCTCCCGGAGATCCGAATGGAGGGGTATTTTGCCTCCGGAATATTTTATACAAGGAGGAGCCATCATCATTTTTGCTTATAAGGGAAACCGACTCATACACCAGAACCGGAAACGTCCGTTGGGACTTCACCGGCCCCTTGATGTATGGGGTGGTACCTCCTCGGGCGTGAAAAAATCCTTTACTGTTACATAAAGGAAAATTCCACTACCACCTGCTATGGATTGGATTGGATCAATGTCTACCCCTTTAAAAATAAGATTAATAAAGGGACTATAAGTTATGTTATTTTTGTAAAAACAAAAATTTTCAAAAAGGTAACCCAAAATTTTACATGAAAAACCGGTCCGATTTTCCTTGCTAACAAACTTATGTACAAGCCAATTACAAAAGGAAAGTATATATATATATATATATATATATATATATATATATATATATATATATATATATATATATATATATATATACTTTCCTTTTGTAATTGGCTTGTACATAAGTTGTTAGCAAGGAAAATGGGACCGGTTTTTCATGTAAAATTTTGGGTTACCTTTAGGAAAATTTTTGTATTTACAAAAATAACAAAACTATGAGAACGAAATTTAGAACGCAAAGTTTTGCTATAAAACGTACCATACAAAATTCAGATTAACTTTTCTTGACACAAAAAGGTTAAGAAATACCAAACAAATTACTTTGAAAATGTTATAGTTTCTCTTCTTAAAACGTCAAAGTTGCTACTTGCAACGTCAAAATTGGCAATTTTTAAAGAAATAGTTTGAAACAAATGAGGGTTATACAGAATAAATGTGGTAAAAAGTGTGTTTTACAAAGTCTTTAGTTTTTGCTTTAATCGTTATTTTTCATTTTATTAAAATATTTGCCGAAAATTCATTTCAAATAGACCCTTTCTCTGATGCTTGGGCCAAGCATCTTTTTCTATCGAATTATAATGCATGTTTTTAAGGAAAAAAAATTATATCGTCCATAATTTTTGAGGTATTTCAATTGGTTTGCAACTTTTCACCTTTTTGGCACATATCACAAATTGTGATACGGCGTTTTTACCAATAGGTAGCGGAGCCCCATGGAAACGACGCATTCAGGGAGCCTCTAGTTTGTATTACTCATCAGAAAAATCGAGCTGCCGTATACAGGGGCTCTCAAATAGTGGCTGATTTTGAAAAGTTTTCGCAAAAATGTTTTTAGCGTTTCTGTAGAAATCATTTTTGGTAAGATTTTTGTGATATGTTGGTAATTAATAATAAATTTTAGTAAGTTATTGTAAAAAAAAGATGTCAAATTTTTTTGAAAATAAAATTTAGTGTAACATTACTAAAGGCAATTTCTGTAAAAAAAATGGTGAATTTTTGTAAAAGAAATTTTGCAAATTTTCATAAAAAAATATTTTTTCAATTTTGGTCCTATAGCCGTTTGTGAATAATTATATATTGGCACGTGGGTAAATAGCTTGAGGAGGTTCGTTGGGCAGGAAACTCGGACCAGTTTTTTCTGGAACTTTTTCAGTTTATTTTAGAAAATGTTTGTACTTTTTGAAACGACAAAGCTATTTTAATGAAATATGGTACATCGTTAGTACTATATATGTTATACTGCCAACCAAATGTCCTTCTTTTAAGAACAAGACATATTTGCCCTTAAGTACAATTTGGTAGATACAATTTGGAGAACACAATTCATCACAATACAGTTTTTAGACCTGACGATCGTTTCGCTAAGAAAATTAGCGGCATCAGAGGGGTGAATAAACTCCACTCTTTGATATTTGCCATTAAAAATATGTTGACGAAAATTCAATACCATAACGCACTTGCACCGTCCAGACTTTTTGTGTTTGTGTGTGTGCTTTTTAAGTTGATGAGAGTAATTTTTATCTCTTCGTTTTCTATGTGTTGATTACTCAGATAAGTCGTTTAGTTCTTGATTGATGAATAAAGTTTGATCTGATTTGATTTGATTATATAATTTTTAATTTATTTTATTAGCGAATTTTCATGCACCAAATGTTCTTGTAATCGCCAATTTCACATAAAATTTTTTTATCGTATTTTCATGAAAGAAATCACTGTTTATATATATTTTTTTATATTTCTTTCAAATTTTTGTGAAAAAAATTTTTTGGCGTAATTCGTAAAAAATAATTTTTATCGAATTTAGGTCCAAATTGTGTATCTCCGGAAATCACAAAGGTATAGCAACCAAATTTAGTAAGCAGGTTTATATTATGAAAGGTATAGTACGCACTAAAATTTGCATCTTTAAAAAATTCTGGACGCAGCAAGTGCGTTATGATAGTGAATTTTCCTTTAAAAAATTTAATAGCAAATATGTGTGTTTTTTAAGAAAGCAGGCATCAAATTTGGCTACCAGTATAACCTATATAGTAAAAACAATGTGCCACGTTTCATCAAAATAACTTTATTGTTTGAAAATGTAAAAAAAATTCCGAAAGTAAACTTAAAATGTTCCCGAAAAAACTCGTTTCTTGGTCAACCTTATAGATTAAGAGCAAATTGAGCTATTCAAATATAAAGCATTTAATCAAAATTCGCTACCATAACGCAGTTGCTGCGTCCATAATTTCTTTTCTTACAAACATGCGTTATATTTTGATATAAAATGCAAAAAAGCGATAACATAAGGCGTGTTCGACTAAAAAAAAAAATTGTGTCACCAACGACTTATGGGCCACCTGTGATTATAGAAATATTTTTTAAGGTGTAACTCAAGACACCCCATAATTAATGTATAAATTTTTTTTTCATATCTTGTATAATAACGGATATATTAACATTTATTGATTAAACGATAAACTATATAGCTAATACTACTGCCAAAGCATCAGAGAAAGGGTCTATTTGAAATGAATTTTCTGGAAATATTTTAGTAAAATGAAGGACAATGTCGGTTGAAACTAAGACTTCAGGGTTTGTAAAATATTCTTCTTGAGACATTTTCTTTCCACAGCCGGTATTAGATTCAGGTTATTTGCCTAAATTTTGCCAATTTTGACGTTTTAAATCGCGACTTTGACGTTTTCTGAAAAACGCCAATTTATTTTTCTTTAAATGCCTATAACTTTTTTGTCTTTGACCAAGAGAGCTAAACTTTGGTACGTAATTGACCTATAACGATATAAACCCGCGTACCAAATTTGATTCCCCTTACTTCGTTATTTCCAGAGATATAAAATTTTCCAGGAAAACCTGGGTCGATTTTGCTGGCTAACGAACTTATCCAAGCCACTTGCAAAAGGTATTCACCAAATTTAATCAGAATGGGCACATTATTTTTTGAGTTATCGGTGTGATACATACATACATACATATATATATATATATATATATATATATATATATATATATATATATATATATATATATATATATATATATATATATATAAACATATAAAAATTGAAACTGACCCCGGAAATCTGTTCTAGGGGGTCTAGTCAAAAAATTTGTCAAAATTCAAAAGTCGGGATCTCCTCATTAGTGGATTTTTTAAAGAAAATTCACTACTAAAAAAAAGTTATAGGCATTAAAAACAACACTTTTGGGTGCCACTGATGACCAGAGAAACGCATAAAATCAGAATATTTTGTGTGAATCACAAAACTTGTATACAAAAGATCTAGATCTAGATCAAATTTGTTTAGCGCAAATGGTCAATAAATACCAGAAAAATAACTTTGAAAGTTGTATTGTTTTTCTTCTTAAAACGTCAAAATCAAGAAATACCAAAAAAATACTTTGAAAATTTCATAATTTTTTCTTCTTAAAACGTCAAAGTCGCGATTTAAAACGTCAAAATTGGTAACATTTAGGCATAGAATCTGAAACAAATTCGGGTTATGTAGAGAAAATGTAGGAAGAAACTTGTTTTGCAAAGCCTTAAGTTTCAGCTGCCTATGTCATTGTCTTTCATTTTACCATAAATATTTCCAGAAAAATCGTTTCAAATAGACCCTTTCTCTGATATTTTGGCAGTAGTTTCAGTTATAGAATGTATGGTTTAAAAGTCTGTCATTTTTAGCAAATTTTCGTAGAAAAAATTCGCTATGGAGGAGACTGCGACTTTTGAATTGTGAGAAGACTTCTTCAAATTAACGCTAACTTGGCCCCCTAGAACCCACATATACGGGGCGACATATTTCTACGGTAAAGCTCAATATATCCGTTATTATACAAGAAACGATTGTGTCTGCATCTTACAAAATTATTTTAGGAATCACAGGCTGACCCAGATCTTTTTTAATCAACCACCCCTTATTTAGGCTCCAAAAGGCATGTATCCGCAGCATATTCAATCTGAAATATAGGGGTTCGTGTAGGAAAACCTTCCTCGACAACAGAATACTCACCTTGCCAAGTTTGTATATATTAGAGTGTGCGTGTTTTGTTAGAGAAAATCGGAGTTTATTATCAGATTGTGAACAACAGCATCAATACAACACTAGAGCACGTTTAAGGGATCAGTTAATTGCGCCACAAACTACAAAAAGTATTGTTTACAATAGTGCTGTGGTGCAGTCCCTAAAGTTGTACAACAAACTGACGGTGCAGATAAAGGAGCTTCCACCTGCAAAGATGAGAAAAACACTGAATATTATTCTGGCGGCAAAGGCCTATTATAATATTGAGGATTTTTTAGCTGACAGTTGTAGATGTTGGTAATCAATATCGTGATTGTATAGTTTTTTTGAATTGTAATTCCTGTGTTTTTTTTAAGTTTTTTCAAATGTTGACGTGTTCTACACATTTTTTATGTATTGATGGTGCGAATAAATATATTATTATTATAAATATAATATTATTATTATATTATTATTATAATTGCATTTTTTCATTTTCCATCGGATTATAATGCATGTTTGTGAGGAAAAAAATTGATAGTGTTTATCGTTTTCTAATTATCTATTTTAATTGTTTTGGGACTTTTCACATTTTTGGCGCATATCAAAAATTATGATACGGCGTTTTTACCAATATATAGCGGAACCCATGAAATAACGCCCTCAGAGATGCTTTCGCTTGTATTATTTGTTAATTTTTGTACTTTTTCAAACAATAAAGTTATTTTGATGAAATGTGGTACATTCTTTCTACTATACTAAAGGTTATATATTTCAAAATGTATGGTAAGTTTTTAGGCTTATTTGGATAAAGATAAAATGAAGGCAACGATTGCCATGGAATGGAAAATGAATAACTGGTAAAGTAAATTAAATTAATCAAATTTTGATTAATTTGATGTATCAAAATTTAAGCTGTCAGTGTCAGATTGTATGTTTTGGAGACAGTGTTTGGTACCTACCTTAGACCAAATTGCATTAAAGGCTATCACAAATTGAGAACCTATTTACCATATTGTGCAATTAACTTCAATAAATATTATTATTATTATTACTATTAAAAAATACATTATATAGGTATTAAAAATATTTTTATGGAAATTCACTACCATGACTCACTTGCTGCGTCCAGACTTTTAGTGAATTTTCTTTTAAAAATTCACTAATGAGTAGATCTCGACTTTTGAATTTTGAAAAAATTTCTTCAAATGAGCGCTATTTAGGAACCCTGGAACCCAAATCCGAGGTTGGTTTCAGACTTTATATGTTGATATATATATATATATATATATATATATATATATATATATATATATATATATATATATATATATATATATATATATATATATATATATATATATATATATATATATATATATATATATATGTGTGTGTGTGTGTGTGTGTCTTGGATAACTTCGTTAGCCAGAAAAATCCGCCGAGGTTTTCCCCGAAAACTTGTGTTTTATTTCGAAAAAAATATATATCTCCAGAATGAACAAAGTAAGGGCAACCAAATTTGGTACGCGCGCTTATATCATTATAGGTAAGTTACCTACCAAAATTTAGCTCTGTAGGTTAAAGGTCAAAAAAGTTACAGGCATTTAAAGAAAAATAAATTTGGGTTTTCCTCAAAACGTCAAAGTCGCGATTTAAAACGTCAAAATTGGTAATATGGCAATGAACCTGAAATTAATATAAGCTATGGAAGGAAAATGTGTCAAGAATAATGTTTTACAAAGCCTGAAGTCTTAGTTTCAATCGTCATTGTCCTTCATTTTACTAAAATATTCCCAGAAAATTCATTTCAACTAGACCCTTTCTCTGATACTTTGGCAGTAGAGTTGGCTATAGAGTTTATCGGTTAATGGTATATCATTTTTGTCGAATTTTCGTAAAAAATCTTTAAAGTTCAATATATGCGTTGTTATGCAAGATACGAAAAAAAATTGTACACATTAATTATAGGGTCTCTTGAGCTACATCTAAAAAAAATTCTACAATTAAAGAGTAGCCCATAAGTCGTTGCTGATTCAAAATGTCTCGTTTAGGGAATTTAAAAAAAAATCACTAATGGGGAGATCCGTGTATATATATATATATATATATATATATATATATATATATATATATATATATATATATATATATATATATATATATATATATATATATACCGTACCGATAACTCAAAAAATAATAAACCGATCTTGATAAAATTTGGTGAGTACCTTCCTTTTGCAAGTGGCTTGGATAAGTTCGTTAGCCAGGAAAATCGGATCAGATTTTCCCGGAAAATTTTGTGATTTCTTTCTAAAAAAAATCATATCTCCGGAAATAACAAAGTGAGAACAACCAAATTTGGTACTATTATTTGTATTGCAAAGAGTGAACACTGTACCAAAATTTAGGTCTCTAAGTTTAAGGACAAAAAAGTTACGAGCAGCTAAATAAACAAATTTTGGAGTTTTCCTCAAAACGTCAAACTCGCAATTTAAAACGTTAAAATTGGCAATGTTTAGGCAAAGAACGGGAAACAAATACGGATTGTGAAAAGAAAATGTTGCAAGAAGACTGTTCTGCGAACCCTTAAGTTTCAGATTCAACCGTCATTGCCCTTCATTTTACTAAAATATTTACAGAAAATTCATTTCAAATAGACCCTTTCTCTGATGCTTTTGCTGTCTGTTTAGTTAAGTTGATGCTTTCGCTGTAGGTTTAGCGAAGTTTATGGTTTAACGGTCTATAATTTTTAGCTAATTTTTGTAGAACAAATTCGTTACTGCATTTTAGCATTTTTTATCGAAATATGATGCATGTTTGTAAGAAAAAATCTGGACGCAGTAAGTGCGTTTTGGTAGCAAATTTTCATTAAATCCTCCAAATTTCAATAACTCAATTTGCTATTAACGTAAGTTTTGTTGGTTAGGAAACCAACATTTAACTTTTTTTCGGAAAATTTTTGTATGAACGCAGCAAGCGCGTTTTGGTTGCGAATTTTCAATAAATGTTTCAAATTTCAATAACTCAATTTGCTATTAACCTAAGGTTCATATTGGCTAGGAGACCAGTTTTCTCAGAAACATTTAAAGTTTATTTTCGGAAAATTGTTGTACATTTTCAAATAATTATTTTGATAAAATATGGTACATTGTTCCTACTATATAGGTTATACCGGTAACCAAATTGATGCCTGCTCGCATTAGAGCGATATATTTGTAATTAAAAACATTTTTATGAAAATTCACTTCCATAACGCACTTGCTGCGCCCAGAGTTTTTTTCAAGATGTATCCGCAGCATAACATAAATAAATTGCGAATGGTCGACAGGTGCGCTCTAGCTCTTCATACACTCGTAATCATATGTATTCCACTTTCATCCTAAACAATGCTCTCGGCATGCACGAAACACACCCCACTTCTTTATGCTCTGCTAATTGCCGTTTCCTTCCTGTCTATGTTTGATTTTGATGCATTGGTCTCATTATTGTTTCACCCATTCCGCTGGAATTGTACTGAACAGCCAGTTGAGTAGCGTAGGTGAGATATACAATATCCACCAACGCAACGCGTTTTCCCGATGGTTCCTGGGGTCACAACAGCTCACAGTAATAATAAGTGACTCATGTAGAATTGGGTGCCGACATTAAACAATTAACATGATACTTAAGACAGTTTGAGTTTTATAAGTGGTGTGCCATTAGAATAGTGTTGTGGTTTTTCCAGTCGTGTTTTATACAATGGCTCTAATAAATCTTGTTGCCAGTAAGGCTATTTTGGCGTTTTGTAATTTTTTGCTTCTGGTGAGTTGTATAGTTTAGTAATACTGCTTGACATTCACATGATTCAGGAACAAGGATTTATTTTCGTTTACATAGAGGTGTCTCAGCGAGACCGGTGATTAGAAAATTATGGTCAGAATAAGTATTTGAAATTTTAAAATTAGGTGTATTTCTTACACCTAATTACACGCTCTTTAACTAAAATATTTTCAGATTTCTAGCACTTACGCTTATACTGGAAGTCGCCAGCAACCTTGTTATTTTAATCAGAACGCCCTGTATACTTTTGCATTTTTGGATACAAATCATAATTTTAAATATTAGCGATATTTTGTAATTCGCTAACGAGGAGATCTGTGTTTATATATATATATATATATATATATATATATATATATATATATATATATATATATATATATATATATATATATATATATATATATATATATATATATATATCCCCACGACGAAGCAGCCACCCCCAACCCTATCACAAGTCAAGCGGGGGGGGGTCTGCTTCGTCGTAGGCATTTTCCTTGCCCCCTCGTGTACATACAACCACCCTCGTTGCATAAAAAAGATGTTTTTCTTGTGGTTTATGCAACGAGGGTGGTTGTATGTACGCGAGGGGGGAAGGAAAATTCCCACGACGAAGCAGCCACCCCCCAACCCCTCAACCCCCCAACCCTACCGCAAGTCAAAGCGGGGGGGTCTGCTTCGTCGTAGGCATTTTCCTTCCCTCCTCGTGTACATAAAACCACCCTCGTTGCATAAACCACAAGAAAAACTTCTTGTTCATACCCCCCAAGGAAGTTACGTGACCTGGGGGCGAATAGGGCTGCTGTGCGAGGTAGGCGGGGTTTAATGGGGATATGTCTTCAAATAGACAGCTTTTAAACAGTTTTCTTTGCTTTTTCTGCTCATATTTCCTTTTTATTACCTACCCCGCCCAGCATCCCTATTCACTCCCAGTCCCGTAACTTCCTTGGGGGGTTTGAACAAGAAATTTTTCTTGTGATTTGTGCATCCAGGTGGGGTCCTAGTAATATTTCTGAAAACAATTTTTTGAAAAGCGTTCGGGAGCTAATCTGCATATTTACCGAATTTTCATTAAATCCTTCAAATTTCAGTAACTCAATTTGCTATTAACGTAAGCTTTGTTGGTTAGGAAACCAACATTTTAGTTTATTTTCGGAAAATTTTTGTATATTTTCAAACCATAAGTAATTTTGAAAAAATATAGTACATTGTTTCTACTACATAGGCCATACCGGTAATAAGGTTGATGCCTGCTCGCATTTGCTATTAAAAACATTTTTTTATGGAAATTCACTTCCATAACACATTTTCTGCATCCAGACTTGTGAAAAATGTTTATATATTTCCAAACAATAAATTTATTTCGATGAAATATGGTAGGTACGTTGTTTCTACCATATAGGCAACCAAGTTTGATGTCTGCTTTCATCAAAGAAAAACATTTGCTATTAAAAATATTTTAAAGAAAAGTCGCTACCATAACGCACTTGCTGCGTCCAGATTTTTTTTTCATTTAAGCTATGCCATTTCCATTACGATTTTTGAGAAACAAATATTTTCCGTAATTCTGACGGCTGCTTGATGTTTACAAAATAGGCTGTAACTCCTGTTTTAAAATTAGTATAAAGTTAAAATTCACTTAAAATTGTAATTCGAAAATGCCTTTATCGAGGGTATTCTTTAAAATGATTTTTTTTCTGGGAATGGTTCCTAAATTTATACTTTTCAGCAAGAAATTATCTTTTTTAAACGGAATGAGCTATTTTTCGTTGCATAGTCGAATTGGCCATAAAAATTGCTCCAAAATAATAATGCATGTTCATATACCTAAATCAAAGCGTTTTATTATTAGTAATAATTACTTATCATAAAATTGTGAAAATGCCGCGTCCCAGCAAGTTTTCGAATAATGAAATGAAAGATATCTGTATTCTGCGCAAGAAGGTTACAATGGCCTTGCTTTAGCTCGAAGATATGTCGAATTATATCCCAACCGAAGGCAACCAAATCACAAACTATTTAGAAATTTATACAGTCGCCTAGGCGCTTTCGGACAGAAATATTAGATGCCTCTAATGCATCAATAATATCAACGAAATGATCCTTAAAATCACGCATGTTCTTGTACTTCTCTTACCATCTAGTCTCACACAATTTAGCAATGTTAACAATAAAGTTTCTCTGTAAAACGGACTGACTAAAAATGTGATTATCTCCTTGATAGTTCCAACCTTTTTAGTGAATTTTCATTTTAAAAAATTCACTAATAGAGAGGTATCGATGGTGAGACTTTGCAAAAAAAATTCAAATGAGCGCGAACTAGGGCCCCTAGAAGCCATATCCGGGGTCAGTTTCAATTTTCATATGGTTATATATATATATATATATATATATATATATATATATATATATATATATATATATATATATATATATATATATATATATATATATATATATATATATATATATATAATATATATATATGTATGTATGTATGTATGTATGTATGTATCCATCCGATAACTCAAAAAATAATTAACCGCTTTCGATGAACCTCGGCAAGTGCCTTTATTTTATTAATGGCTTGGATGAGTTCGTTGGCCAGAAAAATTAGACGGGGTTTTTCGGGAAAATTTTGAGTTTCCTTTCGAAAAAAAATTTTTTCTCTGAAAATTACCAAGCTGTTTTAATGAAATTTAACGGATATATTGCTTTAGGAGAGACCTTACAACGTATCAAAATTCAACTTTCTAAGTTTATAGAAAATTGAGTTATTCAAATTTTCAATTTTTTTTCCAAAAAAATTTTTCTTCTCCGAAAATTACAAAGCTATTTTAATAAAATTTTATGGATATCTTGCCTTAAAAAAGGCCTTACTACATACCAAAACTAAACTTTCTAAGTTGATAGGAAATTGAGTTATTTAAATTTAATGAAAATTCACTACCATAACGCACTTGCTGCGTCCCGAATTTTTTTTTACTTAATAGCTGTGGCATTTCTGGCCATTAGCGCAATTGTCTGATTTATGTTAATTAATTTTCCAGAAAAGGTCAACGTCTCGTTGGCCCGCACGGGTATCGAACCCGGGACCTCTCGCTTTGCAGGCGGACACTTAGTCCGATCACGACAAGGTTGAGCTTGTGCGAGAAGCAATGGAAGTACAAGTGTTTTTATACTTTTGCATCAGGATGCTCTGCAGCTGCATACTTCCTTCTTTCCCAGACATATATTCCCATCCGAAATGTAAGAACAGCGCTCCAAAAATATATTTGGGCTGAGCAGGAAGAGGAAATTTTGGTTACAGTGACCGAAAATCGAAGTATAAGTACTCGTCTTTTAAGTACTGCTACAGGCATAACTCAGCCTACGATTTGGATAATTCTGAATAAGGAGAAACTCTATCCATTTCATTTTACTTCTGTACAAAATTTGTTGCTTCAAGATCCTTCTGTTCGTCTACGTTTTGCCCCTTTTTATAGAAGAACAGGAAACCAACGATCCTCTTTTTGTGTGGAAAAAATCTTATTCACCGATCAGGCGACGTTTACTCGCTGTGGTGTGTTTAACTGGCGAAATAATCATTTGTCGGACTCTGAGAATACCCATTGTGTAAAAGTAAGGCACTTCTAACACGAATTTAAACTTAATGTTTGGTGTGGTGTAATTGGCAATTTTGTTGTACGTTTTGAACCTCCTCCCAATTTAAATAGCCAACTGTATTTAAATTTTCTTCAACAAAATTTGGCAGAATTGCTTGAAAAAGTTTCACTTTATTTAAGAAGAGACATGTGGTTCATGCATGACGGAGCTCCACCGTATTTTTCTCGACCGGTGCATGCATATTTAGATGCAGTTGTTCCAAATCGTTCGATTGGCCGTGGAAGCATTTTTGCTTGGCCACCCAGAAGTCCGGACTTTAATCCTATCCAAGCGCATCCGTGGCCGTGCGTGAAAGTCGATTCAGACTTTCCAATACGGACTCGGGGGACGACGGTTCGAGACTCACTGGCGTCGGATGATTTTTCAAATCACTGTCGTCGTTGAGATCGAGCTCAAGGTGGAGGGTAGGTTAGTTTAGATGAGCAAAAAGGGTCAGCAATGGCCTAATTGCCAGAAAGCATCTTACCTTTACCTTTAATCCTATCCATTTTTCTATTTGGTCTCGAATAAAATATATAGTTTACAAGGAGCCTATTGGTTCGCGTGAAGAGTTGTGGCGAAGAATACAAATCGCTGCCAACGAAGACAGAGGCAATCCCAATATTATGTTGCTTCAATTTCGGAGTTCTCTGACGAAACGCTATGTAAAGTGTATCAGTGTCAATGGTGGACACTGCACAATTACTTAAAATTATTGTTACGTATGTCATTTGTTTTATTTTATGTTCTAGGAAATAAAATTATTACACTTGGTTTATTTCGCTTTTAATTTCTCGTGTTACCAAAACATAATTTTCGTTATATTGATTTTTCTCCAAAACTGATCGAGGTACCGAAATGAAACATATACACAGAGTTAGTTAAAAAATAAATGCTGTTTCAGGTTTTAAATCAAATTTCATGTTAGACATGCTGGGTGAAGAGTTATTAACTGTAAATATCGTTGAAATTGGTCGTAAGTGGTGCACTCTATGAGCAACGCGATATTTGCAACACCTACCTTATTTGTCGCCTAAGAAAACATAGCTTCTTAAACTTTGAAGTTCCTAACCTAGATATTTTTAGAAGAATGACAAAAAATCCAACAAAACTATAAGTTTCAACCCTCTGTATTTCCGAAACTATCGACTTTAAGAAGATGCATGTTTACGCCAATGGTCACAATATGACGTGCAGTATCTCCAGCTTTCCGATTTCCCATTGTTAATGAATCACCCTGTATATAATCCACGTTTTTAACAGTGTATATAGAAAGTGTTGCATGCCGAGGCAAAGTTTAATTGAAAGAAAAACCTTATGAGCGTGTTTCCAGCATGTAGAAAATGTTAATCTCGCTTATTAATTAGACATAACTGCTTTGTATTGTCAGTTATCTAACTGACTAACTGACTGAGGATCGTTTCCTGTTTGGTAGCAACAATTTACGTTTAAAACTTTTGAAAAATATCTTCAAACGAGCACGATTTAGAATTATAACCCCTAGAACCCACATCCGCTTTCAATTTTAATATATATATATATATATATATATATATATATATATATATATATATATATATATATATATATATATATATATATACAGTGAGGACCTAAAGTCCGCCCCCCCTCTAATAGGGGTCGAGTGATACCTCATTTTGAAGGTCTTTTTATGTTCAGAACATTCTCCAGTTTTGAAAACATTTGGTTCAGTATTTTCCAAATAAGAATCAATAATATCGGTTTCTGCGTTATGACTACCCTTGTTTATAACACACTTTTTCTAAAAAAGATTACTACTATTCATCAGTAGCAAATTATGCACACATTTGCATGTTGTTTGGAGAACCACAGAGGCTATTTAGTTCATCTGTGGTTTCTCCATTTTCTACACTTCTCTACCTATTACATGCCATTATTTATTGTTCCTGTCATACTGTTTTTTAATATCTCGATTTAGTGTTGACAGAAAGTATTAGTTCGAAATTTTTAAAAATGACTCGTTCTTTACAAGATAAGTTTTAAGCGGTTATTATTTTTGGCGAAGCTAAGCGAAATTACCATGATGCTGTTCGTATGTTCAATGTACGCTATCCGGAACGCCAAATATGCAGAAAATTTTTACGAAAACTAATTTCAAATTTTCAAGAAATGGTTACGGTGAAAGACGCTCCAAGGTCTGGGAGGCCTAAAATTGTGGAAAATGTAAAAGTCCTTATCTGAAATGATTGTGAATCCCCAACAGCCAACGAAGCACGTTGCTGAGGCATGTAATATTTCGCGTACTTCTGTTAAAAGAATTTTGAAAAGCCATAAGTTTCACCCATATAAAATGAAAATTATACACGAAATAACAGAAGACGATCCTGATAGACGACTCGAATTTGGCGAAATTATGTCAGGAAGAATCGTAGGGAATCATAACTAGTTGCGGAATATATGTTTCAGTGACGAGAGTACTTTTTTTTACATGGGAAAGTTAATACCCAAAACTGTAGGTACTGGAGTTACGAAAACCCCCATGTTTTCCGGGAGGGTCACACACAGTTTCCCCAGAAAATAAATGTTTGGGCGGGCATTTTAGGTAATCACTTGATAGGTCCCATTTTTGAGGAAGAAAATCTTAATGGCCCCAGATATCTGAATATGTTGCAAAATACAATTACTCCAATTATGGATGATGTTGTTGCCCAAAACCCACATGAATTGCAAGAGGTTATATTTCAACAAGACGGAGCCCCACCTCACTATTTTAGACAAGTCAGAAATTACCTGAATAAGAGTTATGAAAATAAGGGGATTGGTCGTCGAGGTCCTACGGAATGGCCAGCTCGATCCCCAGACCTCACGCCTCTAGATTTTTTCTTTGGGGATACGTTAAATCTGAGGTTTATAAAACGGCTCCCGGCTCATTAGATGAACTTAGACAACGAATTACAGATGTTTGTTCAAGAATAACGCCACAGACGCTTCATAATGTCAGAGAAGAATTTACCCGTAGAATATTTATTTGTCAGGAGGTCCATGGTGGTCATTTTCAACATCTGTTGAAGTAACCACATCAACAGTTTGTGCCTTTAGATATTATTTGAGTTGTTTTTCAATTTTCCCAATTAGGGTTAATTAGTTGTTATTTGTTTACTGTTAAATTGTGTTTTATTTTCAAACATAAATAATTTACAATAATCTATGTGTACTTTACTGGGAAAACAGGAACAATCAATAATGACATCTAATAGGTAAAAAAATTGTGTTGATCACAAGGGTAGTCATAACGTAGAAACCGATATTATTGATTCTTATTTAAAAAATACTGAACCAAATGTTTTTAAAACTGGAGAATGTTCTGAGCATAAAAATACCTTCAAAATGAGGTATCACTCGACCCCCGTTTCCATTTAAAAAAATATTCCGAAAGCGAGCGTAGCTGTCACCTTGACATCTAAAGCTGTCATTGATATATCAAAAAATGCAGACCTTGCTCTTATATTATCGTTCCAAATTTCATCACAATATACCGGTCGGTTCATAAATTAGAGAGGGGGGACGGACTTTAGGTCCTCACTGTGTATATATATATATATATATATATATATATATATATATATATATATATATATATATATATATATATAATATTTATTTATTTATATGCAGAAAAAATATACGTTGCATGTTACATGGAAGTTACAAACTTATGACTGTAATTGATACGATTTCTACTTAGTTAAAATATTAAAAAAGCCTGGACGCAGCAAGTGCGTTATGGTAGTGAATTTTCATAGAAATGATCTGGCACAAAATATTTTATTATAACTTTTTTTTCTTGTAACATAGAAATCTTAATTTTGGTATATAGTTTACTTTTTATATCGTAAACCTACCTACCAAATTTGGTTATCATAGATTTTTATTTATTAAGAAAAAAATTTTTTTCAAATGAAAACTCAAAATTTTTCCGGAAAACCTTGTCCGATTTTTTCTGATTAACGAACTTGTCAAAGCCATTTATAAAAGGAAGCTACATGCCAAATTTTATCAAAATCGGCCTATTATTCTTTGAAATAGAAATTTATTTCGAATGAAAACCCCAAATTTTTCAGGAAAACCTTGTCAGATCTTCCTGACTAACAAACCTGTCAAAGCCATTTACAAAGGGAAGGTACATGCCAAATTTTATTGAAATCGGCTTATTACTTTTTGAGATAAGAATTTTTTTCGAATGAAAACTCAAAATTTTCCCGGAAAACCTTGTCCGATTTTCCTGACTAACGAACTTATCCAAGCCATTTACAAAAGAAACGTACATGCCAAATTTTATCAAAATCGGCCCATTATTTTTTGAGTTATCGGTGTGATATATATATATATATATATATATATATATATATATATATATATATATATATATATATATATATATATATATATATATATATATATATATATATATATATATATATATATATATATATATATATATATATATATATATATATATATATATATATATAACATATAAAAATTGAAACTGACCCCGGATATGGGTTCTAGGGGTCCTATATCGCGCTCATTTGAAGATATTTTTTCAAAATTCAAAAGTCGAAAAAAAAAAATTCAAAAGTTTTCTAAGAAAATTCACTAATATAACATATCAAGATCTACTGACAGTTCTTGCTATAAAATTATTTCTGGATTTATAATTTAACATTTACTCAACCAATCTCCAGTTATACCACCTCCAATACTTCTGTACATCCTTTGAACTTCTCAATCACTATACTCCAAAATAGTTTTTTGTTTTAGCTTTGGTTTAAACATAGTTTCAAAGATTTTAGTACCTAACTTTGCAAGGTGTTACATAGAACAATTAAAACTGCTCTTGGATGACCATTACAGGGTCCTAAATGACGCAATCTCCTACAATCGTTACGTTACTTACGCATATCGAACGTTTACAAGGTATTTCGAAAAGCATTACAGTGAAATAATTTATAATGTATCTATTGTTACAATAAAAAATTCTAGGCACATATTCACAGTTTAAGGCAAAAATAATTATTCAAACTAAATGTTATCACACTCGGCTAACAGTAAAAACGATTTCGTATAAGGATAGTATGCGTTATAGTACTGATCATAATACATTTATAACGCTTCCTATCAGCTATCAATCCTGGTTTTAGCGGGACGATTTTACAAGTCTGAAAAAGTCTATAAATTTTGCAGTAAGTGTAATGGGGGCTTGCTGTTCACGAAGTTCGTATGCTACCAAAACCCAACAACCACTTTTTCAAAATTATTTATCACGAAAGTCTCAAGGCGATGGCGCCTTGTCATCGCAACGATGACTGTTTGTCTCCAGCAGGTCTGTTCATTTTATTAGTGCATTTTCGTTAAAAAAAAACACTATTGAGGAGATCCCGACTTTGGAATTTTGAAAAAAAAATTTCAAATGAGCGCAAACTAGCCCCACAAGGACCCACATCCAGGGTCACTTTCAATTTTTATATGTTTATATATATATATATATATATATATATATATATATATATATATATATATATATATATATATATATGTAAGTGTGTGTGTGTGTGTGTATCACACCGATAACTCAAAAAATAATGGACCGCTCTTGATCAAATTTGCTGAGTACCTTCCTTTTGCAGGTGACTTCGATAAGTTCGTTAGACAAAAAAATCGGCCTAGGTTTTTCCAAAAAATTATGTGTTTCCTTTCGGAAAAAAATTATATCTCCGGAAATAACAAAGTAAGGGCAGCCACATTTATTATGCGAGTTTGTATTATAAATTGTGACCCATGTGCCAATATTTAGGTCTGTATGTTTAAAAAGAAAAAGGTTAAGGTCATTTAAAGAAAAAAGTTTGGGTTCTCTTCAAAACGTCAAAGTCAGGATTTGAAACGTCAAAATTGGCAACATTTAGGCAAAGAACCTGGAAAATACAGATTATGTAAAGAAAATAAATCAAGAAGCGTGTTCTCCAAACCCTTAAGTCTCAGCTTCAACCGTCATTGTCCATCATTTTACTAAAATGTTTCCAGAAAATTCATTTCAAATAGACCCTTTCTCTGATGCTTTGGCAGTAGTTTTAGTTAAGTTTATGGTTTAACGGTCTATAATTTTTAGCTAATTTTGGTAGAAAAAATTCGTTAGTGAGGACACTTTTGAATCTTAGAAACATTTCTTCAAATGAGTGCCAACTAGCCCCCCTAGGATCCATATCCGGGTTTAGTTTCAGTTTTTATTTGTTTACATATATACAGTGACTCATTTCTACGGTAAAGCTTAATATAATTGTTATTATACAAGATACGAGAAAAAATGTATACGTTAATTATAGGATATCTTGAGCTGCATCTTATAGAATTATTTTGACAATCACAGGCTGGACCAAAAGTCGTTGGTGATCGTTACAATTTCTTTTCGAACATGCTTATATTGTTGCATTTTCGCATTTTTTATCGAAATATGATGCATGTTTATAAGAAAGAAGTCTGAAGGCCACAGGTGCGTTATGGTAGCGAATATTCATATAAATGTTTTAAATAGCAAATATGTGTTTTTTTAAAGAAAGCAGGCATCAAATTTGGTTACCAGTAAGACCAATATAGTAGAAACAATGTTCCATATATCATCAAAATAACTTTATTGTTTGAAGTTGTACAAAAGTTTTTCGAAAATACACTTAAAATGTTCTCGAAAAAACTAGTTTCCTGGCCAACGAACCTTATAGGTTAAAAGCAAGTTGAGCTATTCAAATTTGAAGAATTTAATAAAAATTCGCTACAATAAAGCACTTGCTGCGTGCCAAATTTATTTTCTTACAAACATGCAATATAATTTCGTGGTCGAAATTCGATACATTAAAGGTCAGCTCAGAACTGGTACGCACCGGTGGAATTCGATTATCTAATTAAAACAGAGCATTTTTTAATAATCTATTTTAACTGAGCAGATTTTCCTGGCTGACGAATTCATCCAAGCCACTTGCGAAGGGAAGGTACTCACTAAATGTAATCAAAATCGGCACATGATTTTTTGAGTAATCGGTGTGACACACACACACACACACACACACACACACACACACACATATATATATATATATATATATATATATATATATATATATATATATATATATATATATATATATATATATATATATATATATATATATATATATATATATATATATATATATATATATATATATATATATATATATATATATATATATATATATATATATATATATATATATATATAAATAACCGACCTCGGAGTTGGGTTCCAGGAGTCCTAAATCGCGCTTGTTTGAACAAATGTTTTCAAAATTAATAAGTCGAGATCTCCTCATTAGTGAATTTTTGAAATAAAATTCATTAAAAATCAAGACCCAGTAAGTGCGTTTTGGTAGGGAATTTTCACTAAATGCTTCAAACTTCTATAACTCAATTTGGTATTAACCTAAAGTTTGTTGGCTAGGAAACCAGTTTTCTCGGAAACATTTTAAGTTTATTTTCGGAAAATGTTTGGAAAATTTTTGTACATTTTCTAACGATAAGTTATTTTGATAAAACATGGTACAATGTTTTTACTATATATGTTATACCAGTAACCAAATGATGCCTGATTGCATTACATTTTTATGAAAATTCACTTCTATATACCGCACTTGCTGCGTCCAGGCTTTTAGTGAATCTTCTTTAAAAAATTAACTAATGAGGAAATCCAAACCTTGGATTTTGAAAAAATTTCTTAAAATGAGCGCGAACTAGGACCCCTAGAACCCATATACAGGGTCAGTTTCAATTTGTATATGTTTATATATATATATATATATATATATATATATATATATATATATATATATATATATATATATATATATATATATATAGTGTTGCCCATTTTAAATGGAAGCACCCCTGTAACTTTTGTATTTATTATTCAATTTTGATGAACAAAAGATCAAAAATGCAAGATAAAAAACTGCTGTGAAAATTGTTCTCTATGTCACCTGATCAAGGCCTACTAATGCAGTTTTGCTGTGTCAAAAAATTGGAATAAGGTTTAGGGCCATTTTTAGGAAAAAAATAAGTACGCCACTGCATTAGGCATCCATCAAAATAGATATATACCAAATTTCATCGGGATCTTCTCATTATAGATTTTTTTAAAGAAAATTGACTAAAAAAAGAAGATATAGGCCAAGGGAAAACGTGTAACAGCTGATGAAATACGGAAGCTACGATGAAATAAACTAGAGACAGAGAAGCATGATTACGACATTAGACTGTGATATGATAATGAGTTCAATTAACTTTAAATCATTATAACCTGACCAATTTAACTAGAAGACTTTGAATTTTTAATGCATTTGTTTTAGTTTTTTGTTTTCTTTGGACATGTATAAGCCCAACTCACTTCCATTCTTATATTTTCAGGCATGTGGTTGTACTCTAGTAACTGGAGGTATTATGGTAATATTTGATCCAGAAAGAATTTTATTATCAAAACTATTAACTGGCGATCCAATTGCATCATTGCACCAACCGCTGTTCTACTATTTGTCCCTAGGACTGGCAGTTTTGGGACTTATTATAACTGGCACAGGAGTTATAGGATGCTGGGCTTCTTGTATGCATAGTTACTATATGCTTACAGCGGTAAGTTTACTTTAAACAATCAGTTATTAATATATGTATGCATGTAGCGCCTCAATGGTTCCGTGGTAAGAACTTGTGCCTCTGAACCGAAGATTACTGGGTTCTATCCCAGGATTCTCCTTTCACTTTTTCAGCACAAACTGTAACATTAACATCAACCGAGGTTGTGGCATTGTATTTGAGGAAGTTGAATGGCTGCACGTTCCGCCCTTCGGAGGAGGCGTAAAGCCGTCGGTCCCGTGTCCATACGATGTTGGGCACGTTAAAGATCCCTACCCTCCTTACATAAAGGCTGGGGTTCGGCAAAATTTCCAGGATAGTGAGGTGAAACTCCTCCCTGGCGTCGGTGATTTGCCATAGTTGCGTAAATAGGCCAACGTTAAAAAATCAAAACACACACACACATACGTATATCTTAGGCAATGTCACAATTTTCAACCAATTAATTATTTTGCATTAAAATTAGAAGAGTTTTTTCAAACTCTTGGTGAACTGTATCAACGACACATCGAATCTTATTACCTACCTCTTAGTTGACCTATTTTCTACCTATTTCATACCAAGTTTTACTAATATGGGAAGCAAATGTTGAAAGTTTTTAATTTTTCATAATTTAACATATTGCTGTTTATTTTATCCTTAAAAATGGTCTAAGCTGTTGTCTATGATGTGGGTCGTTAATCATTTGACTGATCTCTTTTTAAGAACCAAGTTATGCTGTACGTGACCATTGCTAAGTTCTTTTAATGACTGTTAACACTTTTGCTTACTTGGTTATCGCCTGTACTTGTTTTGTATTTACCGCGGAATTAGAACGAATCGATTGGTGAGTTAACTCTCTGTTCATATATAATTTCATTAAAAGCGGCTAATTTTTCACGCATGTATTTTTCTCCAGCCACCCCTTTTAACCTTCGGGTTTGGCATTATAACTTTTATATCCTTGGTGCAACTGTACAGTGAAACGCGCTAAGTAGAAATAGAGGGTTGGAGCGCCTTAACATATTGGTCACCTATTTCCCGTTGGTCATCGCAGTGGAGCCATGCCCGTTGACGACCATGGACAAGTGCTGGGGAAACCTAAAGTCCTATCGCTAGTGAGGAGAAGACCGGCAGCGATGAGTATTTTGTTTGTTTATTCGGACACCATAATTGTATTTTTTTTTGACCATTCATATTCAATAGTCACTATATCTTTTTAGATGTAGCCATTTGATTTACTTTTACGTGGGGTCAAGACCATTTCCAATTCCTGGACAATGACTATTTTCAAACGATTATCTTAGTCAGTATTACTAGTCTGCCTTAAATTCCATAACCTCCCATTCAAGCAGCCAAACAAGGATAGTGAATGTCAATCCGGGAAAGAACAAGTCAAAAGCGTAGTATATCTCGTCGATAATAGCAGAATTGTTACTTGCCTGCTAACTTTAGTAGGTCCAGTAACACATTACCACTACCGCTGTTTAGTTGAGAGAAAGTGTTAAAAGAGACTGAGAACTGGAATCGTACGAGACATATTCTTTCATATAGTTTATGTTAGTGTCGTGGCAGCCTTATCTGTAGTAGTGAGATTTATCCCTGCCTCGAAAACTTATTACTGTGGTGGAACTGTACGGCTACGTGAAATGCTGGTGTCCTTGTATATTTCGTCACAACGGTGCGTTTTAATTAACAACATAAATAAATAACGTTACAAAATGCATGCATAACATAACATAACATAACATAACATTTATTTAACCATCAACATTTACATGGTTCGTCGCACATAAAATAATAAAATAATTGTATACTGGACTTACACATGACAAATAGTGGGTGACAATATACATAAAATAAAACAAAATATAAAATGAGCTGACAAAAACACACAACAGTTAATTAAAAATTAAATTCTTCAATTGAATATATAGGTCTCTCTATTAATTTTCTTTTTATCACAGATGCAAACTGTCTTCTAGGCAATTCCCTGACCACCACTGGAAGTGAATTAAACAACCTAACTCCAGTATACCCATGGCTCCTCTGCGTGCGGCTTATCCTGTGATGAGGAATCACA
The DNA here is from genome assembly GCA_964006375.1 of Tillus elongatus. NCBI lineage: Eukaryota > Metazoa > Arthropoda > Insecta > Coleoptera > Cleridae > Tillus > Tillus elongatus. The sequence goes on from OZ023262.1 coordinate 274,486,495, forward strand.
AACTGACTTTTACCTCTAGTTTCGTAACTGTGAACCTGTTCATGGGAGATGAAACTGGCCTGATGGTCATAAATGTAAAGAAGGCAAGTAATTATATAACTTGCTGGTAGGGTAAGTATTTTATACCTCTGGAATAGTTCTCTACAACTGTGGTCCTGAGGAACGTTAGCAATCGCCCTAATTGCTCTTTTCTGTTGTATAAAGACACGTTCTGCATGTGGCGAGGATCCCCATAGCAAAATCCCATAGGTTGCAATGCTTTGAAAGTGAGCATAGTAAGTAACTCTTGCGGCGCTTTCATCTATGATGTATCTTATTCTACGGATTGAGTAGATGGCTGAAGATAATTTTTTACACATATGGTCTATGTGGGGTTTCCAGCTTAAACAACCATCAATATGAAAGCCTAAAACTTTAATATTTTCGCCTGAGTTCTGTAGATAGTCCCTGGTAGTTATGACAAGTCTTGATGTTTTTTCTGCATTAAGCAATAACTTGTTTGCCTTAACCCATGCTTCCACCTGCTGGATGGATTGGTCACCTTTGTGTTTTATAAGGTCTGGAACTGCTTTATTAATTAATGTCGTGTCATCTGCGAAGATGCAATTTCTGTCTGCCCTAATGTTTTCGGGCAAATCGTTAATATATAATAGGAAGAGCATTGGCCCCAGTATAGAGCCCTGTGGTACTCCCAAGTCTACCTGTTTAAAATTTGATGTGGTATTTTGCCAGCTAACCAACTGCACCCTGTTCCTTAAATATGATTGTAAAAGTGTTCCTATTCTGCCTCTCATTCCATAATATTCCAACTTAGAGATAAGGATCTGGTGGTTTACCATATTAAAGGCTTTACTAAGGTCAACGCACAAAAGCTCGGCATTTTCTTTGTGATTAAGTGCTTCCAAGACAAAATCAACTATATATGTCATCGCCGTAGTTGTTGACCTATTTCTTCTGAATCCATGCTGTGAATGGTTTAGAATTTCCTGCCTATCAATATAGCTTGCTAATCTCTCTTTAATAAGTGCTTCCAAGATTTTCGAGATTATAGGGAGAATACAAATTGGCCTATAATTGTTGCAATCGTTCATGTCGCCATTTTTTGGGAAAGGAATTATCTTTGCAATTTTTAATAGATTTGGAAATATACCCTGAGCAAAGCACATATTGACAATTTTGCTCAGTGGGTCTGCAATCACGTGGATTATCCTTTTTAAAAGTACTATGTTTAATCCAAAGATGTCACAAGCTGACTTATTTTTCATCATCAACACCACCTGCATAATTTCACGTGGGGATGTGTCCTCGAGAAACATTGACCCATTGCTCCGCAGTTTGACACGTTTTATATAGGAATGGCACTTTTTTGACGTGTCTTCTACTGGCACCAAATTATCCTCACCAATTCTGGAAAAATGGCAATTTAGACAGTCCGCACTTAGTGTACTTGCTCCTTGGTTAATCCTCGAGGTTTTTATATTCGAATTTATCAACTTCCAGATGATTTTAGATTTATTATCAGCATTTGTAATTCTATCTCTGTTATAGTTTCTAATAGAAGTGTCAATCTGTGTCCTTAGTTGTTTCTTTAGGCTTTCATAAAGAGTTTTTGAATTATCATCTCTTTTTACTCTAAAGATTGTATATGCAGCATCTACCTGATTCTTAAGTTTTCTGATAATTTCACTCCGGAAAATGCGTTCTTTAACAAAGATAACCCTCTTCCTTTTCACAGGGAAGCAATTTTCAAAGCTTTCCATTAGAGCTTCGTGGAAACGAACATAAGATTCTTGGTACATTTGGTACCAGAAGTGAATTCCAGTCAATGTTTTGCAACTGGTGTATGAAGAGCTGAACACTATCACTGTTATTTGTATCCCTTACATTATGAAACTTATCCTCTTGTTTGTTGTCCTTATATATCAGGAGCTTTTGCGCAAGATGGTCCGACAGGTGTAAATTCACAGTTTTCGCTAGACAGTTGTTTAGGTTTATGTTTGAATAAATATTGTCTATACAAGTTGCAGATGTCTTTGTTATTCTAGATGCTTCTGAAAATAGATTATAAAGTCCATAGGACACAAACAGATGATGCAGCTTGGTACTCTCCATTGTTGACTCCAAAATATTCACATTAAAGTCTCCAGCGACGAAAAGGTTATTAACCCCACTATTTATTAAAGTACCAAGTGCAATGTCAGCTTTTTCCATAAAAACTTGCATGTCAGCTCCCGGGGGGCGATAAACTGATAGAACGGTCATGTCTAGACTTGGAAGTCTAACTGCAGCTATCTCTATACAACCCTCAACAGACAGGTTAGTTATCGGATCAATTGATTCATATTCCACTCCTTCTCTTACCAATATCATAGCACCACCACGAGAAGTTGATTGTCTCGTAAAGCAATTTGCTATTCTGTAGCCTTGTATTATGATTTTGTTTACGTTGTCATTAGTCAGCCAATGTTCTGTAAAGCAAGCTATACAGCAGTCTTCCATTTTTAAACAATTTTCTAGGCAATCTATTTTCCTAGGCAGTCCTTGTAAGTTCAGGTTAATCAAAGCAAAACAACTTTTTTGAGAATTTTTATGCATCGAATTTTGCATTATCTCTTCCTCGAAAAAACCTATATCTGGATACTGTTACCCCAGTGGGCCAATTTTGAGCATCATAAATTTCACTTAACAGCGCAAAGTCTGCTTCTACCTTGAAAGATATACTTTTTGCGCCCTCTCTCACCGGACATTCTTCCACAGTGAAATCACTTCGCTTGAAAGTTTTCTGAAGATGGTTCAAAATAGTTTCCTTTTTTTGTGTTCAACCCCACTCTTCCCAAATGAATGACAGCTTTTTTAGCGACAGCTTGAAAAGTAGCTGTATTATTCTGCGTCGAACCAGTTCCTATAACCATATTTTTCTTCTGTTTAATATTATGGGTTTTCTCTACTTTATGCATTATGTGATCGTCATTTAATTTTTCAAGCGTTTGTGATACTCTCCCATCGTATTCATTTGACATTTTGGGATCCCTATATTTCACATGCTTTGTCATACCTTCATTGGAAATTTTCGGCAACGTGGCAACGCTGCCACCTTCACTTTGCAAGAAGTTCTTTTTATCGGCGGTTAATAGTTCAATGATAAGATTTTTATCATTTATTGATTTCTCCAAATTACTATTTAATATGCGAAGGCATTCTATTTCCTTTCTATTAACTTTGAGTTCACATTTTAGATTGTTTACATTCACACTGTTTTCCAGGTTAGGAATCACTTCAGCCATAGAATCACTAAAAACATCCCCGTTACAGTCACATTTCTTAGAACTTACAAAACTGCGAAGTTCTGGACTAGTTACAATATTGTCTGGAACACTATTTTTCAATATAATGTCTATCAATACTTCTTTTTTAAATTTGTTCAGCTCGTTAACAAGCACATTTGTCACGGCCATGTTGCCACCAATAAGACTAGGTCAGTTTCCAAAGGCACTCAAATTTGCAAAAATAATCGCAGCTTTTAAACAAGGAGACCCAGAGAATTTAGAAAACTATAGGCCCCTATCCCTTTTAAGCATACTATCGAAAATAATAGAGCGGCTAATATGTGACAAGATAATAATATTTTTAAATAGGTATCAAGTGATTACTTCTCAGCATGGATTTAGACAAGGTTTCTCGACTGAAACAGCAGTGACTAGCTATATACAAGAAATAAATGATAAACTGGAGCAAAACGAAAGCGTCATATGAAGTTTTCTGATAAGCTGGATATGCTGGGTATACGTGGGGTAGTAAATAGCCTTATAAACTCCTATCTCACGGACAGGCAATTATATGTCAAAGTTGGAGAGGCAGAATCGGATGCGTATAACTTGCCTCTTGGTACTCCACGGGGAAGTGTCGTTGGCCCACTTGTATTTCTTTTATATGTCAACGAACTTCCAAACCACATAACTGGTAGTAGGGTATTTATGTATGCTGACGACACTTCGATTGTTGTGAGTGGTAGGACTGTAGGGGACGTTGAGCAAAAAGAAAACTCGGTATTGCAGTGCTTTCAAGAATGGTGTTATAAAAACAGATTAATCATCAATTATCAAAAGACGGTCTATATGGAAACACATAACGTACACTCTAATGAGAAGCTCAAAAGTATTAATCTACAGATAAATAATGAAGTTATAAGAAACGAAAGCTGTGTAAAATTTTTGGGCATAGATGTTGACAGTAGGATGACATTCAGTTACCATAACTTATGTAAGAAACTCAATGGGGCCTTTTATGTAATTATTAATCTTAAAAACAGCCTTAACACCACAAACCTATTAAATATATATTATGCAATGGTATATTCTCGTCTGTCCTACAACATAGTGGTCTGGGGTCAGGCAACAGATATACATAGAGTCTTCGTTATTCAGAAGCGGATTTTGAGGGTAATATTTAATCTGCCATACGGCCAGTCATGTCGTGATATTTTTAAAAAGAATGACACTCTGACTCTGGCATCTATGTATTTGCTACGTTTACTAACGTATATACATACAGAGACTCATATACAAAAAATTAAAATGTGCATCCCTATCACACTAGAAGAGAAGGGACGTTTCATTTAAAACTTCCTAGGCATTAATTTTACAAGAAGTCACCAGTTTACTCTAGCTGTTACCTTTATAACAGATTACCAGAGAATCTTAAAGGAGAATCGTTAGATTGGTTTAGAAAAAGTTTGAAGAGCTATCTACTGAGACATTGTTTTTATAGTATTAGTGAATTTTTATCGATGACAAACGGAATAAAATTGTAATCTGTATTTATTTCGATTAGTCCATTTTATAATTATATGAACCTGAATTTTTTTAATTGGATTCTAGAGTGTTTTAGCTTTATGAAAGGATTGTTGTTAGATGTTTGAAAATTTTGGACATTATCAAATTATGGTTTTTATTTTTGTAGACGGAGATGTCTGTTGTCTATGATATCTGTGTTTGTTTTCTTATATTTTTGTATTTTTATCTAATCCTGACATGTCATATCTACTGGATTTTGTAGCGAAAAGACCAATAATGGTTATATTATTATTATTATTAACTCTTTTATTATTTTTGTGGTTTCTTGGGGATATTCTGCTTTTTGTTTCACATTTTCCTGCAGTGATGTATTTTGATAGCCATTGAGTTAGAGCAGAGATACCGTAATATCTTAGTCAAAAAATGAGTAATATGCTTTTTTTATTTATCTAGTTATCTGAGCAGCCCTTGAGATAGATATTTTATTAGTAACCTTAACTGACCCAATTAAATGCCAACCGACATTCTGGAGGAAACAGTCCATTTCTATTGATGGTAGGCGTCCTTATCCGTGAGTTTGGCCTTATATAAATCACAGATTGAATCTTCAAGCCGAACCATCCCAGATATATTTTCATGCGATGCGTTATCTCAGTCGCCACTGTTCAATTAGGAAAAACAAGAATTTGATACGAGCTTATGCTAATCAATATTTTCGTAATTTTTGGTAAGGCGAGCTGGGCGTAATATTACTTTTGTTTGGCTTTTAATTGATAAGAACGTTATCATTCTTACGTTTAATTCTTTTAACTTGTGGTTAGTTCATTATCATTTTATTTCTAGAATTGACAAGATATGTACACGTTATTATTGTTGTCAGTATAATGCATAAGCTGATACACTTTGACAGAATTATTTAAAAAAGATGATACCTAAGAGTTAAGATGAATATTTTTTATGTTGAAACTGTGTTTGATTGACATTATTTTTAATATATTTTTTCAGTATTTCATCATTGTTCTGATCTTGCTTATTGGCGAATGTGCAATTTACGCCCTCGCATGGGCATGGCCACACTGTTTAGGTTTGGGTATTGATGGACCTGATCTAGCCAAGACCATGCAAAGAAATTACGGAACTGTGGGAGAAGAGCAATTCACTGCAGCGTTCGATTTAGCGCAAACAACAGTAAGTATTATTTATGAAATAATTCACCAAATGCCAAACATATGTGTCTCCAACAGGCACGTGCGATGAGTTTTGAACTGGGGGATGCAATGGATTCTAGTGGTGAGATTTCTCAGACCAAAAATCAAGTTGGAAATTTTATTTATGCACTAAAGCGAAACGGTTTAGCTTAAAACACGATTCTAAGGGGCCCTTGCTGTTGCTATGTCTTTTAACAATTTTGTGCAAATTATTCAAGTCAAAAAATTCCTATGCATTTCACGAATTTTCTTTTTGTGCAGACGTGAATGAAAATAGAAAACAGGGTCAGCAGAAGAATTTGGAAATTGTTTCAGAATTCAAAATCGTTAACCACTGATCTGTTTGGTAAACACTGCTCTTAAAGTGGCGTCTAAAACTTGTCATTTCCTTCGTTAATTTTACTGTAGGCGTTGGTCGACCAACATTAATTATTTTCTGTTCTTCCTCAAAAGGATAAGGGAAGCAGGGTTTCCGTTGCTTCCATGGACCGCGTCGCCTGGTCTCCAACATCATATACTTGCACGCCGAAGAGGCCTACACAAGAACTTTATCTATTCTTTCATACTTATATTTATGCAATTTTTTAACATTAGCTATCTTTTCAGTTTAAATGCTGTGGTGTCGAAACAGCGAACGAATATGATACGTCACTCTGGAGGCTGCAATCTCTGGGACCATCACTGGCTGTGCCCTTAACGTGCTGTAAGTTAGAAAATGTCAATGAACACAAAGCCTACCTAAATCCATCACCAATCAATGCAAGCCTCTGCCAAGCACTGGAACTTAATAGGCATGAAGGGTACCGACACTTAGGGGTAAGAATTTTGTTCTAGTTCAAATTCAAATAAAATGGTCAACAAAATGATTGGCAAAACCAATTTCTAGTGCAATTCTCAATTAGCTTTTTTTAAAAGTTGACTTTTTATGTGGCTTGCACTGCGCAAAGGCCGAATTGGTCTAGATTATGCAGAACACAATTTTTTGGAAAAGTCAAAAATGTCATATTGTATTGGGTGTAAAATAAAACCGTGTAAAAGTTGCGAGAGTTTCGTTCTCCGCCATTTTGTTTTTTAAAAAAGTCTCGTCTCCCATTATGGATAATATGTTATAACTTATAAAAAACTTTACTGAACCCCACGTTGTGGAGACAGTATAACGTGTAAAAAATTATTTAACTGTAATAAATGCCCCACTGTTTGGGTGGCAGTATGACGTAAAAAACATTCTGTTTTTATTGAACACTAAAATAATATAAAATAAATGTAATATGATATATAATAGAAATTATCTCAGGGCTTGGGTTCAGGCACTTGCACACCTCACACCACCAACCACAAGTTCCAGACGCCTGTTTAGGCTTCGGACCCACGTTGGGCGTCAGTATAACTTATAAAAAACTTTACTGAACCCCACGTTGTAGAGACAGTATAACGTATAAAAAATTATTTAACTGTAATAAATGCCCCACGTTAGGCGCCAGTATAACTGAAAAAAAAATTCTATAAAATAAAGTAAATTTAAAATTTTAACTGGGCAATTAACACATTTCATCAACTTAAGAAAAAAACAGCATGACACATAGGTCACCCCGCATAATATCACTGCATTATAAGAAAATTTAATATAAAACCTGACATCTGCACATCTCACAGCACCAACCACAAGTTCCAGACGCCTGTTTAGGCTTCAGTCCCACGTTGGGCGCCAGTATAACGTAAAAAAAATCTGCTTTTATTATTGAACACTAAAATAATACAATATACACAATGTAATATGACACAGATTATCTCAGGGCCTGATTTCAGGCCTTAAGAGGTACAAATCAAATCAGGCATTATGAATAAAATTAGTTTATTTAAAAAATTATTGACTCTATGTAATGCAGTGGATTAAATTTAATAAATTAGATGAAAGAAAATATTTGATTTATTTACTTGTGACACTGTAAGAATGAATTGTGGAGCACGCTCTACAAAAGAAAAGAAAGCCACAGATAAACAGTGTACTTAACTTTCAGCTTCAGGTTGAAGGGGTCCTCCTTGGCGATGGTGCTGAAGAAGGTTCCTTCCTGACGATGTTGTTATTGAGGGCTCGTTCCTAGCGATGTGCCACTCAGGGGACTCTTCACTTACGATGGTGTTGAAGATTCCTCCCTAACGGTGGTGTTTAAGGGGACTCCTCATTTACAGTGTTGTTGGAAGGTCCTCTATTTACGATGTTCATTTGGGGGCTCCTTACTAGCGATCTTGTTGGGGGGAGCTCTTTACTATGTGGTTAAAGAGACCTCCTAACTAACGGTGATGACGACGCCTTGTAACCAACGGTGATGAAGGCCGCCTCCCGACCAACGGTGATGAAGGCCGCCTCCCAACCAATGGGGTGCCATTCAGGCATGCTGCTTTCCGCGTAGAATTTAACTGCAATATTTCATTTCTTGAGGTCGATTCAGAAGAGAGCCTGGCATGTGTCGCAAGCGTATATGTAACGATCCTCTTCTCGCAAATATGTCATAAAATCAGCTCGTACGGAGGCACGTTTCTATGAGTCGAGTGCGGTAGAGTAACCGACCGCCGAGTTTGACGTCATTGAAGGGACTTGGACGCTGACGTCACAAAAGGAGTTGATTCAGAAGCTTAAAAGTGAACGGCGTTGACGCGTGTGACATGTCACGCTTATTAAATACACGCGACATGTTACAATGTGAGGTAATATCAATATCTCCAGATGTTTTCGCCAGTTTTTTTATTAAGGCCTCTTGGCATTTTATACAAGGCGAAACAAAGAAATTGTGAAAATCTCGACTGCGATATTTTAAAAGCACTGTAATTTGAAAACGCATTGACGGATTAAGATGGGCCTTGCCTGATTTGAAAGCTCATTTACTTTAGTTGTTTTCTAACGGGACGATGTTGTGTTCAAATAAGGTTTTTACATTATACAGGCTGGCTAAAAATTTAATAATTTTAATATTTCTGCTGTTGACTATAAAAATATCAAATGTGCTAAAGTCGGCCGAGTAGATGCAAAAAATGTTTGAATAACATTGTTGTGGATTCTTGTTAAGAGAATTTGCCTAATATTTCTTAGCAAAAAATCTAGTTATCTGCGAGTCAATTGGAAATTGGAAGTATTTAAATATGATGTGGAAACGTTGACATGACAACTCCTCTTAATTAAATCTGCAAAATCATTGCTCTTGAGAACTGCTTTTTAAACCTATAAATCACCAGATTAAGTGAAAATGTTCGTTTGCACCCGAGACCAACCAACACGTGACGCAAGGCAGCATTATTTCAAATTTGGCTCCCAAATAACATCCAAGCGAGGTCGTTTGTCCATTTTGTTGCTCACAGTGAGGACCTCAACCTGTGGGTGTGTTACTCCCTAGAGATCTCAGCCTTTCTCCGGATTCATATAAATAGGAGACTCGCAAATATTTGACTCCAGTTAGTCGCCTCTTATGACAGGCAGAAGTTACCTTGTGCCTATTCTTTTATTTAGTCCCCGGACCCACGGGGGGGAAACGTTAACTGATCGTATATTGTTTTGTAAAGCTGTAGTCAGATGGAACTTAGCACAAGTTATTAATACTGATCAGCTAATCTAAACGATGGTATGCTCGAAATCATCAACATTAAAAAATTTAAAATAAACTTTCGAATAAAAACAACAGCTGTGACCAACGGACTTGAGCCTCCGAGGTCTTCCCAAGCATATACATACATAGTTTAAAATTTTATATACAGAGTGGCGCAGCGAAAACGAAACAGACCCGACTTTTTATATTTTCTGTTATTTAAAAAAATCACTCGGAAACGTCAATCTTTACTTCGAGGGGGAAACGCCTGGCCGATATTTCCAACCCTGTCAGTTAATCCATCTAACAGGTTGAGTTCCACCCCTGAATTTTTCAATGGAAAGATGAATTGAGTGACATATCATTTTGAAGATATTCAAATTGCTTTTTTAAAAGTATCAGTTTTTGAAAATCGGTTGATTACTTTTTGGGAAAACTGTCTTAAATCCTACAAGATGTTCATTCAATAAGTCTAAGATTTGTGCTGAATATTAACATAATTTTTTATACGTAGTTGCATCCCAAACTGCTTGGCAACACTCCAAATTCAACAACTTTAAAATTTTAACATTCCAAGAATTTATTTTCTCTTCCATTTCTTACCTCTAATGTTTCACCCGATACCTCCATTTACAATAAATACTGATCTCTCCATAATGCGTTTTCAACCACAAATCTTTCTCAACTGTCCATATTTTTGCCGAAATTGCAAATTATGTACGAGCCCAAAAAATGACATTTTAATTTTTCAGTTTCATACATTATTTTTTATTACCTTAGCAGTATACTAATCTATTAAATGTTCGAAATGTTGACCTCCAGCCTCCATGCAATAATACAAGTTTGTTCAAAGGGATTTCGAACGTTGCGAAGTGAAATTTCTTGGCATTCGGCGGTTATACGTTGGCGTTAATCATCTCCGCATTCTAAAAATGTAGTGTATTCTTATTTTTAGGTGGTTCCACAAAAAAGTCTAAAGGGTTTCAATGTGGCGACCTTGCAGGCCATTCTATTGCTGCTCTTCGCCCAATCCTTTTCCCAGAAAATGTTCGGTCCAGTACCGACGAACAGCATCCCTACAGTGTGGGGGTGCTCAGTCTTGCTGAAATATTAGTTTATTTTTATCGTAACAGTTACTTTGTCTACAAACTTCTGTTAGCGCTGGATCAACGGTATCTTCCAATAACTGTAAATACACTTCTCGTAGGAGATGGATTAGGCAAGGAGGGGTAAGATTTACACTATATTGTCAGAAGGCGTAGATGATTAACGACAACGCATCATCGCCGAATGTCAACAAATTTCACCCGAAATGCTTCGCAATGTTCGAAACCGCTTTGAACAAAACTTGTACATATTAGTGCATAGAAGCTCTCCAGCTTCTATGCACTAATAGGTACAAGTTTTGTTCAAAGCGGTTTCGTACATTTAATACATAGGTATAATGCTAAGGTAATAGAAAAATGTAAGAAACTTGTTTCTTTTGTTTGGCCGACAACATTTTAAAATGCATTTTCTCAAGAACTAATCAACCGATGTTCAAAAACTGATACCTTTGAAAAAGATACTTTGATTGCCTTCAAAATGAGGTGTCACTCAGTACCCCTTTCTGATTAAAATTTCAGGGGTGAAACTCACTCCCACTAGAGGGATGATCTGACAAGGTTAAAAATATTGGCCAAACGTTACCTCCTAGAAATAAAAATTGACGTGTCCGCGCACTATTTTCTAAATAACAGAAAATGTGTAAAATTGGGTCTGTTTCATTATCGCTGCGCCACTCTGTATGTAATAAACCTGCTGAACCAAACCTCTCTTATTTAATGTCTTAACATGTGTGAATAAAAGGTTTTTGACACAGCCCCATATCAAAGCGGGAAATTAAGTTACACTGAAATTATCCTATTAGGCATAAAAAAATATATTTTTTAACATACCAATTGCAAATCAAAGCCCTGGTTCAATAAACCTCAAAAAACATTCAACGACTAATCTCTTAATCACTTTTTAGTTTGATAAATTTAACAGAAAACTATGTTTTCAGGGATGCAAAGGTCAGTTGGAATCCTGGTACAGAGAACACTATGTCATCTTCCTAGTGGTTGGACTGATTGTAGTACTAGTAGAATTTGCTGTTTTACTTAGTGTAATTCTAAGTTGTACAAAGATCTACCAACACAAAAACCAAACCAAAAGCGACACCCTTGAATCAAGGGGTTCCAGATCTGGAAACAAGACTGATAGAGAAAACGTATACCAAAGAAGATCACCATTACCTGCATATACCAATGAAACGTATGCTCTGACAGACAATTATAGACCAAACTACAGAAGGATAGACAAGGCATGATGGTGGCTAAAGGGCATATTCATGCCTACGACTACATATAGATACGATCTGCGTAATATCGAAATAGAATCGATGCTGTGGTAAATATGACAGTGCGGAATTAACTTATGTATGTATTAGTTAATATACATTATTAAATAAATAAGTCTTTTATAGCAGTTGCATTATTTTTAATCTTATAGCGTTAATGCTAATTTAAAGTTACTCAGTTTAAAGTTGTGATAGTGCACATAACTAACTTGAGCCCAGTTTCGAAAATACATCGCATTATGGAAGATGTGGGTATAGTGGCCACCTAAGGTTCACAAGTCCAGTGATTTCGAATAAAGAGCAATATAATTATGTAACTCAAACATTATTATAATCATACTAAAGAAATAAAGCTTTAATTTCAAAATTTGTTTTTTTACAAAGTGTTTTTGAAAATGTGTGCGAACGACCACGTTGCCCCACACAGCGGGGCAAAGTGATCATGATGAAAATATTGTAAAACAATCTCACATGTGATGCAACAGTAATTTAGCATTTATTACATAGAAAATACAGTTCAAGAACATAGTTCACATACAAATACATCGTCATCTTCATCGCACCAGCCACATCCTTCATTCGCCCATCTTTTGCACACTGAGCAGCATATACAACCCTTCCCCTTTTTTGATTTTAAGAAAAGGCTTAAGCAGTAGAGACACTTCACATCTTCCTGCGCGTCATCGTTACTGCTGCTTGTGTCGTCTTTAACAGTAATTCTTGATCTTTTTTTGTCGCAACCCTGTTTTTAGGGTGTTTACTCTCAAAAACTTGTCTTTTAACTGATGTGGGTTATAGCCATTTTTTAGCGAATTTTAATTGAGAAAAATTCGCTAATAGAGAAGTCACGATGTATTCACAAACAGTCGTTAATTTTCTAGAAAGGCTTAACTTGCTTCGCATTGCTCGACCAACTCAACTGGATTTAAACCGACATTCCCTTAAATAACACACTTCCCCTCCTCAGATGCAGAATTTTTAACCGACAACTATCGCCGCATTTTTCATTGGCTCTAGCTGCTTTACTAAATGGGTAATGTGATGTACGCATTAAAATACCGTTGTAAAACATCACATGTTTACGTACCCAGCGACGCATTTCGAGAGGCGCATTATCGATTTTTACAAACCAATCTTCAAGTACCGGCATAAAAAAGTAGTCTCTACTAAAAGGAATTTCGTAAGATTTTAAATCGACGTTATCTCGTATTTAATTTAGGTTGATAGTCCCTTGGCAAAGCCGTTTAGATCACCAGATAAAGACCTTGTATTTCGCCCCGAGACAATTGCGCCTTTATATCTCATATTCCAAGAAATTGTATTCATATTTCCTTAACAAGAGATGTTCTACGATACCAAAGATAAAAGCAAAATTTCATAAAATCTTCCAATTCGATTGTTGTTCACTAGTCATTGTTAGAAAGATGCAATGATTATTAAAATTATCTCAGACCCTCTGCAGAGTCATCAAAATGGTACGGAAGCTGAAAAGCTTCGTAACAGTCTGTAGGAATTAGGCTTTTTGTGTTAACCTTTTTTATGTGTGGGAATTATTTGTACATCAGGAAATTTTCCAAGGAGTTATTAATTATCCTAGAATGAGGAACAGACAGCTCTGAAGCACATAGCTTTAACACAGCAGAGCACAGTCCATCACCACCAGTAGAATATGAAGCTTTTAGATTCAATTACACGTTCCATCTGCCTCTCTGTCACTGGAAACATAAAAAACGAATGACAACATCTAATTTGGCGATGACGCTGGTTACCATCAGAAGCTGGGACAAGATTGTCAGTGCTGGTATTAAGATGTTTATTAAGAGCTCCTGCGCAGTCACCCACATCCGTGATAATCCTGCCATCTATATCCAAGGTAGAAATCTGTCTGTTCGTCCGACGTTGGCCCGATATTTCCCAAGCTGTTTTCATCTTATTATCGGATTGGACGTATAAAATCATGTCGCTTTTCTGCCTTTAATACTTTCATATAAGTATTTTTGTATTTTTTTAGTACTCCAGCAGAGACGCACCGCCATATAATGAAAGCATATATAAATGTTTGAGTGTGCGAGACGATTTTTCAATGCCTTCTGTGATCCCGCCCACATCACGCCTCAGACCGCCCGCTTTAGCAACCCCGCCTGTCTCCGAAAATATCGTATCACAACATTTACTTATCTTACAAAAAAATCATTACATTGAAGATTGACATCTTCAAGAGCCAAATTATTATCCCACGTCAAAGCACGTATTAATTGAACGAAACGAGGTTTGTTATTTACATTTTTAACCGTCTGTATTTTATCGCCTTGTTATCAGAAGCCATATTCTTGGTAAATATAGAGACACTTTGGCCAGAATGATCTGAAAGTCCGTTGTATTCCACGGCGCACTCATACATCTCCTTTGTTAAGCAAATGTTGTCGACACAGTTCAACCGACGCGTTGGCTCTTTAATAACAGGCTGCAAATAATATGAATCTAGTATGTCAATTATCTGTTGATTCCTTAGATGGTACCAGAGATCTACAGTTAAAGTCGAAACATAATATAATCGGGTGTTGCTTATATTTACTACTCAAGGTATCCAACAATAACTGTAAATCTCTAACAAAAACATACCTGCTCCCCAAACTACTGCTTCTATACAACGCCACAACAATAAAGTTATTTTCCTGATGAGTAACATATGAACCGCAGTACACTCGAAATCTAACTCGAATGAAAACGCCCTCTTTACACAAAATCGCAACACCGTCATGGGTATGAACTTTTCTACTAAATTGGTTAACTAAATGATATCCACAAATATTTAGTGATTGTATGTCGTTATTCATGTACCAGTGCTCTGATACACATACGATGTCACATTCTTTTACATCAAAAAATACCTCCAATTCTTTAACCTTATTGCCCAGAGTTTTGCCCATGTTTTGGTTAAATACCGAGAGTGGCTTAATACTCAACTGATTAATAATTTCTTACCCTTGGGTAAAAAAATTTATTTACACATGTACCGCTGGGCCAGCAAGTTGATGACATTACTTTAATTAAATTACACTCATCTACACAAATTTTGAAAGACGAGTAATACTCAAAATCTTTGGAATTAAGTTTTCCACACACAATCTCCGGACATATGGGATTTAAATAATTCAAAACATCAATATTTTTCATGTCTGGAGCAAGCCTATAGACATGTAAGGTAACACGCTTGGGGACCGCCTTCGGTTCAGAGACGCTATCACAGTTACCAACAAATGGCCAATTCCTTTTCTTCAGCATTTTACGCCACGTTGCAGTTGTCCATTTTTCTGAAGTTTTGTCAGTATTCATATCAACAAGAGAAGTAATCGGTTTCAATTTAGCAGCAACCATAGTATTTTCAACTGCCACAAATACGTGGGTAACGGTTACCTCACTATCAGCTTCGCTTTATACCCGAGTCGAGGTGGACTCATTGAAAGCCTTGCCATTTCTCTGAACACCACTTTTAACAGATTTCTTTACACTTTTACCTCTGATAACTTGACTTATACCTTTACTAGTCACTTGCACTTCTGACGGGATATAAATTTCACAGTCAACAGATGGCACTGGTATTGACTCGCAGTTATTATTCACCTGTTTAAAAAACTATATTCTGCATTATATTTAATTGTCTTTTCAAAATACTCACTGTTTCAAGTAAACTATGGACCATTTCGACAATTAATTCTCGCAGACAATGAGAATCTACCTTTTCAGCATCACCGCAAGCACTTTCAAATGACTTGTCCACTTCCGGATCATCATCTTTATTTTCAGCCGATATCACAATAGAACCATCACACCAGTTTATTAGTTCTCCTCAGTATAAATAATATTTTTCAAATATTTAACACAGCCAAGATGTGTAATAGATCCACATTTAATACATTTTGGTCCATTTATTGAAAGAAGAACCACACTTTTTACATGGTTTATTACCCACATTGCCAGATGTGTTAAGACTGTCAGCCGCCATCTTTTGTTTCTAAGTAGACTATAAGGAACATATGAGGAGAAAACTAGCGAGCGAAAACTACTACTCCCCCTAACTAGGTGAGTGGAAGCCTAGAATCATCACAAAACCAGAGATGGCGCTTTGCCAGTCTTAAAATCTCAAAAACAATGCATATTGTGTGACTCACATAAACTGTATTTTCGCTACAATTGTATGCCGTACTGACGAGCTCTAATTAGAGAGCAACCGGTCTACGGTTCTAATTGTTGTGAGAATGCATCTAGCCTTACATAATTTGTCCCTATATTAGGGTAGAAATGGGCCAGGGCTGACAATTTGCTAAATTGTTAGTTGGTCGTACACAGTCTCTATTTTTTAACACTTTGTGTTATTTGGATCTGGCGTGACAACATACTACTTGGTTCCGCAACTAGGTGGCGGCACTTTGCTTCGTGTTTTACCACTCACTTAGTGTTGGAAGGCTGGCTACCATAGCCGTATTACTTTATAGGTGTATTTTCGCTACAATTAGCATGCCGTATTGACGAGATCTAATTAGAGCGAAACCGGTCTACTGTTCTAATTGTTGTGAGAATGCATCTAGCCTTTCACACTTTGTCCCTATATTAGGGTAGGAATAGGCCAGGGCTGTCAATTTACTAAATTGTTAGTTGGTTGCATACAGTCTCTATTTTTTAACACTTTGTGTTATTTGGAGCTGGCGTGACAACATACTACTTGGTTCCACAACTAGGTAGCGGCACGTTGCTTCGTGTCTTACCACTCACTTAGTGTTGGAAGGCTGGCTACCATAGCCGTATTACTTTATAGGTGTATTTTCGCTACAATTAGTATGACCTACTGACGAGTTCTAATTAGAGTGAAACCGGTCTACGGTTCTAATTGTTATGAGAATGCATCTAGCCTTACATACTTTGTCCCTATATTAGAGTAGAAATGGGCCAAGACTGACAATACAGTATCTATTTCTTAACACTTTGTGTTATTTGGAGCTGGCGTGACAACATACTAGGTACTTGGTTCCGCAACTAGGTGGCGGCACGTTGCTTCGTGTCTTACCACTCCTTATTGTTGGAAGGCTGGCTGCCATAGCCGTATTACTCTATATGTGTATTTTCGATACAATTAGTATGCCGTACTGAAGAGCTCTAATTAGAGAGAAACCGGTCTACGGTTCTAATTGTTGTGAGAATGCATCTAGCCTTATAAACTGTTGTATTAAGCAGGAATACTTCGCTGATGTGTGAAACGTAGACACGAGATACCCAACTCTACCCCACTGCAAATAGAGAGGTGTCATTTGAAATTTTGTGATGAAAGTGTAGGTCTAATGATTGATTTTAACTGAAACAAATTAAAAATTTTATATTATTTATAACTTTATTTAATACTTAACATACTTTGACGTCACAATAAAAAAAATATTGCACTTAAAAAAGTTACCTTCCTAAATATCCCTGACATTTCTTTGCTATTCGCGTTATGTCTTTCAATTATTATACAGAAAAATAATTGAACATTTAATTAGCTCTCTTATCACACTTATAGTTTGTCAAAAAATCAACTTTACAAGTCGGCATGCAAATTTACGTGTAGATTTCTAAATTGTTTGTCTGTTAAGAACTGCCACTTGTGCCCTAAGATCTGAGAAATTTCTTTTTCAACAGATGTGTATGTTCTGCTATTAACTTTCAGCCAAGTGTAAAACTCATCAGTCCATTCTGGACTCCTGGGCCAATCACATTTGAGTAACACTGCATTTCCCCTTACGTAGAAGTGCTGTAAGTTCTTCGCTGTGTGGGCTAGAAGTAAAGCTGTGCAAGTTGATATTCTTTCAGTAATGACCTGCATAGAATAAATTAAATTATTAGGTTTTGATTTTGTTGTGGTTCTTTCAGGACTAAAAATAGTAATAATGATAATAGTTAGATAAACAAGTTTCACATATTAGTATGGGGAAATTAAAATAGTTAGTATTTAATAGTTATAAAAGTCCGGACACAAGTCGTTATGGTAGCGAATTTTCATAGAAATAGTTTTAATCCAAATATGCTTTTGAATGAAAAATCGTCCATTTATCAAATATCTTGTAATAATCGCGGGAAAACATATATTGGGCAAACGCGGAGATTAATAACAACAGGATTCAAAAAGCACATAGCTCATTTTAGATTCAATAGAGCAGAAAAATCTAGCGTTGCCCAACATATGATTGACTCGGGACATAAGGTAGGCGATAGTAATCCTAAGTTGTTGAAAGCAACCACAGGTTATCGCAAGTTAGATGCTTTGGAAAGTTTGTCAGACATGGGTCCGGTCAGTTCAACACTTTTTGAAATAGCACGGAATAATCCATGGTTGCTTTCAACATCGACACAACCGGTTGGGCGAGTTAACACATGGCTTCTCACGATATGTCACGTAGAAGGTATCAAGTTACATTTGCATGCAGCAGTTCCCATAAGCAGATTCTACGAATTATGCCGACCGTTGCAGATAGTGCCAGCAGTGCGAAATCATAGGAAGCTAGATCTGCATGCTCTCGTGAGAACCTGCAACGAACACTTATCCGATTATTATATAAAGCCACTGTTTTGTGTAATATTTGTTCAGTATTAATTTAGGCAGTAACTATGCTAGTTTGTTGTTAAATAGTTTAAGTAGTTTAATAAAATTTTTAAAAAAAGCAACCTAAGTACAAGTGTTGTTAATTGGCGCAGTCGGTGACGGATCTCCCAGCAACCTAAGGCATCAAAAGAATATTGGTTCCTTGATTTTTTAAGAAGAACAAATGGTCATCTGGTTCCTACTATTACTGTAAGTTGCTCTCCTATATTTTCTCTGTTCCTTTGTCATATGTATGTGAATATATGTCGGATATTGATGAATTAATAAGCAGACTTAACCAGTTTAATTTTGCAAATAACTTACAAGTCATTCCTGAAGAAAATAATTTAAATAATAATATTGTTGAACAGGAAGTTCAGAATAATTTAACTCGTGATAGTAATAGTATTAGTCTTGTAGAACAAATTGATAGTAAATTAATTAGTACCACAGAAAATAACATAAACATGGCCCAAGCTAACAATATAGTAAACAACTTTAGTGAATTATATTTAAAGATGATACCTGAGTTCAATGGGGAACCGGCAAATGTTGGTAACTTTCTTAAGGCATGCGATCTCATTATGAACACATTTTATAACGCTGAAGATGAAAGATTATATTTAAACCATTTTTTAGTTAATTTTATACAGTCAAAATTAACCAGTCAAGCTAGACTTATAATTAGCACAAAAATTATTAATAATTGACAAGACCTAAGACAAGCTATAGTGCAAAACTTCACGGACCAACGAGACGACACTAGTCTTTTGAGCGAACTTTTAACACTCAAGCAGAAACATAATGAGGATGCTTTAACATTTAGTAATAGGTGTAGATATATTGAACAACTTCTGGTTTCTAATTTAATTTGTAATGAAGACAATCAACAAATATTAGAAGTGAAAAGAGCAATTTACGCCCAACAAACATTAAAAGCGTTCCTCGGGGGTCTTAGAAACCCTCTAGGAATGGTAGTAGTAGATCCACTGCACCTGCATCTATTGAAGATGCTCTTAAGTTTATAGTTCTGGAAGAAAATTACGAGTATAGAGATAGGACATTTCTTAAATCAGGCAATTATACATCGCCAAATAATAAAACCCCCAATCCACAAACCAGGCCTTTTAACAATCGTTCTACTCCCCAAAACTTTCCAGTTATGCAATTTCAGAAACCATTTAGAAATAATCCCCAATATCAAAGCCAAAATAATCAAACTTCACAATTTAGGAATACTTCCCAACATCAAAGCCAAAATAATCAGAATTCACAATTTTCTAGACCGCCCTCTTTTAAACTAGAAAACCCACGAGAACATTTCCAAAACAGATATCCTGAACCCATGGATACTTCGAGTGGTAACACAAGGTTTACAAGACATTCCAATAATTTTTCAACACAGTCAAGAAGAAATAACTTCCCTGCTAATCAGCAAAGATCCACAGTTCCCGGAATAAAGTTTAATTCTGACGAACTATTTACTCATGAGATTGATACACCTTCCGAACTTTACGATCGTGAAAATCAAAATTTTCCTACACCGGGCACATCAACCGAAAATCCTTAATAGAAATAAACAATCTCAATTTATGTCAACTTCCTTATGTTGAAATCCCCGAACTGCCTGGAAAATTGCTCATAGATTCGGGAAGCTGTAAAAGTCTTTTGAAACCAGATATTGTTCAAGAAAAATATAAAAATAAAATCTTTCAAAAATCATTTCACATTAAATCAGCTCATGGATTTTCCGTGCACAAACACAGGGCAAATATTTTACTGAATTCAATTACTAATCGTCCACACGAATTTTGTTTATTTAATTTTAATGATAACTACACGGGTTTGATAGGAGCCGATTTTCTCCTTGCAAGTAAAGCTAGGCTAGATTTTAATAATAGGAAATTATACTTAGGTAGGTTAGAAATTGATATACATTTTCCTTATGAATATACTCTTGAGCCAAATACGGAAACTAAAATCAATGTTCCTGTCAATAAGTCCAATGGATATGGACTTGTTAACCAAGTGTTAATTAATAATTTATTTATACCTGACTGTTTAGTTAAATTGTCAGATAGTGAGGCCAGTGTTAAAATAATAAACCCAACTTCTACACAAATTAATGTCAGATTTACTAAACCTTTAGAGACCATTGAATTAAATAATAATGCAATATATAGCAATTACAATCATAAATATAATAATAGTGTTAAGAAAAATTGCGATGATAACTGGGCCTTAAAGGAAATACGCATGGATCACTTAAATCAAGAAGAACGTGAACAGTTAATATATTTATGCAAACGTTATTCAGATATATTTTATAAAGAGGACGAAAAGTTAACTTCCACACACGTTGTAAAACATAGGATTAGGACGACCGACGATATACCTGTCCATTCGAAATTATATCGTTACCCACAGGTGCATAAAGAAGAGGTACAAAGACAGATGGATACAATGTTACAGCAAAACATTATTAGGCATTCACATTCACCGTGGTGTTCACCAATTTGGGTCGTCCCAAAGAAAGCAGATGCCAGTGGGAAACAAAAGTGGAGAATCGTTGTAGACTACAGAAAGCTCAACGATAAAACCATACCAGATCGCTACCCCATACCTAAAATAGAAGAAATATTGGATAAAATTGGTAGATCTCACTATTTCACTACAATTGATTTGGCATCAGGTTTTCATCAGATAGAGATACATCCGGACGACATTGAAAAGACGGCATTCTCAACAGATCTAGGTCATTATGAGTATTTAAGGATGCCATTCGGCCTTAATAATGCTCCAGCCTCGTTTCAGCGCCTAATGAATAATGTTCTACACGGATTGATTGGGAAAACTTGCCTTGTCTACATGGATGACGTAATTGTGTTCTCTACGTCTCTACAGGAGCATCTAGACAAGCTTACACAAGTTTTTGAAAGGTTCAGGAACTTTCAGCTAAAGATACAATTGGACAAAACTGAATTTTTAAAGAAGGAGGCTGAATTTCTGGGACATGTGGTCAGCCCAGAAGGAATTAAACCTAACCCACGGAAACTCGAAGCCATAGAGAAATTTCCGATTCCTAAAACACAAAAAGAAATCAAATCGTTTTTGGGTTTAATAGGATACTACCGAAAATTTATTAAGAATTTTGCGAATGTCACAAAACCTTTAACAAAATGTCTAAAGAAAAATTCAAAAATTGATATTAACAACGAAGATTATAAAGAGGCATTTGAAACATGTAAACATATTTTAATGAACAGTCCAATATTACAGCCACCAGATTTTACAAAGAAATTTATATTAACTACGGATGCTTCCAACGTCGCACTTGGAGCTGTCTTAAGTCAAGGCGAACCGAATTTAGACCTGCCTGTAGCTTATGCAAGTCGAACTCTGAATGAGACAGAAAGCAGGTATAGTACAATCGAAAAAGAGCTACTTGCAATAGTCTGGGCTGTAAATTACTTTAGACCCTACCTTTACGGCAAAAGATTTACCATAATGACTGATCACAAACCACTGAAATGGCTATTTTCATTAAAGGAGCCCAATTCGAAGCTAGTAAGATGGCGTTTAAAGCTTGAAGAATATGAGTACGATATAGAATACAAGAAAGGAAAAACAAATAACGCCGACGCTTTATCACGTGTAGAAATTAATCCTTTGGATGTTGATAATCAATCAGTAATTAATAATGTAGATGAAACAGAATGGCAGAGAGATAATGAGAACGCTGATGAGGAAATCGAAGAACTAGATACAGTTAATTCTAACCAGGAATCATATGCCGCACCAGGCATTCCTATTTTGGAAGAGGAAATTATCAATAATAAATCCAATCAAATATTCTTTAGTTGCTCAGAGGAACCCGAAATTCTACACGTCAGAAAAGGCAAGAGAAATTTTATTCATGCTAAATTTAATTTAGAAGATCCAGACAAGATAGCGGAATTTGTAAAGCAGCACTGTTTGCCTCAAAAGAAATACTATTGCCTATTTATTAATGAGAGACATTATGAATTAGTTAGTTCGGCTATCAATCAACACTTTAATAATGCGCATGCGCCGCAATTTTATAGATGTGATAAAGTTTTGGAAGAAATTAACAGTGAGGATGAATTAAAGGATCTTATAATAGCATATCATCAAGGTAAAACTAACCATAGGGGTCCGGATGAAACTTATTTAAGGATGAAACAGAAATATTATTATCCTAGTTTAAAACAAAAAATTTTAGAATTCATTTTAGACTGTGCGACATGTAAGCAAGCAAAATACAATAGACATCCCATTAAAATACCTTTAGAACACACTCCAACTCCTTCGAAACCTCTAGAATTAATTCACATAGATACATTTCAAATCGAATCATCTCAGTTCTTTACAATTCTTGATCCTTTCAGTAAATTCGGTCAGGCCTTTCCGATTAAAAGCAAGAATGCTATCGAAATTTCCAGGGTATTAATAAGATACTTTTCACAATATGGTACAGTAAGAGGCGTCGTTTCCGACTCTGGTACAGAATTCTCAAATGACACTGTCAAAGAGCTCCTAAAGTCATATCAAATTGAACTGCACATAACTACACCTCATAATCCTAACTCTAACAGCCCAGTAGAGAGATTCCACAGCACACTCATTGAACACTATAGAATTTTCAAAATAAAATACCCAAATCTAAAACCTCCTGACTTGATACCCTACTGCATCCTAGCTTACAATTCAAGCATTCACTCTCAAACTCTCAAACCACCTTTTGAGCTAATATTCGGATACATCCCAGAAATCTTCAACTTTGATCCCGAAGTTACACTCACTCAAGAATATAACCAAAAACACAAACATTTTATGAAAATAGTTTATGATATCGTATTAGATCGGATAGAAAAATCGAAAGAAAAAATGCTCCTCAGAACTAACGTCGAAGTTAATCAGCCATTTAAAGAGGGCCAAACAGTATATAAAAAGATACCCCCTGGATTTCACAAGAAGCACAAAAACCCCTATACAGGCCCATACACTATAATATCCCTCTTAGAACATAATAAAGCTTTACTCATAAATCACAAGAATGACGAGCAATGTGTAACTCATTTAAGAAATCTTCGCCTTTCAGGTGGGCATGCGGAGGGCAGCCACAACTAGAAGATTTAAAGAACAACCCTGGGTTTTTACCTCGCAAGTTAGGTAGAAGCTATTGCCAAAATGACGTATGGCGTCTTATACATGTATATAATATGGAACCTTTATTTACTGACTACAGTAAACTTAAATATAAATATTATCTTATAGCCAATACTTTAAGTGATAATTTTAGATCTGAATACCATAATTTTATAATCGCCCTTAATTATACTGTAGATAACATAGATGAAACTTTCCTTAGAATTTTCCCTGATAAGTATAGATTTAAGAGAGGTTTACTCAACCCTTTGGGTACAGTTTTTAAATCAATCACTGGCAATCTAGATGCTGATGATGGCGAAAGAATCAACAAAGCCCTTCAATTATTAGCTGATGATCAAAATAGAATGCATGAGCTATTTGACGAACAAACATCTGTTATGATAAATGCAATAAATGAATTTAACCAAACAGTAAATACTTTAACTCATAATCAAAAAGAAATTGTCAAAAGAATGTTGGCACTTCAAAACATAACTAAAGATTTAGCTACTAATATCATGCCTGTTCTCCAGCGAGCACATATTCTAGAACTGTTGACTGAAATCGCTAACCTATTTAATGTCATAGAATCGATAATATTAACAACTGAAAATGCTATAACGTTCTCTAAATTAAATACTTTTCACACTTCTATCATCAAACCAAAATTCATTATTAAAGAGCTTCCTGTAATAGAAAAATACATTTCACAATCTAAATTAGTAAGCAAGAATGACTTATCTTTGTATGAAAAATTATTTAAAATCAAGTCTATCCAAACTGGATATAAAATTATATTCCAAATTGATATTCCACTAATAGACAAATCTGACTATATTTACTACCAACTGTACTCCCTACCTATACAAACCAATCCCAACAGCTTCTCAATGATAATACCTCGATCCAAGTACCTTATCCTAAATGAGCAACAATACGCCTTCAGAAACAACCCCTGCCAGGAGCTTACGAACGAGATCTATGTCTGTACAGAAGATACAATAGCAGATGTCAGTGAAGATCCTCCCTGTGAAGTTAGGCTAATTAATTTCCAAAAGCCTATCAATAATTGCGAACAAGAGACTGTAAAAATTACCAAGACTATCGTTTCCAAATATGGCAACACACAGTTTATGGTGGTGGCTCCAAAGGAAACCAAGATGTCAATCAAATGCTCGGGAGAAGAAAACACACAAATTATACAAGGCACGTATATGGTGACACTCAAACCAAGATGTCAGTTGTCGATTGGTGGTAAACGATACAGTACAGTGCAGAGCTCAGTTGAGACACAACAATTGTTCTCCTTACCAAAGTTGGAAGAAGATCCAGAAAGCAAAATGAACATAGAAGAATTGCCAGCAATGGAACTGGAAAACGTCCCTTTGCACGACGTAAGCAACATCAGGGCTCAGCTGCAGTCTATAAAAAGTAGAATTCCCAACAAAATTAGACTCCCGTTGTACCACACAAGTATTTGGACGATCCTACTCTACATCATACTAATCCTTCTAGCAACAATATTTATTACAGTTTTTGTCAAAAGAAGATGTGCCCAGCAAAATGAAAGAAGCAAAGCAGAAGCGGAAAATCCCTTAAGAATTCCGAAACCCAAGGGTTCCGTCCTCTAATGGGGGAGGAGTTAACACATGGCTTCTCACGATATGTCACGTAGAAGGTATCAAGTTACATTTGCATGCAGCAGTTCCCATAAGCAGATTCTACGAATTATGCCGACCGTTGCAGATAGTGCCAGCAGTGCGAAATCAGAGGAAGCTAGATCTGCATGTTCTCGTGAGAACCTGCAACGAACACTTATCCGATTATTATATAAAGCCACTGTTTTGTGTAATATTTGTTCAGTATTAATTTAGGCAGTAACTATGCTAGTTTGTTGTTAAATAGTTTAAGTAGTTTAATAAATTTTTTAAAAAAAGCAACCTAAGTACAAGTGTTGTTAATTGGCGTATCCACTGACGCAAGAATGGTGCCTTGAATTACGTCCCCCGATGTTACGTTATCTGGTGTTAAATCATCCGGTACTGATGCATCTGATATTGCATCATACGGTGTCCCATCATCCGGTATTTCATCATCCGGTATTGCATCATCCGGTATTGTATCATCTTCCGGTATTGCATCATCCGGTATTGTATCATCATCCGGTATTGGATAATCGAGATTACATCATTTTTTGTGTATGATTTAGGTATATAAATAGGATAATTTTCCCCATACAGTAAGTTTAGCGACAGCTACGGATGAAGACAACTTCGTTGCCGAAATACGTATCTAGCGCATAACTCTCCTGGTTATTTTTGTGGTTTTTGGAGTACTTCTGCTTTTTATTTCATAAAAGCTGAAACTGACCGCAGATACGGATACTAGGGTGCGTAGTTCGCGCTCATATTTTCAAAAGTCGCGGTCTCCCAACGAATTTTTTCTTCCAATATTTGATAAAAACTATAGGCTATTAAACCACAAACTCACAATAACACAATGGATGTTGCTATCCACACAATATATTTTGGTTTTATGCGTTTTTCTAATCACCAGTGACACCCAATTTTTTATGCCTTTCACTTTTTTTCTTATAATCTAGAGCTTTAGGTCTTGGTACATAATTTAGTTTTTATAATGTAAACCTGCGTACCAGGTTGGTTGCAATGGCTTTGTTATTTACGAAAATAGATTTTTTTCCGAAAGGAAGCCTAACATTTTTGCGGAAAATCTAGTCCAATTTTCCTGTCTAACGAATTTGTCCAAGCTACTTACAAAAGGAAGCCACCTGCTAAGTTTTGTTAAAATAGGTCCGTTATTTTTTGAGTTATTTGTGTGATACACACACACATACAAATATATATATATATATATATATATATATATATATATATATATATATATATATATATATATATATATATATATATATATATATATATATATATATATACCTGTTAGTTATTGGCTTGTGAGACAGGCGATTGGTAGTCTCAGTGGACGGTGTTAGATCTGATGAATTTCAAGTAAAGCTGGGCGCTCCGCAGGGAAGCGTTCTGGGGCCGCTTATGTTTATGTTGTACGTAAAGGATCTTCTCAACTATCTGACAGGTGGGAGGTTGTTTATGTACGCGAATGACATAGCGATCATAGTTTCGGATCCGGTACTGTCTGATGCTATACGTAAGGTGAATAGTATTTTGTCACACTTTGGTCAGTGATGCTGAAGCAATCACCTGATTGTAAATAGTTATAAGACTGTGAAGATGTCCAGAGCCCTCTATAGACATTAATGATCCCATGAAAAAAAATTCCCATCCCATTCGTTCACGGCCTACTCACTTGCCACAACCACAAGGGATACAACTGTAGAGGCTGTGCAGAACACAATAACCTTTATTAATTTATTAGTGAATTTTCGTAGAAAAAATTCACTAATGAGGAGATCCCGACTTTTGAATTTTGAAAAAATGTTTGTAAATGAGCGCGAACTAGAACCCCTAGAACCCATATCCGGAGTCAGTTTCAATTTTTATGTGTTTATATATACAGGGTGATTCATAAGTGGTGACCAAAAATGAAACCCCATGTTCTTTGAATAATTTTAGAGGGGGTATGTCCTATAAAAAATTTTCCTATAATGCTTCATTAAAAAGATACAGGATGTTGAAGTTGAATTTCAAAAAATAAAATTTCCCAATTTTTTAAAAAGTAGCACATATATTTTGCTGAAACTTTGCATGTGTAGGCTGTTATGAAAGGCGCGTATTCTACAATAACAATTGAATCGGCTAATCCAGCAGTGGCGCGCCTACCCACATGTCATTGGTTATCCCTCGAGAAAAAAACGGGTACGCCAATATATTTTTTTATTTTTTATTTTTTGAATCTTACTTTTATTTTTGAACAAAATAGCTCTCTTGATAATTTTCTGTACGACGCTTATTTTACGAGGAAGCAATGAATCAGGTAAGTGTTTTAGAGCACAGTTCATGATTTTTAACCAGTCGTTGTTTGGTAGAAAATCGCAATGATACACTTTTAGCAGGCTTATGGTAATTTATTTATTACAATAAATATTCAAAAATGCCTCCATTGGCCTGAATACACGCACGACATCTTTTTAATATGGAAAATTTAATGTATTGAGGATTCATTGTTGCTTGAATATGACGAAATGCATTATTTATCAGTTGTTGTAGCTGCTCTGGTGTATTTATTTGTTTACTGTAGACCAGTCGCTTAAAATCATCCCAAAGATAGAAGTCAAGTGGGTTTAAGTCCGGTGATCTTGCAGGCCACTGTATTGGTCCAGTTCTTCCAATCCATCTTTCATTATAATGTTCATGTAGCCATGTAACAACATTTCGACTATGATGCGCTGGTGCACCATCATGCTGGTACCACATTATACCTCTTGTTGCTAGTGGAATGTCATCTAGAATGTTTTCTACACGGTTTTCTAGGAGCGCTAAGTACGAAGATCCATTTAAACGTTGTGGCAGGACTTCCATGAACAGTGAGCCGTTAAAAATACCACACCATAAATTAATGAAAAATCTATGTTGAAATGTTGCATGTGGATTTTCCAATGACCAGACATGCTCAATATGAGAATTATAAATACCATTTCTTGTAAATGTTGATTCGTCAGACCAGAAGATTAGATTAGGGAATAAGATATTTTGATTGTTCATTTCCAACATCCATGCACAAAAGACTCGTCGATGCAAATTATCTCCAGGTAGAAGGCAATGAACATTCTGTCGATAATATGGATGTAAGGCTTCTTGATGTAAAGTTCTCCAAACAAAGCTTTGAGAATATTGTAACTACGTGGCAATCTTCCGAGTACTTGTAGAAGGTTGATCCATCACTGCATCCACCACTCTCTCTTCGTCTTCAAGTTGATGTTGTCTTCTACCATTAGCTCTAGCGTCAGGACGTTGTTCAATACCGCACTGCCGAAGTCTTGAAAACGATCGAGAAAAAACCCTTGCTGTACGTTGACGGCGAGTGGGAAACCTACGTTGATATTCCAGACAAGCAGCTAGAGCATTTCCATCAGCATATCCGTAGATAAAAAATATATCTGCATACTCTTCTGAGGTGTACTCCATTATAAGAAGTAAAAGAGTAGAAAATTTTGCAATTTTATAAAGTTTACCACTTACACCTATTCAAAATAATAACTTGTTGACCTAAACGTCAAGTGACACTTAATGACAACTTTGGCAAACCAGACTACTACTTACTAAAATACAACAAAGATAATCGTCGTACAAAAATTATCAAGACATTAAATTTTCCATATCAAAAAGATGTCGTGCGTGTATTCAGGCCAATGGAGGCATAAAAGTATATCATTGCGATTTTCTACCAAACAACGACTAGTTAAAAATCATGAACTGTGTTCTAAAACACTTACCTGATTCATTGCTTACTCGACAAATAAGCGTCGTACAGAAAATTATCAAGAGAGTCATTTTGTTCACGAATGAAAGTAAGATTCAAAAAATAAAAAATAAAAAAATATCATTGGCGTACCCGTTTTTTTCTTGAGGAATAACCAATGACATGTGGTTACGCGCGCCACTGCTGGATTAGCCGATTCAATTGTTAGGGTAGAATACGCGCCTCCCATAACAGCCTACACAAGCGAAGTTTCAGCAAAATAAATGTACTACTTTTTAAAAAATTGGGAAATTTTATTTTTTGCAATTCAACTTCAACACCCTGTATCTTTTTAATGAAGCATTATAGGAAAAATTTTTATAGGACATACACTCTCAAAAATTGTTTAAAGAACATGTGGTTTCATTTTTGGTCACCACTTATGAATCACCCTGTATATATATATATATATATATATATATATATATATATATATATATATATATATATATATATATATATATATATATATATATATATATATATATATATATATATATATATATATATATATATATATGTATATGTATGTATCACACCGATAGCTCAAAAAATAGTGGGCCGATTTTGATAACATTTGGCGTGTACATTCCTTTTGTAAATGGCTTGGATAAGTTCGTTAGTCAGGAAAAGCGGACGAGGTTTTCTCGGAAAATTTTGAGTTTTCATTAAAAAAAAAATTTATCTCAAAAAATAAAAAATCTATGATAACCAAATTTGGTAGGTA
The DNA here is from genome assembly GCA_964006375.1 of Tillus elongatus. NCBI lineage: Eukaryota > Metazoa > Arthropoda > Insecta > Coleoptera > Cleridae > Tillus > Tillus elongatus. Next base: position 274,516,420 of record OZ023262.1, read on the forward strand.
GGTTTATCATATCCAAAGTAAACTATGCACCAAAATTTAGATTGCTATGTTACGAGAAAAAAAAGTTGTAATAAAATATTTTTGCCAGATCATTTCTATGAAAATTCACTGCCATAACCCACTTGCTGCGTCCCGAACTTTTTTGTCGCTGACAAGGAAAGAAAAATAAAAGACCGAGGTGGGACACTGTAGCTGTAAACTGAAACAAAAAGCAGAATAACCCAAAAAAACACAATGTAATACCGGTGATGAAATACCGGATGATGAAACACCGAATGATGCAACACCACATGACTTAGTAACTACTCTATACACAATATGGAGAGAAACCGCTACAAATCGCAATATATTTTATTCATCTCTGAATTGTATTGCTTACTGCTCAAAGGAAAACTGAGTAACCTCCGAACAAGAAAGCTCAAACTCGTGATTTTGTGACCAAAAGGATGATTTCAATGTAAAGGTATAAAGCGATTTGTAGAAGTGTCTTGCCTAAAAATGTCAAGTTCTATATTTTTGAAGACAAGGGAGGGCAATTGGTCGTTGTTCTCCATTTCGTAGGTAAACTTGATTAAAGGGAATGTAACTTATTAACAAAATTATTAATGTTATCTTTACTGAGGTCAAATATGGCAAAAATATGGTCGACATATCTCAACCAGACCCTCAGAAAATACTCCACCGCCCCAGCAATGTCACTCTAAAATCGGATCGTGGAGAGTTCGGCAACGAAAGGAGGCCATGGATTTCCCATTATGATTGCTTCCGTCTGCCGATAAAACTTCCCGCCGATTCGAAACAACTCTCAGACATACAGATCTTTATTTGTAGTTGTAATTATTTCGTTTTTATTCAATTTTTAACTGTCTAAGAATGCTATCAAGCAGCGAAACTAGTTACAGAAACGTTGAAGAATATCCTAGAACATCTTGAATTCAGAAGGACCACTTGCTCCAGTTAGCTTACGCGCTAGCTACGTCCTTCACCTACAGATACGAAACCCGCCAGTGAAGCCAGAGAAGTAGCCTCCAAGTCTGTATGTAATAAAGAGTGGAGTTAACTTAATATACTCCTCCACCTGCAGGTCTGATAGCTAGATATTGTGAAGCATATCCCAAAGATACTAAAAAGCTACGACGATAGGGATGCTGGAGAACAACGACTTGACATCGAAAAAGATGAGTAATTTATTTACAAAATAGTTAGAGAAAATATTCAAAGATAACGACTTGAGAGTTGTGTATAAAGTTATTGTGTATAAAGTATAATTTCAACAGCCTTTTCGGTAGACCAAATATTGTCTTCCTACATAACCACGCATTTATATAATATCTTGTAATAATTGCGAGAAAATTTATATTGGGCAAACGAGGCGATCTATAGCAACAAGAGTCAAAGAGCACAAAGTAAATGCACATTCAATAGCAGAAAAATCTAGTTAGATCCTTTGGAAAGTTCAGAAATCCGAAAAGTGAATCCACACAGATTAATGAAGTCTAATGGGTCCAGTCAATTCAACACTTCTTAATAGCATGAAATGATCCATGGTGGCTTTCAGCATCGACTCAACAACTGGTTAGGTGGATCCACTGACACAACAATAGTCCTTGGATTACGTCAACCGGTGTTACGTCATCCGGTGTTGCATCCTCAGGTACTAAGGAATCCGATATTGCATCACTCGGTGTTGCATAATCTGATATTGCATCACTCAGTGTTGCATCATCTGATATTGCATCATGTGATATTGCGTCATCCGGTATTGCATCACCGGTATTACATCATTTTTAGTGTAGATGGTTTAGGTACAGAAATAATAAGATAATTTTGCCCATACAGTTAGTTTAGCGACAGCTACTGATGAGGTCTGCTTCGTTGTAGAAAGAGGTATCTGGCCCATAACTCTCTGTTATTATCTTGTGGTTTTTGGGGTGATTCTGCTTTTTGTTTGTTAAAAGAAAATGCAAAAGTACATGATAATTGCATTTTAACAGTCATAAGGGACTATGAGAGCTCATTACTGTTCCATGCCAATGTTATTTAAAACGCAAATTGGCTAAATGTATCCCGTCATATATGGACAAATACGAAACAAGTAGGTACCTCTGTTAGTCAAATTTTAAAACAATAATATTTATACATTACAAATACTTACAAGAGTTGTTATGAACCTGCACTGCCTTACAAGTAGCATAAGACTGCCATCTATCCTTTCATAAAATGATTTGGATCTATAAAAACGTGGTACATTTTTATGGCCAAATACTTTTAAACTGTTTCTATAGAATTCAATAGTGGTAACCACAGCGTCTGTTTGAAGCTGAAATTATAAGATTTTAAGTATTATAACTTGTAACTAAACTATGTAAGTATAACAAAGATAACTATTTTTTGCTGATGTAGCAAGTGTATTCTTTTTTCACAGTATATTTTTAGGCTATAATTAGTTATAGCAGTTATGTAAATACTCGATGAGTAGGCTGATAAGGAACATGTGAATATCCAGTACTTAAAAAAAAGTAAGATGCTTACTGGCAATTAGGCCATTGCTGACCCTTTTTGCTCATCTAAACTAACCTACCCTCCACTTTGAGCTCGATCTCAACGACGACAGTGATTTGAAAAATCATCCGCCGCCGGTGAGTCTCGAACCGTCCCCCGAGTCCGTATTGGAAAGTCTGAATTGACTTTCCCGCACGACCACGGAGGCGCTAATATCCAGTACTTACCCAAACTAATTTTTTACGCCCAAAATGGGTAATTTTAGTGAATTTTCGTTAAAAAAAATTCACTAATGAGGAGATCCCAACTTATAAATTTATATATATATATATATATATATATATATATATATATATATATATATATATATATATATATATATATATATATATATATATATGTGTGTGTGTGTGTGTAGGTATATGTATCAGACCGATAACTCAAAAATAATAAGCCGATTTTGATCAAATTTGGTAAGTACCTTCCTTCTGCAAGTGGCTTAGATAAGTTCGTTGGCCAGGAAAATCAGCCCAGGTTCCCCGGAAAATTGTGTGTTTTCTTTCTAAACAAATTTATATCTCCGGAAATAAGAGCAACCAAATTTGGCACGCGTGTTTGTATTATAAAGAGTGAACCATGTACCAAAATTTTGGTTTCTACGCTTAAAGACAAAAAAGTCTGGACGCAGCAAGTGCGTTATGGTAGCGAATTTTCATTAAAATATTTTTAATAGCAAATATGTGTGTTTTTTAACCAAGCAGGTACCAAATTTGGTTACCAGTATAACCTATATAGTAGAAACAATGAGCCATATCTCATCAAAATAACTTTATTGTTTAAAAATGTACAAAAATTTCCGAAAGTAAACTTAAATTGTACCCGAAAAAACTGGGTTCTTGGTCAACCTTATAGGTTAATAGGAAATTGAGCTATTTAAATTTGAAGCATTTAATGAAAATTCGTTACCATAATGCACTTGCTGCGTCCAGAATTTCTTTTCTTACAAACAAGCATTATATTTCGATGGAAAATGCAAAAATCCAATAAGGCGTGTTCGATTAAAAAAAGAAAATTTGTATCACCAACGACTTATGGGCCACTCTGTGATTGTAGAATTTTTCTATAAGATGTAGCTCAAGACACCCTATAATTAATGTATACAATTTTTTTTCGTATCTTGTAACGGCTATATTGTACTTTATTGATTTTTTACGAAAATTCGACAAAAATTATATACCATTAAACGATAAACTCTATAGCTAAGGCTACTGCCAAAGCATCAGAGAAAGGGTATATTTGAAATGAATTTTCTGAAATTTTATTTTATTAAAATGAAGGACAATGACGGTTGAATCTAAGACTTCAGGCTTTGTAAAACATTCTTCTTGAGAGATTTTCTTTCCATAGCTCCTATTAGTTTCAGGCTCTTTGCCTAAATGTTGCCAATTTTAACGTTTTAAATCGCGACTTTGACGTTTTGAAGAAAACCCCAATTAATTTTTTTAATGCCCATAACTTTTTTATCTTTTAACTTAAAGAGCTAAATATTGGTAGGTAATGTACTTATAATGGTATACCAAATTTGGTTGCCCTTACTTTGTTAGTGCCGGAGATATGAATTTTTTTCGAAAGGAAACACAAAATTTTCCGGAAAAACCTACGCCGATTTTCCTGACTAACGAGCTTATCAAAGCCACTTGGAAAAGGAAGGCATTCGCCGAATTTAATCAAAATCGGCCCATTTTTTGAGTTATCGGTGTGATACATACATACATATATATATATATATATATATATATATATATATATATATATATATATATATATATATATATATATATATATATATATATATATATATATATATATATATAAATTGAAACTGACCCCGGATATGTGTTCTAGCGGGCCTAATTAGCGCTCATTTGAAGAAATTTTTGCAAAATTCAAAAGTCAGGATCTTTTCATTAGTGATTTTTTAAAAGAAAGTTCACTAAAAGTTATGGGCAGTTGGAGAAAAAAATGTGGAGTTTTCCTCAAAACGTCAAAGTCTCGATGAAACGTCGAAATTGGCAATGTTAAGGCAAAGAACGTGAAACAAATACGGATTCTGAAAAAAAATGTTGCAAAAAGAGTGTTCTGCGAACCCTTAAGTTTCAGCTTCAACCGTCATTGCCCTTCATTTTACTAAAATATTTAGAGAAAAGTTATTTCAAATAGACCCTTTCTCTGATGCTTTAGCTGTCGGTTTAGTTAAGTTGATGCTTTCGCTGTAGGGTTAGTTAAGTTTATGGTTTAACGGTCAATAATTTTTAGCTAATTTTCGTAGAACAAATTCGTTATTGCATTTTTGCATTTTTTGATAAAAATATATGATGCATATTTGTAAGAAAAAAAGTGCGTTTTGGTAGCGAATTTTCATTAAATCCTTCCAATTTCAATAACTCAATTTGTTATTAACCTAAGGTTTGTGGGCTAGGAAACTAACATTTAAGTTTATTCGGAAAATGTTTGTACATTTTCAAACAATAAGTAATTTTGATAAAATATGGTACATTGTTTCTACTACATTTGCTATTATTAACATTTTTATGAAAATTCACTTCCATAACGCACTTGCTGCGTCCAGACTTTTTATGTATTAGTCCAGTCAAATAAGACATTGACCAGGACATTTAAAATAAAATTTCGGGGCGCAGCAAGTGCGTTATAGTATTGAATTTTCATTAAAATATTTTTAATTGCAAATATGTCTTTTTAATACAAGTATGCATCAATTTGGTTACCGGTATAAAATTTGTGCACTATTATTATACGGTATATTATTAAAATTAACACTTTAAACTAACACAGACCTTGAAAATCGATTTTGTATTCAAAAAAAAAACTTGTGTTGTAACTCCTTTTGACAAAGATGCCCAAAGCTCAGTTTTCTATGAAGGTAGAAAATTAAATTTTGCTTCTATAGATGATGTAAGCCTCTTTGAAAAAAACTTGTATTACAAATTTCATTAAAGGTATAAAAGCTTCCCAGAAGGAAACTTAATTCATATTTAGAAAAGTAAAGTGCCTGCCAAATTATAAACGTAGCAGTTATTTTTCCTTGTTAGTCGCCAGTATGATTTCGTTTTAGTCAACGAAATCAAACCGGTTTTTTCAATATCAACAATAACAAAATGTCTTGTGAAAATTATAATTTCAGACTCAAAGGTGACAAAGTTATTCGGGCGTTTAAACAAAAATGAGATTTTGTTCAATACGTATGAAATCTTTACACTATTGTTTCTCAAAATATCAAGGTAAAACAAAACAAAAACATACATTCATCAAGCAAGAATCGATTTCGGAACCTTCTGCGTAGGAGATAAGCACGCTACCATTGAGCTATCTAAAGATACGTCAACTAACGTTTTGTTTACATGATAATTGACGCCGCTTCATGCCCTGGAATATTCATCCAATTACAGAATTAATAGAATTATCACTTAAAACACATTCAACGACTGTTTCGATCGTAGATGACGTCTTATGTTTAAGTTTAAAGGTAAAAGGACAAACTGTTTTAAAATCATATTTATAGAGACTTGACTTGATTTTGTTTACATTTCCACTATATTAAGCTACACTTTCAGTCTAAGACTGTATTTGGGGCCATTTATCAAGCTACAAATAAAGTGTATTTTAAAAATTAATTGAATCCCCCAGTTAAAAAAACAAACACTTGGCAAAATTTCATCATGTCGTCTATCATTTGCGATTTTTGCGGCCGACATTTCACGATTGTAGGTTCGAGTAGTATGTTTTATGCATGTTATTTATTTAGTTAGGTTACCGTTGATGTATGGTTTATACCTGTTGTATGAATCAAGTTAATGGCAGTTAAGTATTCTCTCTGTCCAGAATTGCCAGGTTTTTAAAACTAAATATCGCCGTTTTGCTAAACGAGATCGTCCAAAATCGCCAACTTTCCATCCATGGGAAATCGCCCAAAATCGCGCACTTTCTGTAAGAATTGTCACTTGTCAAATCGTCCAAACTGAATTTTTCAGCGGGAATTTCATTTTTATTAATATATAAAAGCTTTCTTTTAGGTTGACGAGAAGCTTTAATCTAATGATGTATAACGCATAGAGCCTTGGTTGTCCAGTGGTCAGAACGTGTGTCTCTGGACCCAAGCGCACTGTGTTCAATTCCCAGGGTTCCCTTTTCACTTTTTCAGTACATACTATAAAATTAATATGAACCGAGAGGTTGTGGCAATGTATTTGAGCAAGTCGAATGTCAGCACGTTCTGCACTTCCGGGGGGCTAAATCCGTCGGTCTAGTGTACCATACAATGTTGGGCAGGTTAAAGATCCCACCCTCCCTACAGAAAGGCTCGGCAAAATTTCCAAGATAGTGAGGTAAAACTGCTCTCTGGCGTCGGTGATTAGCCATAGTCGCTGAAATAGACCGACGTTAAAGAAGGAAAAGAATCTATAGTGCACCAAAATCACATGTAAACAACGGTTTGCCTTTGGTCATTGAATTTAAAAAGAAAAAGGAGCCAGAACTAGAATTTATTTATAAAATACCAAAACCTACACTCAAGAGCAGTGTTATAAGAATACAAAATAAAATATTTTCTCTATATAACGAAACATATAAAATATACTGTGATATAATATAAAACATGAAGAACATTTTGTCCCTGTCACCTGTCACCTATCATCTTTTCTCTATTATCTATCCAAACATGCTGGATACTCTTGGTTTCTCGCAGATGTCGAAATGTCATTGCTTCTCATGGATAAAACAATGTGCGTCTATGTTACTTCTGAATAAATCAAACTTTGGCGAAACTAAAGTTTTACAATAGAGTTCGTTTCTTTAAGATCGCCCAATTGGGGATTTTTAGATAACAAAAGTTGCCCAATTTGCGACTCGGCGCCTTCTTAAAAAAAAACTCGCAACAAAAGATAAAAGATAACTAAATTTACGATAAATCGCCCAATCTGGAAACTCTGTCTCTGTCAGGCATTGGACTTTAACCAGTAAGTCACTTCAACGCATGTCTTTCAGATTTTATCTTTAATTTGCAAAAACTCTAAATATTGTGAACCAAATTACTCAAAATTCACAACATGAGTTTATTTACACCATTTATAGCCACATTTAAAGTATCATTCCAGTTACTCTAATACTTACAAAAATATAGCGTTTTCAGAAATATTTTTGGGGGGAAAATGTCCGTTATAGCTGATTTACGAATTCGTCTTGGTCTTAATACAATGAAGATATGTGCCAGGTTTTGTTCAAATCAGTGGAGTAGTTTTTTAATTATCGCTCGGATATATATATATATATATATATATATATATATATATATATATATATATATATATATATATATATATATATATATATATATATATATATATATATATATATATATATATATATATATATATATATATATTTAAGAAACTACATTTTTGCCTAGAATGTTTGCATTTGGGCAGATTAAACGTACCGTTTCTATGGCAACACGCAAGCCAAAGGTTCGACGTCGTCACCGATGTCCTAGTCAGCCACTTCCAGGCGAATCGCGCATCCATGCCCAGTGCAGTAACCGCACATATATGTGCAACTGAGGCCACTTGTCAGTTGTCATGTCATTTCTTTTCGCAGCCAGATTTGCAGTTGCAAGATATGATGTGGAGTACCCGCTCCGGTGCTATATCCTCTTCAGTCGAGACGGGTTTTAGCTGACCTGCATGCACTATCCGTCCCCATACTTTTTCCGGCAGGCGATTTTCCATCCATACTTTAAGCTAAATTTACTTAGCGTACTAAGAGTTTTTGAAGCAGAGGAAATGACAGAATTTGGCCATTACCTGGCGGGAAACTCGGTACAAATGTTGTTTAGTCGGATGTAGGTATAAGTGCTGCCTTGGGTGACTACTTAGCAACTGTCTTCTGATACAGATAATACCTGGTGTTACTTATGCTCTCTTTAACGTCACATCCGTACAGCGCGAGAAGAAAATGTTCTCCAGGTTCTCCAATTTCCTCGTTTGTAGCGTTTGGTTGATTGAAGACAAAGATTTTATCCCATAAATAATCGTCATTTTGAGCTTCTTGAAGGAACCCTTTTAGACTTTTCTAAAGGGGTCAGAAGTGGTATATCATCATACTGCTGCATGGAAAAACAGGAAGTTGTCACGAAGATCTCCAATTACGGCGATCAACTTCTCATTGCTGCAAGCCTGGGTTCTGTATTTTCTGAATTTACACCCAAAAACGACCAATCCCTTCACTGAACGTAATTTCCAGTCCTAAAATCCACCACAACACACACACACTGTCCTTGCAGGCGATATTTCACAAGTAACCAGAACACATAATCATGCCAACCTTTAACTTTACGCTACAAACTAGCAGTGTCACCATAGCCACATTCTCATAACAGCATCAATAATTTAGAGCACAACACACCGCGCATTTGAATCCCGTGCATTTGCGTGTTGTGTTACTTCTTGCCTGAAAAATGCACTGGGTATATATAAATAATAAAAACGTTGTTTATTTCCCGTTTTCATTATGGAAAAACTGATTAACCCAGTGTAACCCATTACTATCGCTATTTTTAAATCATGTAAGTTGTTAATATGATAATATAGGACAAAAAAAACAATTTGACGTGATGACGAATACAATCAGGTGTTGGTTCGATCGCCCAGCTCAGAACTCGAACCTCCAAGGTGCAGCGGTTATATCAAGATGGCGGTTTTTCCCCAAACGTGATTGGGACTTTTAGGGTTCTAACTAGGACATCTTCGACGTTTGTGCCAATTTTGACCTTTTTATTTCAAATGTCCAGATTAAGGCGATTATTTGTTCAATTTGACTGGACTATATCAGATAAATACCCATTTATAGGAAAAATTGTGAGTAAATACCACATAACGCGTTCGTCCTGACAGTGGCGGCTCGTGACATTGGAAGTGGGTGAAGCAGAGTCCGCGTGGCCCCAAAGGGAGTCCAGAGAGACGAAGACCTCCCCCCTGCGCCGCAGACGAAACTTTTTTAAATTTTCAAGGTCACGGGTTCCCCTGGAACTTCAATATTTAAATGAAAAATCCATTTGTACAAAAATATAGACTTTCACAAGGAATAATTTTTGGAATAATGAGCAGGAATATTCGATGAGATGACACTGTACATATACTGTACACGCACGCATACGGTAATATAATACCGCGCGTATTACCTATGAAAATCTGTTTATAGAGGCAGAGATACAAGCATTTTTTTTTAATTCATGGCCCTTCTCTTTTTTTACAACTGGAATTTTTTTATCTAATATCTTACTATTTTGAAATTATTTTTTAGAGGTGATAATAAACAAATTAATTCCACTGGCTAAAAAGAAACATGAAAAATCCAGCTTTTCAAAGTCTGTAAATGTGACACATACCAGATTATTTAACGGCACCATCGTCAAAATAAAAATACGCCTCTGACGACCCGACTCAATCTAAACTAAGGACTGAAACTAAGATTTGAAGCAGGCTCAGAAAGCTGCATCACGTTTGTGGCCCAACCTACCACTTCGCGTACTGTTGCCATGTCAACCCTCTCATGCACGCGTCCAGAAGCAGCCGCAGCGTTCGTATACGAAAAAATCTGACTCAGTCAGTCCGCAGCTGCTTGACGCCTTTACAGTAGTCTGTGGTCCGCAATGCATGAGCGCTGCGCGTTGCGGCATGTATACATTCAATTCGGTGATCAGGGACGGGTTTGAAAATTATATCGTACCATAAATTACTATAAAAATACATTATCAACTGCGGAGAAACGTAACAAGACATTTTTATGTGGTTGTACCAAACTAATTTGAGGGAATGAAAAAAATTAAAATTATGGTGGATTTTGAATAAAAAAGTTTAGCTGAACCGAAAAATATAGGTGATACAGCGCTTCACCTGCGTCATCTGACGAGACACCACTGGGGCCAGAGTCTCCCCCTAGCGTCTTATATTGTGAACTACTACAGTGAATTTATTGAAATTAATTCAATTGCAGGTGTCATGCGTTCTTTTATTTCAACAACACACCACGAGGGCTTACAGCCTAAATACTATCTTACCGTGGGTGTCGACAAGGAGGAAAGAGGCAACTTGTTAATTCTGGACTTGAAGGTTTGGAGGTTCGGGGGAGAAGGAAAAACATGTGTCGGCAAGGAATTCCAAAACTTGGAAGTCCTCGGGACAAAAGAGCGGGCATAACAAGATGTTCTATATGCGGTGACCTGGACAGTAAAATGGTGCATTCGCTCTGTTCCCCTGGTAGATCTGTTGGGGGCAGCAAGTGGAGTAACTATGAAAGAAAGCTCCTCTGAGCAGTGCCCGTGCAGATACCTATGAAAGAGAGAGAGGTCACCAACGGCACGTCGGTGGGCAAGAGATGGCAGCCTTTAGGTGAGGGTAGGGTCACCGATGAGACGTATAGCTCTCTTCTGAATAGAGTCCAGGATAGCGAGAGTAGAAGCGGCTGCAGCACCCCAGATGTGGGAGAAGTATTCGAGGTTTGGTCTTATTTGTGAAGTATATAAAGTATAGAAATAAGCTGGTGAAAAGTATTTGCGAGCCCGGAAGAGGAAACCTAATTTCCTAGCAGCCGCTTCTGCAATTGATGTGACATGTTGGTGCCAATTGAGATTTCGATCCAGAGAGATGCCAACACGTGAAAAGGAGTCATTACTTTGAATAACTTGGTTGTTTATTGTGATGGCTCTAGGGCTGGTGTATCTCTTATGAGAAAGAAAGCAAGACTGTGATTTGGTGGGGTTGAATTGTACAAGATTTCTACTTCCCCAGTCTAATATTTTTTGGAGATCCACGGAGATAGAACCCTCCATGAGTCTGCGATCCTCATATAATTGGGCTAAAGAGACAGGCTTAAAATATTGTATATTTGAGTGGATGGTGTTGTCGTCCGCGTAACTGTAAACTGGGTTGGATGTGCTAGAGAGGAGGTCATTGATGTGGAGAAAAAACAAAGTAGGGGCTAAAGCTGAGCCTTGAGGAACTCCTGCATTAATTAAACACAGTTTAGAGGAATGGCCATCCACAACAGAAATGCTCCGGTTGGAGAGGAAATTTGCTGTTCGCGTACAGAGTTTTGGTGGTAGGCCATAGGCCGGTAGTTTATTAAGCAGCGCTGCGTGCCAGACCTGGTCGAATGCTTTGGATATGTATAGAGCGACAATCTGGGATTCGCCGTGTAGTTCCATAGACTTGTTCCAAGAATGGGTAACAAAGGAAAAGAGGTCGGCAGTTGATCTGCGCTGACGGAATCCATACTGCCTGTCGTGGATTAGACTGTGTTTTTCAAGAAAGTTTAGTAATTCGGTGTTTATATACTTTTCCATCACTTTAGAGATGACTGAAAGGAGAGAAATAGGCCTGTAGTTGCTAGGAAGCGCTTTCAATCCTTTCTTGGGGACGAGTTGTACTCGAGCAGTTTTCCAGTTACTAGGGAATATGCCTCTATTGTAAGATGTCTGAAACAGACTAGTCAGGACAGGAGCAAGTTCTGGTGCGCATTTTTTGAGAACAATTGCTAGGATCTCGTCAAGGCCAGAGGCTTTCCTGGTATTAAGAGAAGAGAGCATCTTTCGTACCTTTTTAGTTTTAAAAATGATATCCGTCATTTTATGCGCGACATTGGGGACTGTTGGTGGTTGAACATTTGGAGGTGGGTTGAGAGTAGAATTGCCGGCGAACGACGAGGCAAAAAGTTCAGCCTTGCCCAGGGCGGTAGAAATAATTTTATCCCCTGAGACAAGAGGTGGGAACGTGCTCTGGCAGAAATTATTTCCAATAGATTTAGCAAGAGTCCAGAAGAGTTTGCTGCCGCTGAAGCTTAAGAGGAGTTTGTTTTTGATGTGGTTATTAAACGAGTTTTTTGCCTCAGAAAGAATGCGGACATAGCGGTTTCTTGCGTCGTTAAATGCTTGGCGGTTTTCTGGACTGGAATTGTGTAGAAGCTTTTTGTGAGCTTTGACCTTTTCAAGTCTGGCCTTGTCACAGGATTTAGAGAACCAGGGCTTTTGAGTGGCTGCAGAGGTTTTCTGTGTACGTGGAATAAATAATTCCATGCCAGCTTGGATAATTTCGGTGACGTTTTGTGAGATATGAGAGGGGTCAGGGTGAGAGAAGCAGACAGACGCCCATGGAAATGAGGAAAAGTAATCTCGCATTTCGTCCCAGTTCGCGGAGTTGTAGTGCCAAACGATACGTGGGTGTGATGACTGTGTGACCTCGGGTTGCATTGCGCAGGAAGCAGTGACCATTCCGTGGTCTGAGCGACCCAGGGGAGCGGTGACTGATATCTTATAGCAGTCAGGATTTGTAGTAAGAAGGAGATCCCAGGGATCTGTGCTGTGTGTTGGGATGTGAGGAAAGTAAGTAGGTTGCTGAACCATATTGGCTAAAGAATTGCTGACTGCAAAGGCCTCCGCTGCTATTCCTTGTGGATCGGTTTTTAAAGATCCTAGCCAATCCTTATTATGGACATTGAAGTCACCAAGAATAGTGACCTCGGAGGAAGGATATTCAGAAATCAGATGGTCAGTTTTTCAGAAAGGTAGTCAAAAAGCTGGACAAAGTTGTTGTCAGAATGAGACCGGTAAATGCAACAGATGAATTTAGTTGCAGCCCTGAGAGAGAGTTTTATCCATAGTATGTCTTTTCTTCCAGCTTATAAATTGGGGAGTCTGGTGCAGGGTAGATTGCTACGGACGTACGCGCACACGCCTCCATGCAATCTAAAAGAAGTTAAGGAGCTCATACCCCGGGAAATTAAGGTGATTAATGGCTGTTTTGGCACTGATTTGAGTTTCGGTGAGGAAGAGGAGTTGGGGCCTATTAGCCTCGAGGAAATGGTGGTCGGAGTTCAGGTTAGAATTTAGGCCACATATGTTCGAAAAGGATATTGTAAATCTCGGTGCTGGCGCCCCCTGTACACCCCTCTCCCGGAGATCCGAATGGAGGGGTATTTTACCTCCGGAATCTTTTGTACAAGGAGGAGCCATCATTTTTACTTATAAGGGAAACCGACTCATACACCAGAACCGAAAACGTCCGTTGGGACTTCACCGGCCCCTTGATGTAAGGGTGGTACCTCCTCGGGCGTGAAAAAAATCCTTTACTATCACGTAAAGGAAAATTCCACTACCACCTACCATTTCGGTGGTTCGGTGTGTTTGATTAAAGTTAAAATTATTGTAACCTGTTTGAGTTAAGGAATAAAGTTTATGCTCAAGATAGATGTAGATACTACTTCTTTGGCTCCACTGGTGCTTGTTTTCTTCTCTATAACTGGTGTCGCCGTTTTAAGGCATCGTCAGACTGGAGAAAATTTATTTATACGCATTTATAGGACTCCCCTATTTGCTTAGCGGTATTATATTCAGAACGGTGACTGTGAATGTATTGAAATGCAATAATTTGAAAGTGTGGAGCGGAACGCGTATAAATAAATTCAATTTCTCCTATCTGGCTATGCCGTAAAGCGACCAAACCTGTGACGGAGAGGAAAACAAACATTTGTGAATTTGTTGGTATTCACTAATTTGGAAGTGCCGTGCGGAATGTATATAAATAAATTCAATTTTTTCCATATGCGATTCTGTAACACCAAGAAACCTGTTACGGAGAAGAAAACAAACATTTGTGAAATTGTTGAAATTCATTAATTTGGTAGTGTCGTACGTAATGCGTCTAAATAAATTCAATTTTTCCTATATGACGATGACCTAAAACGGCGAAACCTGTTACGGAGAAGATAGCAAACATTTATGAGTTTGTTGAAGCTTTAGTAAAAACTAGCATGTTTTCAAGGTAGTCATACAGAATTAAATGAATTTTTGAATTTTATTAATAACTTTCACACAAATATTAAGTTTACTTTAGAAGAAGAAGCTAACAGTTGTATACATTTTTTAGACTTAACAATTAGAAAGTTAGAAAATAATTCATTTGACTTTTCAATATATAGGAAACCAACTTACACTGACACAACCATACCATACGATTCATGTCACCCTTTTTCACAAAAGCTATCAGCATACCATTCTATGATACATCGTGCATTTTCAATACCTATGTCACAAAACAATTTTGAAAAAGAAATTTCAATAATTAAGCAAACAGCATTTAATAATGGCTACTCTGTTAAAATAATAGATAAAATGATCGAGAGAAAAGAATGCAAATTGGCGATTAATTTAATTTATCCAAATATTAGAGACAAAGAAGACAACAGATAGGTTTCGATAACTTATTTTGGAACCATTTCAGAAAACATTTCAAAAATTTTAAATACCTGTACAAATACAAAGGTAGCTTTTAAATCTTACAACACGACGTGTGATTTACTATTTAACGCAAAAGAAAAATCTTGTTTCCTGACAAAAGCTGGAGTTTATAAATTAGCTTGTACACATTGTAACGCAGTATACATAGGTCAAACTTCTAGAAATTTTAACACCCGATACAAAGAACATATTTCTGCATTTAGAAATAACCACGTTGACAAATCCACACTTGTAAAAAATATTATTGATACCGAACATAGACCTACAGTAAATAACCGCATACAACCACAACATTTTTATAATGACAAACGTAAACTAGACTTTTTTGAAGCTTTAGAAGTCAAAAAGCACACACATGACAATAGCTACCTTGTTTTAAACGAGCAAACTGATTTAATGAATTCCCCTTTCTTGGATATTCTTCATTCTAATTGAATAAGTTAAAGAAAATAAATTTAACTATTCTTTCAAAAAAGTTGTAATAAGATAATTAGTTGATGTATGCCAATAATTTCGTTGTATAGAGACTGCTTTTATACTGTTATAGTTTAGTTATTTTATTGTTGTAGGTAACTGTTATCATAGTTATTATAGGCTAGTTCTATTTTTATGTTAAATATTGACATACATCACGGATACATTTTGAAAGCCTCATCTGTCATCTGTGTTTCATTTTATTTTCAATTTGATAAAAAAAAATTTTTTTGATCAAAACATCATATCATAACATAGCAACAGATCTTTATTTGTAGTTGTCATGATTTCGTACTAATTCAATTTTTATCTGTCAAAGAATGCTGTCAAGCAGCGAAACTAGTCACAAAAACGTTGAAGAACATCCTAGAACATCCAGAATTCATAAGGACCACTTGTTCCAGTTAGCTTACGCGCTGGCTACGTCCTTCACCTACAAAAACGAAAACCAACAGTGAAGCCAGATAAGTAGTCTCCAAGTCTGTATGTAGTATGGACCAGTTTCACCAAGTAAGGGCAACAACAATCAATGAATTGTTGAAATTTGTTAATTTGGAATTATTGTGCGGAGTGCGTATAAACAATTTTAATGTTTCGTACCTGGCGATGCTGCAAAACGGCGAAACCTGTTAGGGAGAAGAAAACAAACATTTGTAAATTCATTGAAATTCATTAATCTGAAAGCATTATGCGGAATTCGTATAAGTAAATTCAATTTTTTCTATCTAGGTATGCCGTAAAACAGCGTCACCTGTTACGGAGAAGAAAACAAACATTTGTGAATTTGTTGAAATTCGTTAATTTGGAAGTGTCGTGCGGAACCGATATAAATAATTTCAATTTTTTCTATCTGGCGATGCCGTAAAATGGCGAAACTTGTTCCGGAGAAGAAAGCAAACATGTGTGAATTTGTTGAAATTCATTAATTTGGAATTGTTGTGTGGAATGCGTATAAATTATTTTAATTTTCTCGCTGATTGATGAACTCGTCCGCGGTCTCAACAAAATGAAGATATGTGCCAAGTTTCGTCTAAATCAGTTGAGTTATCGCTCGGACACATACACACAAGCGGACCTTGGATATGAGTTCTAGGGGCCCAAATTCGCCTCATTTGCTGCGTCCAGGCTTTTTTCTCCTTTTCAGCGGCCGAGAAAATTAATAATTGTTAATTTCGAATATACTCTGTTTTAACCCTATTTGCGTAACAAGCGCATGCTCCACTCACATAGATTTTACCCTATAGAGTATATTTAGTAGTACATAATTTAACAGTGTGTTTCCCAAACAAGATTACTCTATACTTTTTTTTTAAATTTCAACAACACACCACGAGGGCTTACAGCCTAAATACTATCGTACCGTGGGTGTTGACAAGGAGGAAAGAGGCAGCTTGTTAATTCTGGACTTGAAGGTTTGGAGGTTCGGAGGAGAAGGAAAAACATGTGCCGGCAAGGAATTCCTTAACTTGAAAGTCCTCGGGACAAAAGAGCGGGCATAACAAGATGTTCTATGTCTGGTGACCTGGACAGTAAAAGGGTGCATTCTCTCTGTTCCCCTGGTGGATCTGTTGGGGGCAGCAGGTGGGGGAACTATGGAGGAAAGCTCCTCTGAGCAGTGCCCGTGCAGATATCTATAAAAGAGAGAGAGAGGTCACCAACGGCACGTCGGTGGGCAAGAGATGGCAGCCTTTGGGTGAGGGTAGGGTCACCGAGGAGACGTATAGCTCTCTTTTGAATGGAGTCCAGGATAGCGAGTGTAGAAGCGGCAGCGGCACCCCATATGTGGGAGCAGTATTCGAGGTTTGGCCTTATTTGTGAAGTATATAAGGTATAGAGATTAGCTGGTGAAAAGTATTTGCGAGTCCGGAAGAGGAAACCTAATTTCTTAGCAGCCGCTTCTGCAATTGATGTGACATGTTGGTGCCAATTAAGATTTCGTTCCACAGAAATGCCAACAAGAGAAAAGGACTCATTATTTTGAATAACTTGGTTGTTCATTGTGATGGGTCTAGTGCTGCTGTATCTCTTGTGAGAAAGAAAGCAAGACTTAGTTTTGGTGGGGTTGAATTGTACAAGATTGCTACTTCCCCAGTCTAATATTTTTTGGAGATCCACGGAGACAGAACCCTCCATGAGTCTGCGATCCTCATCCAATTGGGCTAAAGAGACAGGCTTAGAATATTGTATATTTGAATGGAGGGTGCTGTCGTCCGCGTAGCTGTGAACTGGGTTGGATGTGCTCGAGAGGAGGTCATTGATGTGGAGAAGAAACAAAGTAGGGGCTAAAGCTGAACCTTGAGGAACTCCTGCATTAATTGGATACAGTTTAGAGGAATGGCCATCCACAACAACAGATATGCTCCTGTTGGAGAGGAAATTTGCTGTCCAGATACAGAGTTTTGGTGGTAGGCCATAGGCCGGAAGTTTATTAAGCAGCGCTGCGTGCCAGACCTGGTCGAATGCTTTGGATATGTCTAGAGCAACAATCTGGGATTCACCGTGTTGTTCCATAGACTTGTTCCAAGAATGGGTGACAAAGGAAAGGAGGTCGGCAGTCGATCTGCGCTGACTGAATCCATACTGCCTGTCGTGGATTAGACTGTGTTTTTCAAGAAATTTTAGTAATTCGGTGTTTATATACTTTTCCATCACTTTAGAGACGACTGAAAGGAGAGAAATGGGCCTGTAGTTGCTGGGAAGCGCTTTGGATCCTTTCTTGGGGATGGGTTGTACTCGAGCAGTTTTCCAGTTACTAGGGAATATGCCTTTATTATAAGATATCTGAAACAGACGAGTCAGGACAGGAGCAAGCTCTGGTGCGCATATTTTGAGAACAATTGCTGGGATCTCGTCAAGGCCAGAGGCTTTCCTGGTATTAAGAGAAGAGAGCAACTTTCGTACCTTTTTAGTTTTGAAAATGATATCCGTCATTTTATGCGCGACATTGGGGACTGTTGGTGGTTGAACATTTGGAGGTGGGTTGAGAGTAGAATAGCCGGCGAACAACGAAGCAAAAAGTTCAGCCTTGCCCAGGGCGGTAGAAACAATTTCATCCCCTGAGACAAGAGGTGGGAACGTGCTTTTGCAGAAATTATTCCCAATAGATTTAGCAAGAGTCCAAAAGGGTTTGCCGCCGTTGGAGTTTAAGAGGACTTTGTTTTTGATGTGGTTATTAAACGAGTTTTTTGCCTCAGAAAGAATGCGGACATAGCGGTTTCTTGCGTCGTTAAATGCTTGGCGGTTTTCTGGACTGGAATTGTGTAGAAGCTTTTTGTGAGCTTTGACCTTTTCAAGTCTGGCCTTGTCACAGGATTTAGAGAACCAGGGCTTTTGAGTGGCTGCAGAGGTTTTCTGTGTACGTGGAATAAATAATTCCATGCCAGCTTGGATAATTTCGGTGACGTTTTGTGAGATATGAGAGGGGTCAGGGTGAGAGAAGCAGACAGACGCCCATGGAAATGAGGAAAAGTAATCTCGCATTTCGTCCCAGTTCGCGGAGTTGTAGTGCCAAACGATACGTGGGTGTGATGACTGTGTGACCTCGGGTTGCATTGCGCAGGAAGCAGTGACCATTCCGTGGTCTGAGCGACCCAGGGGAGCGGTGACTGATATCTTATAGCAGTCAGGATTTGTAGTAAGAAGGAGATCCCAGGGATCTGTGCTGTGTGTTGGGATGTGAGGAAAGTAAGTAGGTTGCTGAACCATATTGGCTAAAGAATTGCTGACTGCAAAGGCCTCCGCTGCTATTCCTTGTGGATCGGTTTTTAAAGATCCTAGCCAATCCTTATTATGGACATTGAAGTCACCAAGAATAGTGACCTCGGAGGAAGGATATTCAGAAATCAGATGGTCGGTTTTTCAGAAAGGTAGTCAAAAAGCTGGACAAAGTTGTTGTCAGAATGAGACCGGTAAATGCAACAGATGAATTTAGTTGCAGCCCTGAGAGAGAGTTTTATCCATAGTATGTCTTTTCTTCCAGCTTATAAATTGGGGAGTCTGGTGCAGGGTAGATTGCTACGGACGTACGCGCACACGCCTCCATGCAATCTAAAAGAAGTTAAGGAGCTTTCTTGCGTCGTTAAATGCTTGACGATTTTCTTGACTGGGATTGTGTAGAAGCGTTTTGTGAGCTTTGAACTTTTCAAGTCTGGCCTTGTCACAGGATTTAGAGAACCAAACATTGTAAGCATTGACCTTCGGTTTACTTTTTGAATTGCATATCTATGGCTGAAATTTATAAATAAGTTTCAAATAGTAATAAAACTTACACCTATATGTGGTGAGTCATATAAAACTGTTTTCACGGGAGCTTTTTGCTGCCATATCATAGGTTTGTATTTGGCGGTTTCCAATTGTAGATGGACTTGGAGGTATGGGTTATTCTTACTGCATTCTTTCCATACATCTGGTGATACTGGTTTAATATTTGTATCATTTGGAGTGTAACGGTTCTGCAGTATGTGAAGGTGCCTAAGGTTTGTGTGGCCAAGCAGTTCAACAACATCATCACCCAAATTTTGTGGACTGATGAATAAAACCTAGAACAAAGGTAAATTAAGAATTCTGAGACTTAAGAATATTGTTTTTTTAATCAAATGCGCTTTTAAGGCAGCTCTAATAATTCATTGCTGTACATATAATTCGGATTTGGTATTATTATTTTGTTGAGAGGCTTGAGAATGAAAAAGCTATAAAGTAGGGGAACATTTTACTTTTTTAGTACATACTCTGAAATTTACATCACCCCTGGTTTTGTGCTTGAACAAGTTAAATGTCCTTCGAAGAGGGCCGTAAAGCCGTCGGTCACGTTTATCATGCGATGTTGGGCACGTCATAGATAATTACCCTCCTTACAGACCGCCAAAGGTTAGGCGAAGTGCAATCGGTGATTGACCATAGTCGTGAAAATAGACCGACGATAGAGAAACAAAAACAAAAAGGTCTAGACGCTGCAAGCGCGTTATGGTAGCTAATTTTTATTAAAATGTTTTTAATAGAAAATATGTATTTTTTAAAGGAAAGGAAACAAGTTTGGTTAATACTATGACCTTTATAGTAGAAACAATATAGCATATTCATATAAACTCTAATAATAGTATATAAATTATCTGTACAATTTAGTTTTCTAATAAATAATGACAAACAGACACCTGTCATTTATCCATGAGTTTAGTTAAATGTATCACATAAATCATGTTTTGTGATTATAAATATGAATATTTCAAAAACTATAGACTTTACGTGTAAGAGGTGTTATACAAAAGCTGAAGCAAAGGACATGCCCTTCACTTGTAAAATATAAGTTATAGACTGCCCCATTTGGAAGAAAAATTGAGTTAAACAACAACCTCCCCGACCGCTTTATTTAAAAACGCCATATCACAATTTCTGATCTCAGCTGTGCCACATGCTACTTGAATCTGGTTTCAATGGTTCTTTTTGTCTGCCCAACGTATTTAAGAATACAATATTTACAACTTGCCTTATAGATACCCAACATTTTAGTGGCTTTATGTTTATCTTTCGTATTACCTAACAAATTTTTTAAATTATTTTTTATCGAAATGACAGTTGAGCCTCAACTAGATATACTAGTTATTAAAAATAATGACTCCATGCATTAGATATCCACAGGAAAGAAACTACCACTCTAAGTTACATTCCAAATGACTCGCATCATACGTTTACACAAAAAACGGCGAGTTTAAATTTCTTAGCATATACATTTATATAATGTCCCTTAAGTAAGAGCAAATGTCGTAGAGAATTAGAGTACATTAAAAACGTAGCTAAAGATAATGGATATTCGGATTGCTCGGTGGAAAAATCTATTAATAGACACAGAGCAAAGAAAATGTTAGCGGAATGGACAACATTCAGGAAAGATAAAATAAAAAGGAAGTTTGTTTGCCTACCATTTGAACCGCGTATCACAAGGGGCCTCGAGAGCATTTTTAAGAAAGCTGACTTGCAGCTAACTTTTCGGGCAAAACATGATTTAAAAACTTTGTTAAGTAATACGTAAGATAAAGATAAAGCCACTGAAATGTCGGGTATCTATGAAAAGTTGTAAAGATTGTAATCTTAAATGCGTTGGGCAGACTAAAAGAACCATTAAAACCAGATTCAAGGAGCATCAGGCACAGCTAAGATACGGTAGTGTAGACAAGTCATGCGTGGCACAACGTATTTGGGATAATAATCACCACACAGATAAAAGGAATCTAAAACTTACCACAAATGTAAAACAACCAGCGAAGCTAGATGCGTACGAAAGTATTTATATTTCCAAGGCAATAAAAAATAGAAGTTCTTTAAACTGAGCGCTGCCATCGATTTATAGCCCTTTGTTTACAGTCTCTCTTTGACATAGAAGAAGTTCAAAAACCTGACCCGGCAATTAAAATACAGTACACGGAAAATTTCGTCCCTCTCTTTGTCGGTCTTTACCTATGACGTAAAAGGTGACGTTTGGTTGTGAGTAGTTTGGAATTTTTCATCCTCTTGTGACGCTAACTTTGTTAGTGAAACGATCGTCAGGTCTTTAAAAAGATGTGTTGTGGTGATTTGGGTTCTTCAAGTTTCTTATCAGTGCTCATCAGAAGCCCCAATATTCACTTAGTAATATTTTACAAAACCAACTATTTATTGTTCGCCCACTGACGAAAGAATAATAAGCAAATATAAAACACGCAATATACAGGTAGCCCATTGAAAACGAAACAGACCGATTTGCGCCCAGAGAATTTTTTTTAAGAAACGCTGAAACACGTCAATTTAAACATTGAGGGGGACATGTTTTGACATAAAACTCAACTTTGTCACATCAACCCCTTAAGGGTGGTGATAACATCCCTTATATTTTAAATAGGGAACATGGGTCGAGTGTTACATCATTTAAAAGCTCCTTTTTTTCTAAATTCAGCATACTAATTTTTTTTGAAGTTTTATCAACTCGCTTAAAAATTATTCACAGTTGGAATTCCAAGAACGTATTTCATTCATTGTAATAAGAAATGCACTAATTAGTCAATTTTTCGTTAAAAAAACTAAAAAACAAAACCAAACGTTCAAAAATGTTTATTCAATTAAGTAAGTGTTCAAATTGTTGACCACCAGCTTCCATACAAAAGTACAAATTTTTATCAAAACGAGCTCTGACATTCTGCATCATTTGTGGAGTTATTAGACGGCATTCTTCAACAATGCGTCGTCGTAATTCTTCCAGAGACTCCGGTTCTGTTGCGAAAATGCGACTCTTTAAATGGCTCCATAGAAAGAAGTGTAAAGAAGTTAAATCCGGTGATCTAAGGGGCCACTCAATAGCACCTCTACGCCCAATCCATTGATCTGGAAACTCTCTGTTCAAAAACGGCCTAACACGTTGTGAAAAATGCGGAGGAGCTCCATCTTGTTGAAACACTAATTGATTTTCTTGATAGCGATCATCATTTTCAACAATGTCAATTAGTAGAGGGTAAACGATATCTTCTAGTAACTCCAAATACGTTTCGCCACTCAAATTACCATCAATAAAAATTGGTCCGATTAAACGGTCTCCAAAAATGCCAGTCCAGACATTCAATTTCTGTGGAGTTTGAGTGTGGACTTCGTGAAAATTTCTTGGGTTATTATCTGCCCAGTAACGACAATTATGACGACTGACTGTAGAGTTTAATAAAAACGTACACTCGTCTGAAAAACAGATATTGAACAGAAAGTTCCCGTTATCAGCTATTCGTGCAGTCATAACTTCACAAAACTCCAGTCGCCGATCAAAATCATCTTCATTCAGTTGTTGTACAAGATGAATTTTATACGGGTGAA
Source organism: Tillus elongatus (assembly GCA_964006375.1). Classification (NCBI taxonomy): domain Eukaryota; kingdom Metazoa; phylum Arthropoda; class Insecta; order Coleoptera; family Cleridae; genus Tillus; species Tillus elongatus. Next base: position 274,539,587 of record OZ023262.1, read on the forward strand.
ATTTATGATCCTTTAATATTCGCTGAATTGTTCTTTTTTTGATGTTTGAAACAGTGGCCAATTTTCTCGTGCTCAAAGTTGGGTCTGCAGCAATTTGTCCTAAAACTTCAATCTGAGTAGTCTCATTTCTAACCGAAAATTCACGTTCAGGATCCCGTTTTTTGTTGGCTACTGAACCACTTTGTTGAAACTTTGCAACTAACTCCAAAATGTATTTTCTGTTAACATGTCTGTTCGGATGTCGTTCATTAAACAAATTTGCGGTAGGGTTGGCACAGTCATCGTTTTTGAAAAAGAGTAATTATTTCAACTCTTTCTTCTACAGAATACACTATTGTGAAATTAATTTTCGGTAGTAGTATCAAGTATCAAACCGACCGATAAACTGAACTAACAAACCGCATTTCTCTCATTCCGATAAGGAATGTTCTGATAGTCAATTTTTTGTTTACAAACCAACAAAACATTGACTATCAGCACATTTCTTATCGGAATGAGTGAAATGCGTTTTTGCGTCTTCAACTGTGAATAATTTTTAAACGAGTTAATAAAACTTCCGAAAAAATTACTGTGCTGAATTCAGAAAAGAAAGAGATTTCAAATGATGTAACACTCGATCCATGTTCCCTATTTAAAATATAAGGGTTGTTATCACCACCCTTCAGGGGTTGATGTGACAAAGTTGAGTTTTATGTCAAAACATGTCCCCCTCAATATTAAAATTGACGTGTTTCAGCGTTTCTTTAAAAAATTCTCTGGACGCAAATCGGTCTGTTTCGTTTTAAATGCGCCACCCTATATAGACACGTTACTGACATCACTATACTTACTCGTAAATTAAGAAAAACGCCCACGTGTAACAATGGATACTGGACTCTGGTTGTATTAACAACTACCAGAGTCTGCAAATTCATGCACCTGTTTTCACAAACTTCATCCAATAAGTTTTGTGCTTCTTTTGGGTCGAGCATTAAATCTATCAACTCTAATCTCTCCAACTTTTTCAAGTTTCCCATGAGTCTTTTCAGTGCTTGCAAAAGTTTACCTCCGGTGCCAAAGAGTCGAATTCTTTCACTATCATCTCGTGTGGTCATGTTGCATGGAAATGTGAATTTTAAAGATCTGATGTTTACACCTACTCCAACAATTTCACTGTCTGTTGACTTTTCAGCTTGTTCAGTGTACCAAGAAACCATATTCATAAATTCATATAAATTGAAAAAATTTAGCATTGGTTCGAATGTTAGTTGTTTGAAGTTTCTTCCTACTGCCGATAAACACATTTGAGTCCGTAGGTGGTCTAAAACATACTTAAAAGATTATTTCAGTGAGTTAGATTATTGTTTATAAAAAGCAGGTATTATAGCAATTTTATAAATAAAACTTGTTATACAGTGTGGAAAAAGTATGGACTACCCCCAATAACTAAGTTAATTTTTTTTTTTGAAAAACGCTCTAACACGTCAATTTAGTTTTTAATTGTTAGCCTACTTTTTCATCTAATTCATTTGTTTTTTCATTAACGGCTGCCAAAGATATTACGTCATCGACATTTTTTTTGAATTGCAGTATGTGGCTTGTGATCCATCAGTTGAAAGCTCTTATCACGTACATTATGCTCCTAAATTTTGGCGCAATTCTATTACGCATTTTCAAAATGGCGACCTTTTTTCCAGAAAAAAAAATTATTCAACTAAGAATAAATCACTAAATTCTGTGATTTTATTGTGAAGGAAACTGTTAAGTATGATTTTAAATAATCGATATCAGTACGTTCTGTCTGTTTTGTTATAAAAAAAATAACATACCCCTAAATTTTGATGAGCAGTTTTGACAAGGAGTATGCAAACAAACAACAAACATGAAAATTCCTAATTGACAGTCTAGTGATTAGATTATATTTTAGAATCTTTTTCTTGGCATTGCGTTGTCTTGCCTTTGAAAATTCCAGTTTTCAAAATAGATAAATATCTCTCAGTGATAAAGATGGTATTAAAATTTTAATGATGGTTGGTTATGTAGATCGTCGTAGATCGCCTAATGAGGTACGGGAACTCTTTAATCAAGTATATCCATATCGTACGCCGATTTCACAGTCCACGGTTTCCGGGATTTTAAGAAAGTATGAAGAACATGGGTGTGTTAAAAATTTGCATAAAAGTGGAAGACCTGTGGTAGATGAAAACAGTTAGATTGAAGACCTACCGACATTTCAAGAAAATCCGCATAGTGTTAGTCGCCAAATAGCTCATAATATGAGAATAAGTGACAAGTCTATACAAACACTTTTGCACAATGAAAAGTCTGCTTGGTACACGAATTAAATGATGACGATTTCGAGCGAAAACTAAAATTTTGGGAAATTATGTAACAAATTTGTCATCGAAATCCAAATTTTGCATCAAATACTTTATTCTCAGAGGAGGCCTCGGAACGGTGAAGCAAAATTGTCGATACTGGCCCAAAGAGAACCCTCGATGGATTCAAGAAGCTCATAGTCAATCACCCAAGAAGCTCAATGTTTGGCTAGGCATATTATAAAAGCAAAGTGCTAGTGCCATTTTTCTTTGAAGGAAATCCTACGGGTGAAGTATACCTGAATTGTTTTAAATTCAACTTTCTACCAGCTTTAGTTACACTCTATCTTGACTTAAGTAACCCCGCTTTACCCAGTCCAGAATTTTGGTGCTCCAGTGCAAGGAAGTTCGAAACTATTTTAATCTGGCATTTTCGGGAAAACGGATTGGTCGAAGACGTCCCGTTGAATGGCCAGCCAGATCACCTGATATGTCACCTCTAGACTTTTTTGTGGCGTTATTTGAAATGTTTTTAAATCGTCCAAGAAATATTGATGACTTAAAGCGCCGCATGAGAATGGAAATGAGAAAAAAAATCTATCAGAGTTTGTTTCTAGACTTGGACATTGTCAAGTAGTTAACGGATAACACTTTTCGCTATTACTGAAATACATTATTCATTTACCAACCGCAGGTCATCCCTATATTGTTATTTGTATTTATTTATTTAATTTCATTTGCTATACATATTTTCTTTGGTGTGTTTTAGTGAATTTTCTTAGAAAAAAATCATAAATGGGGAGATCCCGACTTTTTAATTTTAAATAAATTTCTTCAAATGAGCGAGAACTGCAACCCCTAGAACCCATATCCGGGGTCAGTTTCAATTTATATATATATATATATATATATATATATATATATATATATATATATATATATATATATATATATATATATATATATATATATATATATATATACGTATCACACCGATAACTCAAAAAATAATGGTCCGATGTTATTAAATTTGGTATGTACCTTCCTTTTATAAGTGGCTTGGATATGTTCGCTAGCCAGGAAAATTAAACCAGGTTTTCCGGGAGAATTTTCGGTTTTCTTTTGGAAAATGTTCGTTGTGTTTTATTGAATTTTCTTAGAAAAAAATCACTATTGGGGAGATCACGACTTTTGAATTTTAAATAAAATTCTTCAAATGAGCGAGAACTGCCACCCCTAGAACTCATATCAGGGGTCAGTTTCAATTTTTATATGTTTTATATATATATATATATATATATATATATATATATATATATATATATATATATATATATATATATATATATACGTATCACACCGATAACTCAAAAAATAATAGTCCGATTTTAATAAAATTTGGTATGTACCTTCCTTTCATAAATGGCTTGGATATGTTCGTTACCCAGGAAAACTAAACCAGGTTTTCCGAGGAGAGAATTTTGGGTTTTCTTTCAGAAAATTTTCGTTTGTGTTTTAGTGAATTTTCTTAGAAAAAAATCACTATTGGGGAGATCACGACTTTTGAATTTTAAATAAATTTCTTCAAATGAGCGAAAACTGCGACCCCTAAAACCCATATCCTGGGTCAGTTTCAATTTTTGTATGTGTATATATATATATATATATATATATATATATATATATATATATATATATATATATATATATATATATATATATATATATATATATATATATATACGTATAACACCGATAACTAAAAAATAATGGTCCGATTTTAGAAAAGTTTGGTATGTACCTTCCTTTTTTAAGTGGCTTGGATATATTCGTTAGCCAGGAAAATGAAACCATGTTTCCAGGGGAATTTTGAGTTTTCTTTCGGAAAAAATGTTATCTCAAAAAATAGAAAAGCTATGGTAACCAAATTCGTACGTAAGTTTACAATGTTAAAAGGAAACCATATGCCAAAATTTATATTTCTATGGAAAAAAGAGTTATAAAAATATTTGGTGCCAGATCATTTCTATGAAAATTCACTACCATAACGCACTTGCTGCGTCCAAACTTTTATTTTCTAATGATTTCTTATTTAATAGAATAATGCTAGTACTACTCTGCTTTAGTGTAATTGATAATTTAAAACCATGTTCAATAGTTACCTTTAATAAAATTAAATCACAGAATTTGGTCACTTATTAGTAGAGTAAATTTTTTTTCTGGAAGAAAAAGACGCCATTTTGAAAATGCGTAATAGAATCGCGCCAAAATTTAGGCGCATACTGTGCGAGATAAGAGCTTTCAAATAGTATATTACAAGCCGCATACAGCAGTTAAAAAAATTCTATGACGTCATACATATGTCAACGAAAAAAACAAACGAATTAGATAAAAGTAGGCTAATTGAAAATTCAGTTGACGTTTTCAAACGTTTTTCAAAAAAAAAAGGAACATAATTATGTAGTTATTTGGGGTAGTTCATACCTTTTCTCTATGTTGTATATTAGTCAAGATTATGTAGGTATACGGAGATATATTGATGCCTAGTTAGCCTGGAAACAAATATCAATCCATGAAACGGTCACTATAAGAAAGGAGAGTGGAATTCCATATTGTAAGATGGATTGATTCAATGCTAAAAATCCGTGTTATCACAGCTACTACAAATGAAGCCAACGCCACAGTGACGACGGCAAAAGGTTGTCCTCAAGGATAAGTGCTATCACCTCTGCTGTGGTCGCTCGTTGTTGATAAAGTTATGACTACATTGAACGAAGAACGATATACAAATAATATTTCATAACAGTAAAAAGAAAGCATAATGCTGTATTATTTAGTCTAATTTAAACAGCCCTAAATATAGTACAGAACTGGTGTGAGACAGGGGGGCTTAACGCCAATCTTCATAAGACAGTTCTTATCCCATTAACGAACGGAGGGAAACTAAATTCAAAAGCTCCCACTTTTAATGGAACACATACAATTTTCCAACGTAGTAAAATATTTAGGGATCTTCTTAGACCAAAAACTGAACTGGAACACACACATAGAAATCACTCTTTTCAACGCCACAATGGCAATCTGGCCTTGCCGTAGTCTCGTAGGAAAGACATGGGGGCTGAATCCCAGGATGGTATATTAAGTATACCAAACTGTTGTTAAACCCATGGTAACATATGCAAGCACATTATGGTAACCAAAAACGGGACACGCCTCAACACAAAGCAAATTGCAGAAATTGTAGAGGCCCTGTCTATCTTGGATTAACAAGAGTTATGGCATCATGCCACATACTGCAGATATGCATGAAGTGGAAAGCAGCACTATGTGCCTCGAAACTATTTCAAGCAGACAAATTCAAACAATTACGTTTGGTTGGCCACTTAAAGATCCTCGAAATGGTTCCACTGGAGTCACTTCCCGACCCGACAGATCAAATCCCAGCTGGACTGGACTTCATAAACCCATTTGACGTGGTCATAAGTGGCCGACAGGCGCGGCACAGAGACAGTGAAATGCTGACAAACAACTCATCCGTATGGTAAACAGACAGGTATAACAAATAGAAGGAACATGATTGGGTATAAAAGAACCCAACTTCAGTCCCTAGGAAAAACTTCCGCTATCGTCCAACCAGAAATGCTTGCTATAAATCTCTGTGTATAGTAGTGCATGCAAAGAAGACTCAGAAATAAAGAGATCTACAACCTCTTAGACAGTCAGGCTGTACTAAATGTTATCTTACTAAACTATTCTGTGCTGATAGTCATTTCTGACAACACTGGAGTCTGGATTGACAGTGGTGGTGGGAATCATGAAAGCTAGACAGCTCTCGCTAATCTAAAATTAAGTGGCTCTAAGTAGAGATACTTTGAGTAATTAGTAATTAAATGTACTGGCGGTTAATGGTTGCTGTTCTTTTAGAGATTTAACACTCCCTATAATACCCTCTAACAGTACATGATGGCAGCGCTAAAAGAACAGTAACAATAACAGGTACGCCGGTGGTAAAGTAGAAATCCATCGCCAATGAGTATGAGTGAGGAAGAACGGGAGCCAGCGGAATCAGTTCCAACCGAGTATTTCTGCCCATCCAGGTTACTCTACCGGAGAAGTTTAATTAACTGTCTCCAAACGGCTGGATACAATGGCGGAAACGCTTTGAACGATATATGTCGGTTTTTGACCAGAACAATAAAACAGAAGAGGAGAAGATTGATATACTATTGTAGGGAAAGATTCCGAAGAAATCATATTGCATCACTTTGAAACGCACCACATACAACACCACCCTAGAAACGTTCGATAGACATTTCATACCTCGTAGGAACATTATATTTGAGAGGTTTAAATTCAATCCAAGGGTGTAAAACCCTAGCGAATACTTAGTGTTTCATCACCAGTTTGCCTTCTTAAGCTGAAAACTGCGACTAGGTGACATTAAAAGGCCACTTGACCCGTCGTGGAATGACAGACGGTAAAACGAGTGAACGTCTTTAACTTAAGAAAAACTTAACCTTAATTGAGTGCATTACTGTAGCAAGCTGAAATACAAGCAATTCAATCCGCGGAGTTATTCAACAGGCAACTCGCCAAGATTTCCGTAGAAAACAGCGGGAACGTCAACGCCAGCAGGCCGTCACCCGGCATCCAGCGTTGCCGACTCTATCAGGTTATCACCACATTATAGGGAAGTCATTGAAAAAAGAAGAAGTCACCAGAAATGCGTTTTCTGTGGTCTGTCCAGCCATCCTAGGAACATCTGTCCAACCAATGAGTCCAAATGTATAAAATGCGGGAAACAAGGTCACTGTGCGGTGGTTTGCCGCAGTAGTAAGGTCAGAACTATCCAAGTGGATATTACTAATAACACTTTCTATGACAGTCACGAAGATAGTAATTATGTTGGATTAATTCAGATCAACCAGGCAGATTATGAGAAATGGAGAATTCCCATTTTTGTAACTGAATTGAACCAAACTCCAACTTTTTTTCTGGACTCCGGTGCCGATATTACATGTATTATCAAATCTTACATTAACTCGGGTGTCGTGTTAGCTCCTTCCGACAAAATTCTTACGGGTCCTTCTAATGTCAGACTGTGTCTAGCGGGCATTATATCTGCGACTAAATGAAACTTGGAGGTTAAAACTGAAATCTATACATACAAGTCTCAAAAAACCTATTTTGGGAAGGACGGCTATTGTTAAGTTGAGGGTGCTCACCTTTACGCAAGACCAACCTGGCAGTCTGTGTTTTATAAGGGAACATGATTATCAAAAAAATTATAAAAGAAAAATGTCCTTCATTATTCAGCAAAATTGGTACGTTTAAAACAGAAATACAGTTAAATATTAATGATCAGGTATCGCCATACATACAAAGCGTTCCCCGAGTAGTGCCAATTCCTTTACTCAAACCGCTCCAAGAGAAACTCGAAGGCTAAAAAAACTAGACATAGAACCCGTCGATTATCACACCCGTTTGGTTAGCCCAATAGTGGTTGTACAGAAAAATTCCAAAATAAGGTTATGTGTAGATTATACACGATTAAATAAAGCGGTTTTTCGTTCTCATTTCACCATTAATAAAGTCTAGACTCTGTCGGCACGAATCAGTGGTGCTAATTATTTTTGTAAACTGAATACTACCTACGTCAGGGTTTTATCAGTCAGAAAAAAAGAATCAAAGCACTACACTACCTTCATACCTCCATTTGGAAAATTTCTTCTGAAAAGGTTACCTTTTGGCATCACTGGTGCACCTGAATATTTCTCCTACTCAATAAAGTCTTGGGTTAATTTACCACATGGACGACATTCTTATATGTTCCAAAACTCCAAATGAACATAACAAAAGTATTTTGAAAGTGCGCAAGAGACTTAATAGAGAAAGGAATTACACCTAACTTCCAAAAGTGCCTTTTTGAAGTGGACACTTTACAATTTCTATGACACTCTATCTATATAAAAGGCGTTCTGATAGATGTTGAGCGCAAACTAAAAAAGAATGATGGCGTTCGTTTAGTTTCACGAGCTTATCGCACACATCCACTATAATGTGGATTTTTACCTTCCGAACTACTAATGCATCGAAAATTAAGAACACATGTTCCGATTTTTCCAAAAAAATTAAATGAACTAGTCAATACTGAGCTAGTTTTCGATAGAAAGATACGAGCCAAGGAGAAGTCTGCCGTCCAGTATGATAAAAGGCACATGACTCGAGAATTGTGTAGACTAAATATCGGATACAGTGTTTGGGTAGCAGATATCGAATGCTACGGTGAAATTATTTTTTGTCCACCAGAGCTACGCTCGTCTTTAGTAGAAACCTATAGAGGTACTTATAGGAGAAGCCGTTGGAATTTGATACCTGCTCCTTAATATGTTCCCGCTGACCCAACACTGACCCAAATAACCATTTGCTCAACCAAAGACTACAAATATTCCGAGATTTCTCACCAGTCAGGGGGTGAGAGGGTGGTGAAGCCCGAAATAGATGTGCGCGGTGTCGATGCTCTTCTTGGTGTGCCTTCATCTACGCGTGACAGTGCTTGTGACAGTGTACCGTCTAATTCTCCAGGTTACAGCAGGCTTAGCAAGAATATTGAGAAACCTAGGCATCTGGAGGATTACATTTGTTCTTGATTAATAAAAGGGGGATGTTATGTTAATGAACTGTTCTGTGCTGCTAGTGATTCCTGGCAGCGCTGGACTGATAGTGGTGGTGGGAATCGCGATAACTATAAGATCTCGCCAATCTAAACTTAAGTGGCTATATGGAGAGATACTTTGGGGAATTAGTAATTAGATGTAATAGTGGTTAATAGTTGCTTTGTTTTAGAGATCTAACAGGACACTAAAGACCCATAAATATTTTAATTAAAATCGGAAATAAACCTTACCTGCCACCCTGAGTAATAGTTGAATCTACCCCTTGTCAATGTACTGTCCTCTAGCACAAACTGAGACCATACATAGGGTAAGTAGAAAGCTCGGTGCCACGATCTGCATACAAGACTAGCATAGTATTTTTGTCTTATAGATAAATAGGAGAATATTTTCTCTAGCAGCAAATCGGGTAATTCATTCCACCTTGAATATTCTGTGTCATCATCATCTTCAGCCTTATTTTCTTCATCTATATCTATATAAATAGCTAAAAGGAAACAAACACTGGCAAATCATTATCACAAATTTTCGTCGATGAAGTGAAAGCGGGAATGGATGAGATGTTAACATAAAAAGTGGGAAAAGGGAGGAAAATGTACACAACAAGTACCTACAAGAGTACACTGCTACGTGACTTTGAAAAATGGTGAAAAATGAAGGTGCAGGCAGATTAAAACATTAATGAAATACTAGTTACTGTGAAAACATACGAAATTAATTTATAATATACCCATTTTCGCAGTATCATCTTTACTTACATATTTTATTTTGTTTGGGTTATATTGATATTTAAGTTTAATTCTGCATATTGTATATTCTTTGAAATTATTCTTCCACTTTTTAGTGAATTTTCTTCACAAAAAAAAATCAGTACTGAGGAGATCCCGACATTTGAATTTTGAACAATTTCCATCAAATGAGCGCTAGGACCCCCAGAACACGTATCCGGGGTCAGTTTCACTTTATATATATATATATATATATATATATATATATATATATATATATATATATATATATATATATATATATATGTATCACACCGACGACTCAAAAAAGAATGGGTCGATTTTGATTAAATTTAGTGAGTACCTTCCTTTTGCAAATAGCTTGGTACAAGGGTTTATATCCTTATAGGTAAGTTACCTACCAAAATTTAGCTCTGTATGTCAAAAGATAAAAAAGTTATAGCCATTTAAAAAAATTGGGCTTTTCCTCAAAACGTCAAAGTTGCGATTTAAAAGGTCAAAATTGCCAACATTTAGGCAAAGAACTTGAATCTAATACGGGCTATGGAAATAAAATGTCTCAAGAAGAATGTTTGTCTGAAGTCTTAGTTTCAACCGTCACTGTCCTTCATTTTACTAAAATATTTCCATAAAATTCATTTCAAATAGACCCTTTCTCTGATGCTTGGCAGTAGTCTTAGCTATAGAGTTTATCGTCTAATGGTATATAATTTTTGTCGAATTTTCGTAAAAAATCAATAAAGCTCAATATATCCGTTATTATACAAAAAATGAAAAAAATTGTATATCTTAATTATAGGGTGTCTTGAGCTACATCTTAAAAAATTATTTCTACAATCAGAGGTGCCCCAAAAGTCGTTGGTGATACAAATTTTCTTTTTTTTTTTTAATCAAACACGCCTTATGTTATTGCATTTTTGCATTTTCCATCGAAATATAATGCATGTTTGTAAGAAAAGAGATTCTGGACGCAGCAAGTGCGTTATGGTAGCGAATTTTGATCAAATGCTTTATATTTGAATAGCTCAATTTGCTATTAACCTATAAGGTTAACCAAGAAACCAGTTTTTTCGGGAACGCTTACTGTCGAGTATTTACTTTCGGAAATTTTTATACATTTTCAACAACAATAAAGTTATTTTGATGAAACATGGTACATTGTTTTTACTATATATTTTTAAATCGAACATCTCTTATGCATTTTTGCATTTTTTATCGAAATATAATACATGTTTGTGAGAAAGGAAATTCGGAACGCGGCAAAGTGCGTGTGTTGTCTTGTTTCATGGCTGCGGTCGTCAGACCATTCGCACATTTTTGGTAGCGAATTTTTATTAAATGCTTTAAATTTCAATAACTTAATTTGCTATTAACTTAAGATTCGTTGGCTAGGAAACCAGTTTTTTTTAGGAACATTTTAAATTTATTTTCGGAAACTTTTTGTACTTTTTCAAGTTATTTTGATGAGATATGGTGCATTGTTTCTACTATAATGTAGGTTATACTGGTAACCAAATTTGATATATGCTTTCATTAAAAAAATACATATTTGCTTTTAAAAACATTTTATGAAAATTCACTTCCATAACGCATTTGCTGCGTCCAGAGTTTTTTTAAAACTCCAGTCTGCTCTCCCTACACAATACGATTATTTCGCCAACCAAGCCTGCTCAATCATAGCATATATATATATATATATATATATATATATATATATATATATATATATATATATATATATATATATATATATATATATATATATATATGTATATGTATATATATATATATATATATATATATATATATATATATATATATATATATATATATATATATATATATATATATATATATATATATATATATATATATATATATATAATTTTTACGTTTTGTTAAATAAAATTTAAATAGATACTTTGTACACATGTGTCTAAAATTAAGCATTGCATGTAAGACAAATCTCAGTGGTAAGGACATGTGCCTCTGGGTTCCTGGGTTCGATTTCCGGTAGGAGCGTCATATTATGCAATCTGTAAATTAGCATCAGCTGAGGTTGTGGCGTTGTGTTTGACCAAGTTGAATGTCTGCACGTTCCGGCCTTCGGAGGGGGCGTAAAGCTGTCGTTCCTGTATACCATGCAATGTTGGGCACGTTAAAGAGCACCACACTCCGTACAAAATGGAACGGGTTCGGCAAATTTTACAGGACAATGAGGTGAAACTGCCTTATACGTAGAAATCAGCCGACGTTAAAAAAAAAACACAAATCGAAACTCTCATTGCTTTTAGATGAGGTTTGAGAATACTGAAACAAAAGTTGAACCACTCCAAAAACCATAAAAATAATAACAGAGAGCAGTGGCGGCTCGTGACTTTGGGAGTGGGCGAAGCAGAATCGGCGCTGACCCAAAGGGGGGTCCAGGGAGACAAAGACCCCCGAATTTTTTAATTTTCAAGGTCACGCGTTCTCCTGGCACTTCAGCATTTAAATGAAAAATCCATTTGTACAAAAATAGATACTTTCACAAGGTATAATTTTTGGAATAATGACCAGGAATAATCGACGAGAGGTAATATAATACGGCACGTATTACCTATTATATTATCTGTTTATAGAGGGAAGAGCTACAAGCAATTTTTTTTAAAATTCAAGGCCCTTCTCATTTTTTACAACTTGAAATTTTATATCTTATATTTTATTATTTTGAAATTATTCTTTTAGAGGTGATAATAAACAAATCACTTTCACTTATCAAAAATAAACATGAAAAATCCAGCTTTTCAAAGTCTGTAAATGTGACACATACCAGATTATTTAACTGCACCATAGTAAAAATAAAAATACGCCTCTGACGATCCGACTCAATTATCTAAATAAACGACGGAAACTAAGCTTTGAAGCAGGCTCAGAACTCTGCATCACTTTTGTGACACTAATAAACACCAACCTACCAGTGCGCGTGCCGATGCCATGGCAACCGTCCCATGCAAGCGTCCCGAAGCAGACGCAGCATTTGTATACGAATGAATCTGGCTCAATCATTCTGCAGTTGCTTGACGCTCTACAATAGTCTGTGATCTGCAATGCGTAAGCGCTGCGCCTTGGGGCATGTATACATTCAATTCGGTGATCAGGGGCGGGCTTTTAAATTATATCGTACCATAAATTACTATAAAAATACATTATCAACTGCGGCGCGACGTAACAGGACATTTTTATGTGGTTGTACCAAATGAATTTGAGAGATGGAAAAAAATTAAATTTATGGGGGACTTTGAATAAAAAGTTTAGTTTAACCGAAAAATATAGGTGGAGCAGCGCTGAACCTGCGCCACTGACAGAGAGTTATGCGCCATATCAGTGGCGATTTCTCCTAGTGAGCTAGGTGTGCGCCGCACACCCTAAAATATAATTAAAATGTGCACAGTTAAATATGTTTTATTTCTTTTTCCCTTAGTCTTAATACACTACATATGTTATGACAATCGATTTAATTTACTTATTTGATTTCATAAATAGTCGGTTAATAGTGACTTGGAATGAAGTCGGCACCACGTCTTCATTCGGAAATATGAGTAGGTCAATAGCAACTGGGAATGAATTCGGGTTAGGTGTGCGTTGTTATTTTCGAACAACTTCACTCGACATAGCTGTATTGGTATACAATACAGTCCCCCACCCATGTGTTTAAAATAGTAAGGAAATACCATTCGTTTTAACACTGCAGTGAGCGGTAAAAATACCGCTCAAGGCAAATGAATGGAACGCCGGTTTAACAAACGTTGTGGTAGCATTATACACAAACATTACAACTGCACTTGCCTGGACCACAGTATTCTAGAATCAAAGACTATAATACATTTTAGTAAATTTTCGTAGAAAAAATTCACTAATGGGGAGATCTCGACTTTTGAATTTTGAAAAATTGTTTGCAAATGAGCGCGAACTAGGACCCCTAGAACTCATATCCGGGGTCAGTTTCAATTTTTATATATAAGAATTTAATTTGAGTCAAGTTTTAAAATATAGAAATTTTTGATTAAAATGAAGAAACTGATTTCAAGTACCATCCATATTTCTAGAAATTGTAATGGTACATAATGAGGTGAGGTAATTTTGGAGATTAGAAATCAGATGACAGAACTTTAGAACAATTGACATTTAGATTAAAATTTAGTCAAAATTGCATCATTTGCAGTCACAAGTTTAGACTTATTTGTAAGATGCTTTGTACTATTTATATAACAATAAACTATAAACTATATATATATATATATATATATATATATATATATATATATATATATATATATTTATATATATATATATATATATATATATATATATATATATATATATATATATATATATATATATATATATATATATATATATATATATATAGGTATCACACCGATAACTCAAAATATAATCGGCCGATTTTGATAAAATTTGGCATGTACCTTCCTTCTGTAAATGTATTGGATAATTTCGTTAGTCAGGAAAATCGGACGAGGTTTTCCGGGAAAATTTTCAGTTTTTATTCGAAAAAAATTTGTATCTCAAAATATAAAAAAGATAAGATAACCAAATTTGGTAGGTAGGTTTACGATATAAAAATTAAACTATACACATTTAGATTTCTATCTTGCAAGATAAAAAAGTTATAATAAAATATTTTGTGCCAGATCATTTCTATGAAAATTCACTACCATAACGCACTTGCTGCATCCAGTATTTTTACACATTTTATTATTTAGTACCCTATTAACAGTGAACTACTTTTAATGTTTACAGTTTTCACCCCGTTCCGGACAGTGCTAACGGTAACACAAATTTGTGTGAAGAGAAGAGCTTGATAATAATTCCATGTTCTTTTCGTGTTTTAAAGTTTTAGGTGACTTTTTAATTTGTTAGTGTTGCAGTGGGAAATTAATTTATTTATCTACGTATCATTCCCATATAGGTCGAATATATATATATATATATATATATATATATATATATATATATATATATATATATATATATATAAATATATATATATATATATATATATATATATATATATATATATATATATATATATATATATATATATATATATATATATATATATATATATATATATATATATATATATATATATATATATATATATATATATATATATATATATATATATATATATATATATATATATATATATATATATATATATATATATATATATATATATATATGTACATTTAGTGTTAATAATTTTTAAAACCACCACTAACAGCAACTCGTTACCGCACTCCCGAACATTTTGGTCAGGAGACGCCACTGCGCCATATGCGTATTTCTACAACGAAGTTTTCTTCATCAGAGTAGTTAAATCTAGCGCACAACTTCTGATATTATTTTTATGGTTTTTGAAGTGATTCTGTTTTTTGTTTCATGGTGTCCAACATTATCGTTTTTTATCTAAGAAGTTTCTATTTGAGCTAGGTCTGGCCTGGTAGGGTTGTCGTTGTAATTATTAAAATGTAGATACATTTTTAATAGTAATTTTAAAATTAGATACTTGAATCAGTAATATATAATCCAAGTAAAAATTAAAATCTCCTTTATAATAGTACTTCAATATCAAAATGCTAAGCAATGAACCATAGTATTATTACTTTATACCTTACTGTGGGTTTAAGCTGCTATGGGTATTTTTAATCTCATAAAAACTAACGGGACGCAGCAACTGCGTTATAGTAGTAAATTTTTATTAAATGCTTCAAATTTCAATAACTCAATTTTCTATAAACTTAAAAAGTTTAAATTTGGTGTGTAGTAAGGTCTTGCATAAGGCAAGATATCCACCAAATTTCATTAAAATAACTTTGTAATTTTCGGAGAAAAAAATTTTTTTCGAAAGAAAATTTAAACTTTGAATAACTCAATTTTCTATAAACTTAGAAAGTTGAATTTTGGTACGTAGTAAGGTCTCTCCTAATGCAATATATACGTTAAATTTCATTAGAACAGCTTGGTAATTTTCGGAGAAAACTTTTTTTTTTAAAGAAAACTCAAAATTTTCTCGAAAAACCCCGTCCGATTTTCCTGACAAACGAACTCATCCAAGCCATTAATAAAAGAAAGGCACTTGTCGAGTTTCATCGAAATCGGTTAATTATTTTTTTAGTTATCAGACGGATATATATATATATATATATATATAAACATATAAAAATTCAAACTGACCCCGGATATGGGTTCTAGGGGTCCTAGTTCGCGCTCATTTAACAAATTTTTTGCAAAGTCTCACCATCGATACCTCTCTAATAGTGATTTTTTTTAATTAAAAATTCACTAAAAAATGAAAGCCATAACATAAATAAAACCATAAATAATTGATCTGCTGGCGAGTTTTATACATGACCGTTAGTGTATGGTGTGTTGTCTAATCCGTGAAACCACAAACGTTTTATATCCACATTAACATTAACTTTTCTATTTATATAAAGACGTCATAATATCATAGAATAGAATAACTCACAATGCTATGATACTCATATGGTTACAATAATATTATGCTACATTTGCCCTCAGCTTGTTTATCTTTTCATTTATTTCCAAATATCTTAAATATTGTACACGTATGAAACAGCAATAAGCAACATATAGCAAAAAACAATCATTTTTAAATACGTTTGTGTAGGAATACCTTACCTACCCACTTACATGTAGGAGTACAAAGTTTTGTACATTTTATGTTTTATACCTGAAATACCTAGATAACGATAAAAGATGATAGATCATCACTAAAAGATTTTCTTAATCATCATCACAATCTAAATGCGATGTCACGCTCTGTCGTCGCAACCATGATCATCTGTATTCAGCAGCTTCGAACTTATCCAAGCCACTTGCAAAAGGAAGATACTCACCAAATTTCATCAAAATCGGCCTCTTAAATTTTGAGTTATCGGTGTGATACATATATACATACATATATATATATATATATATATATATATATATATATATATATATATATATATATATATATATATATATATATATATATATATATATATATATCTTTTGGAATATTGCACTACACTGTAATCACTTTTAAATATACACTTTATTTGTTTGCTGTACGTTTGTGATTTCTTATTGGTTTGCGTGGACTGCAGTTTCGAACCGTCCCGGTTCATCATCAGCGCGCTACTGACTGTTATCGCTCCTGTGTGGTCTACGTCTGAGATTGTACGTGGCGCCTATACGACAATCAAAAAACCAACGTAGACAATATCCTCGAAAAAATAAACCAAATCAACAAAAACATAACATTTACAATAGAAAAATAATCAAACACCATAAACTTCCTAGACTTAACACTAATCAGAAAAGAAGACCACATTGAATACAAAATATACAGAAAAGCTACACAAACAGACATCACTATACCTAAACACTCACTATACACCCACCCACACACACACACACACACACACACAAAATGCCCGTATACAGATACTTAAACTGAATGCTAAATGTACCACTCCATAACGACGAACGAGAAAAGGAGTACAACATCATAATACAAATAGCAGAAAGAAATGGATACAACAAGAAAACAATAGAAAAGCTACTAAAACAAATCAAAAACAAACAAGTCAACAAAACCGAAAACAAAACACCAGAAACAAACACAAAATACACAACATTCACTTATAACCACCGCATCAAAAAAATAACACAAACACTCAAACAATATGACTTAAAAATGAGCTACAAAACCAATAACAAAATAATAAACAAAATAAATAAAAAACAAGAAGACAACCCACATGAATTAAACGGAATATATCAAATAGAATGTAACACATGCAATAAAACAAAATATATAGGAATGACAAAAAAATCAATAGAAACAAGATTCACAAAACATATAACAGCATTAGATAAAATCCACATACCTAGCTACAAATCAAACGTAGCTACACACATTCACAACACAAAACACCAAAAAACCAGACATCACCCAATTACAACTAATGAAACATGTTAAAGACCACAAAAAAAATGGAAATCTGGGAACAATACTACATTCAACAAACCAACAATAAGAAACAATTAATGCCAGAACAAATCCAAGTAGAAACATTTAAACAAAGCGCAGGGGATCTTTGTCTACCTGGACCCCGTTTGGGGCCGCGCGGATTCGGTTTCACCCACTCCCAAAGTCACGAGCCGCCACTGAAATAAATATCTTTAATCCAATTTCCGCTTTTTCAAATTCTTTACACAACACTAAACTACAAATAATTCTCGCCAATGATGAATAAGTTGTTATTAAATAATATACACGGCATTTACAATTAAAACAATCGCCTGTAAAGCCACGGTGGGTAATGCTAGTATTATATATAATGAGAGGGATGAAAAACAAATAAAGCGATTAAGACAGGTATGTACGCATCATAAGGAATCGTTTAATACTTTAAGCTAGGGTATAGCGAGGTGCTAGTAAAATCTATATCTAATAGTTTATTCATTTGAAACTACTTTGCCTTAAGAAAGTGTCAGAAATCTTTAACATACAGTGTCACCCATTTCGGATGGAGCCACCACTGCAAAATCTGTATTTGTCATCCGATCCAAACAAAACTTTTTTTGAGATTTCACTCTATAAAGCTGCCTTGATCGACGCCAAGTCATGAAGATTGTATCCCAGTCTTATAGCAATTAGGTTGTTTAAGGGAAGCGGAGGTTTCATTATAGGGATAAAATCTTCGAACTAAGCACATATGTTTGACATAGATAACGGTATATTGATAACTATATTAACGCACAAAACTTAATAACAATAATAACGATATAACAAATTGAATGAAAGAACTTACGTAGGTACGGACATATTGACTATTAATGTTAACAGTGTTTACATAATTAAATTATAATTATCGCGGCGTTATTTAACCGACTACATTTCAGAAGCTTGTTTAATGAACTATATCTTTTCCGTCTACATTTTAGAAACGGGTTTAATTAACTATATTTCTTACTAAATGAATCTCCTTTATATTTACCAAACAATAACACATTTTTTCATTCTTAACCTTCTGATCTGCTGACTATAACATTCCTGTCTATCTTACAAATTTGTTTGTATGGATGTTAATTGCACTTGTTGATATTACCTGGGATGGTGATATTGAATCCATAGGTAAACACTTGATATACTTTATTATTTCACTAACTGAATAAACTATATGATACATTTAACTATAATACAATTACAACAGTACATGAGTACATAGCAGATAACTGACCGAGCGTGGAGGACGTGTGTTCACTGTAGGGGTTGGTAGAGAAGAGAGAGATCGCTCTGGTGTTTCTTCGTTGCTGTAGATCTTAACAGCTAGCTGTCGCAGAACATAACGTAACGTTTAACTGTCAAGCGTATTTATGCAGAAACGCAGAGTAGTGTTGACGGAAACACTGCGGTCGGAACCACCGCCACAGTTTGTTATTGTTTATATGCTGAACGTGATAATTTCAATGTCAATCCATACAATGTTGACCTCTAATTCATTGAAATGTTTACATACCTTCCTTACAGAATTTACACTGAACCACTTTTACTAATTATTTTGATGTTTTTACCAATTATGTTTTTAAGGCTATTACGGCCGTTATGAGACATCCTATGTTCTCTGAACATAGGTATAATAGTGATAATAATATAATTAGGTGCACAAAGCAGTAGTTACAAAACTATTTTCTTAATTAATATTATTATTTTAATTATAATCCAACATAAAAGTTTGTTTGTGCGCGCGCGCATATATAAATAAAAACAAGTAAGATTTGTAACCCAGTGCCTGTCGACTGACGGCTTCATAGTTAATCGTTAGTGTTAAAAAGCGAGAGCTAGTAGTGCGGATGTGCTAGTAACTCACCCCACTTATTTACACACTACGAAAACCACAGATAAAGCTTCGGACAGCGAAAGTCATGATGGGGGCTGGATAGACTAGACCCATCAGGTGATGACGACCTAGCAACGACATGGAAAATTGCGACCTGGAATGTACAGGGTGTGAGAGGTAAAGAAAATGGGATATTGCACGAAAGATTGATAGATTGTGCATGAATGAGACAAAACGAAAGGGGCACGATGAGGAACTAGTGGGTGAGCAGCTATTTATATGGTCTGGTATGTTGAAGAAAATGGTCGTGGCAATCAGTGAGTCGGTATAATTCTGAATGAAAGTGCTATGGCATGTGTAAGCAATTATCAATGTGTTTATCCGAGAATAATATGGGTACGGATGAAAACGAGTATCCGCAGAGTGCTTCTGATTGCCTGATATGCACTCACAGACGGCGACTGTGAGCGAGAAGGAGAAGGCTTTTGGAAAGACTTGAATGAAGTACGAGCCATGTGCGAACCAGGTGAAAAATAATTGTTGGCGTTGATATGTATGGGAGGGTAGGAGTAAAGAGGAACGAAACCGATTAAATAGTGGGACCGTACGGAGATGCGAGAGTTAATGAGAATGGAGACTGTTTGATTAATATTTGCCTTGAAAAAGACCTGTTGATGTCGAATACGTGGTTTCAACACAAAATTATCCACATGGCAAAGAGGTGATACAAAAAATATAATAAACTACATTATGTATGATGAGAGACTGCACATTTCCTTGTGGTGTCTCATCTAAAACTGGTGCAAGAATGGATCAAGCGGGTGAGGAAACAAGAAGAACAAGTGAGAATCAAAGTTGAGGTACTTTTAACGCCTGAGAAAAGGGAAGTGTATGCCTATCTATTGAGAAAAAGTTTGGACGCAGCAAGTGCGTTATGGTAGTGAATTTTCATATAAATGATCTGACCCCAAATATTTTTTATTCCTTTTTTTCTTGTAAGATAGAAATCTAAATGTTTTTGTATAGTTTACTTTTCATATCATAAACATATCTACCGAATTTGGTTACCAAAGCTTTTTTATTTTTTGAGATAACATTTTTTTTTCGAAAGGAAACTCAAAATTTTCCCGGAAAACCTGCTCTGATTTCCCTGGCTAACAAACTTATCCAACTCACTTACAAAAGGAAGGTACCCAATTTTATCAAAATCGGCTGATTATTTTGTGAGTTATCTGTGTGATATATGTCCATTAATCGCTTGAGGCTCGAAAAGGAGGGGGGTTGGTTCGGCAAAAATAACGAAATATCACAAGGGTGGAGAGGGGGTGTAGTGAGATATCACGTGTGTATTTATTATTTTTTTCGTTGAACGCGCGACGTCTTAAACCGAAAAGCGGCGTGTGAGCGCTTGACTCGCCGTTGCCAGGAGCACGGATTTAAAATTTCGAAGAGTGGCACGTACATTCGGTTGCTCCCAAGAAAGTATACCACCTTGGAGGGTAAGAGACATGTAGTCACTGTACCTGTCAAATTTGAGTCGCCATAAGGCAGATCACCATAAGATTCACCCCTATCTACATTTTTGTGTCGCCACAATAAAATCCTTGGTGTTTTTTCTGTCGCAAGATGACAAAGCCCGGGTACCTATAGGCTTGACAGCAGTAAATAAACAAGCTCCTCTCCTGATGCATGTCGAATATCGTGTCTCAGTGCCTGATCATGATTGGGTGATTGCCTCGAGGCACAAATTGATCCCCAGTGTATATGCTGGGTGCATCACAAAAGAAAATGACATGGGACGTGCTGAAACAATTACCTACTCAGCACCAACATAGACTGGCTATTAGAAGCGGCAAACATTCCTCTTCGACAGCTTCCTTGGATGCTGTGGACTTCAATAAGCTTGCTACTCTCGACAAGGAAATTATGCAAAATGAAGAAGGACGCCTGAAACCAGTTATTTTGATTTCATCTGATGGAGGACCCGACGAAAACCCGAGATATCCGAAAGTTATTTCCCATGCCGTACATCATTTTGTCAAGCATGGTCTAGATGCGATAAGCATCTATACTAATGCACCTGGCAGAAGCGCGTTCAACCGCGTCGAGAGAAGAATGGCATCTTGGAGCCGGGAATTATCTGGACTCATACTTCCGCATGACTCTTATGAAACCCATTTGGATGAACAAGGAAGAACAAGAGATCATGATCTTGAAAAAATGAACTTTCAGAAGGCTGGAGAAGTTCTCGCAGAAGTATGGAACAATATGGTTATCGACGGCCATAACGTCGTAGCAGAGTATGTCGTGCCCGATGACAGTGCTGAAAGCTTTATTCCAGACCTGTCTTCTCCGCAGCGGTCCAGTATTTGCTTAAGGTACAATAGTAAAATCTCACTTTTACCATTTTGTTATTTATTTTTCTTATAACTAATACGACAATACAATTAAAATATCTTAATATCATCACCAGGTGGTGAAGTGTGATGACCGCGCTTGCTGCGGACATAGGCGGAGTTCTCTTCTATGTATTCTTCCGGGACGCTTAGTGATACCTCCTTACCCGACTTTGCAGTCGTCCAGTGGCCTATGTATTCCGAAGCCTCAAGAGCATGATGGCAGGACGTTTGCGACATTTCTTCTGCGTCGGTCTCTTCGAATTACTCCAACGCATGATGACTTTGACAAATTGCCTTATGACCTGTATTGCCCTAGCCTGAAGAAGGACCGTCAGCAGCTTGTGGGAAGGACGTGCCAGCGGTGTGGATTGCACTTCTGTATAAAGAAGAATGTTAAGGCACATGTAAATTTATGTCACAAGCAACCTAATGATCCAGGAAATAATAGTCCAGAGATGCACAATGTTCGTCCTCCATGCATCCTCATGCCACGATCGATCGGTAGATCGAGAAGATTCTCTGCGTAGTGCGCGAAAATGATGACGCCGAGTGGCTTGATGCGACGTTGATCTTGAACAAAGCACAGTGCCAATAGCTGACTTGCAAGATGCTTGTTATCCACTTGTTAGTGTTGAAGAAAGTCTTGCTAATCTGTGGTCCAAGGACAATGTGCATTAAATATGTTCATGTACCAGTACAATTATATATTTTTCACATGATTACACATTTCCTTTATTACTTTTATGCCACTCAAAAACAATCTGCAACCTTAATGTCTGTCTGGGCATTTTTATCACGGTCCTTAATTTTCAAGAATTAAATTAGATTATACTTAACCTGTATTTAAAGATAATATTCTAAAATTTTTAAGATAGTACTAAAAAAATACACGCAATTTTGGGTAGGGGAGGGGTCTGACCCGTGGGGTTTGATTGCCACGCGATGCATGTAACATTTTGTTTTGTTTCACTTTAATATTTGGTAGAAACAATGTCCACATTTCATACGTGTGAACAAATATTTCTTTTTTTTTTAACACGCCTGGAGAACTTTGTCACCTCTGAGTCTAACATTTTTTTATTGTTGATGTTAGTGAATTTTATTAAGGAAATTCAATGACAGAGAATTTGTTTTTAAAAAGCTTTTTTGTTGTTGAAAAAACTGGTTCGATTAAGTTGACTAAAACTAAATGATCCAGGCGATTTATAAGGAAAAATACCTGCCAAGTTCTAAATGTGAATTAACTTTTCTTCTGGAAAGCTCTTGTAACTTTAATTTGTAATATTCTTTTAAAGAGACTTCCAGTACCTAGATATACCAAATTTTAATTATCTACCTTCATCGAAAATTGAGTTTTGGCCTATTTTCTCAAAAGCAGCTAGACCACAAGATTAAAATCTTTTAATGAATTTTAGTAGAAGATAGGGAGATCCTGGCTTTTGAGTTTTGAAAAAATTCCTTCAAATGAGCGCGAACTAGGACCCCTAGAATCCATATCCGGGGTTAGTTTCAATTATATATATATATATATATATATATATATATATATATATATATATATATATATATATATATATATATATATATATATATATATATATATATATATATATATTTATCCCACCGATGTCTCAAAAATTAATAGGCCGATTTTGATGAAATTTGGCAGGTACCTTTCTTTTGTAAGTGGCTTCGACAAGTTAGTCAGAAATTTCGGACCTGGTTTTCCGGAAAAATTTTGAGTTCGCAAAAAATTTGTTTCTCCGAAAGTAGCAAAGCTATTTTAATCAAATTTGGTAGGTAAGTTAACGTTATAAAAGATAAAAGGTAAAGAAAATTATAAGCATTTTATTAAAAACAAAATATTTGGCGCTTGATCATTTCTATGAAAATTCACTACCATAACGCACTTGCTGTGTCCAAACTTTTTTTGATAATAGAGAGATATCGATGGTAAGTTTCAAAAAAATTGTTCAAATAAGCGTGTGTTAGGACCTCTAAAACGGATCTTCAAGGTCTGTTTAAAGTATTAATTTTAGTAATATGCCATACTAATAGTGTAAAATTCTTATGAAAAGTCACTACTATAACGCACTTGCTGCGTCCCGCATTTTGTTTCTTGCCTTACGAGTGGTCACTCCCTGTGTATTTAAATGAATCACATGAAATTTAGAACTAAACCATTTTAGAAATTTTAATTGTATTTCGATCCTACCGTTGGTAGAGTGTCCAGAGAGTGAAATTCCAAACTAGTTCGATTTAGATCCGACGACCAACACAGATTTGATAGGGGTGATTATATTCTTAATCGATCACACTGTATATAGAATAAAAATGAAAATGAATCCTTATTGATGAAAAAACGAGGTAGCACATATACCTTTTGACCCGGTAGCTCTTGATTTATACATTTCAGTCCACAGTTCACGTGAAAACTTGTGGTGCCGATCTGATTTTGCTAACCTACCTACGAAGGTAACAAATATTATCAACAAACGTCAATAAAAGTAAACAAAAACACCACGCACTAATGTTTATTCTAAAGCAAATAAAGTAGATTCTAGGAAACACTTGAACATCAAATGCCGGCATTTAGAGATAAACAAAACAAAAACAATCTGCTGTGTTGACTATTATTATAATCTTTAGATACAAGACACGTAGAAATGGAAAAGTTAGATCTGTTAAAAATCAAGTTACCTTGGTCATTGTCGTCTACTTTCCAACAACCACGATTCATTTTCTCAGATTATGAATTCAACAACTTATTGACCATTCATGTGATTTCACTTATATAAGTCAACTAAGTAAAAAGTATATGAATATATTTATAGAACAGCTCTGTTCTAAATAAAGAACTGGAACATGTTCTAATTGCACAAATCGAATTTGCGACGACAGGCACTATGTCTCCCAACTTAATTTTCAATATACAATAAGGCTATTATCACTGAGTACCTACCACGTACGCACACCAGGCAAGTTCTTCATTTCAATTTAAAGTGAAAAAAATCTAAGCTTCTCTGCATATATAAAGTGTTTCAAAACAACATTGGCTACACTATGAGTTCCTCAAATAGATGTGCGAAAATTTGACATGTTTTTTTTTGTTTTCCAGTTAAGACGACAGTATTTTTCATTTTATTCTGTACATTTAAACCAAATTGTACTCTTTTTTAGAGAATTTTCGTAGAAACAATACGCTAATAATAAGATCACAATTTTTCGATTTTCAAACATTTTAGTGAATTTTCGTTTAAAAATACACTAATGAGGAGATCACGACTTTCAAATTTTGAAAACATGTCTTCAAATGAGCGCGATTTAGGACCCCTAGAACCCAAATTGGAGGTCGGTTTCAATTTTTATATGTTTATATATATATATATATATATATATATATATATATATATATATATATATATATATATATATATATATATATATATATATATATATATATATATATATATGTATCGAATTTCGATCAGGAAATTATAATGCACGTTTGTAAGGAAAAAGATTCCGTGCGCAGCAAGTGCGTTATGGTAGCGAATTTTTATTCAAGGCTACTTCAAATTAAAATAGCTCAATTTGCTATTAACCTATAAGGTTCGTTGGCCAGGAAACTAATTTTTTCGGGAACATTGTAAGTTTACTTTCGGAAATTTTTGTACATTGTGCGATTGTACTTATCAGTGCTCATCACAGGTTCCAATCTTCATTCATTTAATCCGATTCTAGTGAAATGCCATGGAAAAGTAGCAAAAAGTCTGGCTTAAGGAAACTCGCCGAAAATTATAGACCAATCTCGATATTATGCAATTTTTTCAAAATTTTTGAAAGCATTTTGTATTCTGCAACGTTCTCACATGTACAGCATCTGATCGCAGTTCAGAGTTCCTCAAAGAGATAGTCGACTAGAACAAATATTTTATATTTCAAGATACAGAACAAATAGTCTATTTAGCTCTCCGCTCGATGGATTGTTTCAAGTTATAATGAACTTTGTAAATATGTTGACATTTTTAACATGAATTTGAAAGCATTTAAGAATATATTGACGGAGCATATACATGATTTAATTTGATGCAATTAATGGACTACCTGTGAAGCCTGAAATGGACTTTAAGTGTTATGAATAATTGTTGTTTTAGTTTTGATTTTGTTTTAATGTATTATTGATTAGTAAGTAAGATTGATGAATTATAAGTATATAGCATAGTGATAACTTTTACCTTGTTATGCGATACGTAAATGGTTATATAAACTGTGTATTGCCATATTAAATAAAAACTCTGGACTCAGCAAGTGCGTTATGGTAGTGAATTTTCATTAAAAAAAATTTATTGCAAATATGTGTTTTCTTTTTAAAAAAGCAGGCATCAATTTTGGTTACCAGTATAACCTATATAGTAAAAACAACGTGCCATGTTTCATAAAAATAACTTTATTGTGTGAAAATGTACACAAATGTACAAAAGTAAACTTAAAGTGTTCCCGGAAAAACTCGTGTCTTGGTCAACCTTATAGGTTAATAGCAAATTGGGCTATTCAAATATGAAGCATTTGATCAAAATTCGCTACCATAACGCACCTGCTGCATCCAGAATTTCTTTTCTTACAAACATGCAGTATATTTCGATGGAAAATGCAAAAATGCAATAACATAAGGCGTGTTTGATTAAAAAGAAAAGAAAATTTGTATCACCAACGACTTATGGGCCACCCTGTGATTGTAGAAATATTTTTTAAGATGTAGCTCAAGACAAACTATAATTAATATATACAAAATTTTTTCATATCTTGTATAATAACGGATATATTGAGCTTTATTGATTTTTTACGAAAATTCGACAAAAATTATATACCATTAAACGATAAACTCTATAGCTAAGACTACTGCCAAGCATCGGAGGAAGGGTCTATTTGAAATGAATTTTCTGGAAACATTTTAGTAAAATGAAGGACAATGACGGTTGAAACTAAGACTTCAGGGTTTGTAAAACATCCTTCTCGAGACGTTTGATTTCCATAGCCCGTATTAGATTCAAGTTATTTGCCTAAATGTTGCCGATTTTGACGTTTTAAATCGCAACTTTGACGTTTTGAGGAAAACCCCAATTTATTTTCTTTAAATGCTTATAACTTTTTCGTCTTTTGACCTACATGGCTAAATTTTGGTAGATAACTTACCTATAAGAATATAAACCCGCGCCCTTACTTTAATTCCGGAGATATAAATTTTTCTCGAAAGAAAACACAAAATTTTCCGGTAAAACCTGGGCAGATTTTCCTGGCTAACAAACTTATCCAAGCCATTTCCAAAAGGAATTTATTCACCAAATTTAATCAAAATCGGCCCATTATTTTTTGAGTTATCGGTGTGATACATACACATATATATATATATATATATATATATATATATATATATATATATATATATATATATATATATATATATATATATATATATATATATATATATATATATAAACATACAAAAATTGAAACTGACCCCGGATATGTGTTCTGCGGGGCCTAATTAGCGCTCATTTGAAGAAATTTTTTCAAAATTCAAAAGTGGGGATTTCCTCATTAGTGAATTTTTTTTAAAGAAAATTCACTAATAAATGAACACACACACAAATATATATATATATATATATATATATATATATATATATATATATATATATATATATATATATATATATATATATATATACGAAAGATTAGATATATGGAAACACATACCAGCTTCACTCTCATAAGAGTTCGTCAGTATGCTATACCAATGTGAATCAAATCACATCTGAAGTTATCGGTAGCCAAACTTAAAGAGAATCGTGACCTGTAATTGCAGGTCGCCACCGATTTGCGCAACTAGGTACTTAACTGTCTCTACAGCTCTAGTACAAATTGTTATATATGTAAAGGTTGTGTCCAAATAACCAACGACTTTACATGTTCATTTTATGTATACTCGGAATGGTTTCCGCGTTCATAAGTGTGTGAAATACTTGGTTTTCGGGTTGAACCGCCTCCAGAATTTGTTGAAACTCTATGTTGAGGTCTGGGGAGTGGGCAGATTGAAGCCTTAGCCTTAGACTGTCTACTTTCATATTGCCTTAACCTCTTGAAAATGACTCCAATACAAGAGCCCAAACGTCAAGTTTCAACAAATTCTAGACGCGGTTCAACCCGACAACCAAACATTTCTTACAGTTATGACCGCGAAAACCTTTCCAAATATATATATATATATATATATATATATATATATATATATATATATATATATATATATATATATATATATATATTATATATATATATATATATATATATATATATATATATATATATATATATATATAAAGTGTGTGAAATACTTGGTTTTCGGGTTGAACCGCCTCCAGAATTTGTTTAAACTCTATGTTGACGTCTGGGGAGTGGGCAGATTGAAGCCTTAGCCTTAGACTGTCTACTTTCATATTGCCTTAACCTCTTGAAAATGACTCCAATACAAGAGCCCAAACGTCAAGTTTCAACAAATTCTAGACGCGGTTCAACCCGACAACCAAACATTTCTTACAGTTATGACCGCGAAAACCTTTCCAAATATATATATATATATATATATATATATATATATATATATATATATATATATATATATATATATATATATATATATATATATATATATATATATATATATATATATATATATATATATATATATATATATATATATATATATATATATATATAGTGTCCCGTATCGTTATATTCAAATTTTGTGATCATATAGTAGGCTGAATTATAAGACAAAAACACAAAAGTGGTGGTTCGATTTTTATTCCTTCCGAAGTTACAAGCCTAACAAATATAAGATTTAAATTCCAAAACCATATAAAACCTTACCTAATTTCAGCAACGTTTAGGTCCTTAATGTTTTTGTGACAGTTTTTTTAACACCATGGCCCGCTACGCCAACTTCACGAGAAAAAAACGTCTGTCAAGTAAATATTTTTGGAAAACAGGAAATATAAGTATCAATTGTATTTGTGGTGTCGAATTGTTGAAGAGGATGCAAATATGCATTTCAGGTATAATTTTTGTAACGGGAGTGCATGTCAAGCAGTTATTAAATACCGATATTGGTTTCCAGATAGAAGAATACCTAATTACAGATCATTTATGGAAGTACATACACAGGTCGTTTCAAGAATGTGAGTTATCTGACTATCTTTTTGACAGTAAATTTTCCAGCTGATACAGTGAACGAACAAGTGCTTGATGCTGTTACTGGAGATCCAGCTACTAGTGTACGTACCAGGAATGACGGGTTGGAGAATTTTAAAACATGAAGGCCTACATCCATAGCATTATAAAAGGTGCAAGCTTTGCTTGACCCAGACCTTAATTCTTGTCTAGTTTATTCCACCTGCATTCTACCGCAGATAAACTTTAATTTCTTCAGATTGGTTCTTTTGACAAGTAAAGGTTCATATACCACACGCGGTATCATCAAGCTGAGAAACATGCATCGGTTGGAACTAGAAGATATTAAAGCAATGCGTGCGTCTAGCTTCCAGCATGAATTGTCTGTTAACGTTTGTGCTGGCCTAATAACGCATTTGCTAGTTGGTCCTAACATTATTTCTGTGACAATGAATGCTGCCAATTACCTACAGTTCCTTACGGAATAATTGCCACCACCTTTAGAAATGTTCCTCTGATCATCAAACATATGTGGATTCTAATGAATGGGACGCCACCACATTTGGGGATTGCGGTCCGAAACTTTATGAACAACAATTATCCACAGTCTAAATCCCTTGATTATAATCCTCCAGACTATTACTTTTTAGGGCGATTCAAGGATTCGGTATATGCACAAGTTTCCAACAACAGCGAAGAATTATTGGAGCGTATTCAGCAACCTGTCCAACAAATAAAAGTCTGGACGCAGCAAGTGCGTTATGGTAGTGAATTTTCATAGAAATGATCTGGCACAAAATATTTTATTATAACTTTTTTTCTTGTAACATAGAAATCTAAATTTTGGTGTATAGTTTACTTTTTATATCCTAAACCTACCTACCAAATTTGGTTATCATAGATTTTTTATTTTTTAAGATAATTTCTTTTTTCAAATGAAAACTCAAAAATTTCTCGGAAAACCTCGTCCGATTTTTCTGATTAACGAACTTATCAAAGGAATTTACAAAAGAAAGGTACATGCCAAATTTTATCAAAATCGGCCCATTATTCTTTGAGATAAAAATTTTTTTCGAATGAAAACTCAAAATTTTCCCTGAAAACCTCATCCGATTTTCCTGACTAACAAACTTGTCAAAGCGATTTACAGAAGGAAGGTACGTGCCAAATTTTATTAAAATCGGCTTATTACTTTTTGAGTTATCGGTGTTATACATATATATATATATATATATATATATATATATATATATATATATATATATATATATATATATATATATATATATATATATATATATATATAAACATATAAAAATTGAAACTGACCCCGGATATGGGTTCTAGGGGTCCTAGTTCGCGCTCATTTGCAAAAAAATTTTCAAAATTCAAAAGTCGGGATCTCCCCATTAGTGAATTTTTTCTACGAAAATTCACTAAAAGAGAACCAGCGTGAAATAAGAATTGTCAGTGCATCCGTTGGCATCCGAGCACAAGCCTGTACTCAACAAGGAAGAGGACATTTTTAACAGATGATGGATTAAATATTTGTTTAATAAGTTAAGATTTGATTGATTTGAGAATTTATATCTTATAATAAATTCTTAGCTTTGTAACTTCGCAAGGAATAAAAATCGAACTACCACTTTTTTGTCTTAGAATTAAGCGTACTATATGCTCACAAAATTTGAATATAACGATGCGGGATATCCAGTATATAGGTATATTAGATTATATATATATATATATATATATATATATATATATATATATATATATATATATATATATATATATATACAGGTGTTTAAAAAAGATGGGGCAATATTTAAGGGGTGGATTTCCCAGGTCATTTTATGAAAAAAAAGTTCTCATAAACATAGGTGCTAAAATGCACTGTTTCCAAGATACAAGGTGTTAATTTTTTTTGTAAAATAACGATTTTTTAAAAATAATTCAAATATCTCCTCACCGATTGTTTTGAAATTTGGCAGCGTTGTTTGTATTATTAATGGGCTGATTTGGCCCTAATTAGATACAGATTGTTAAGTCCATTGGCGTTAGTGACGCACCTCAACAAAATTTAGTGACATAAAAATGTACGCCACTGACTGCAATATGATTTGTATATTATTTTGAGATAAAGAAACTAAAACTACAAGTTTTTTGTTTTTTGTTTTGCTCCGTATCTTGAATCGTATACACGATAAAAAATACAGAAAATCACACGAACAATAATTTTTATTGAGGTGTCCTCCCTAATGCTAATGGACTTAACAATCTTTATCTAATTAGGGTCAAATCAGCCCACTATTTCTACAAACAACGCTGCCAAATTTCAAAACAATCGGTGAGAAGATATTTGAATTATTTTTAAAAAAATCGTTATTTTACAAAAAAGTTTAACACCTTGTATCTTGCTTGAAAACAATGCATTTTAGCACCTATGCTTATGGGAACTTTTTTTCACGGGAAATCAACCCCTTAAATATTGCTCCGTCTTTTTTAAACACCCTGTATATATATATATATATATATATATATATATATATATATATATATATATATATATATATATATCATCATGAATCAGCCCTCTGCGTCCACTGCTGGACATAGGCCTCTCCTAGTTGAGTCCATTCTTTTCTGTCTTGAGCGCTACGAGTCCAGTTTGTGTAATTTTTGTAATGTCGTCAGTCCAGCGAGTTGGTGGTCTTCCTCTGTCTCTTTTATCGGACCTGGGTCTCCATTCAAGTAATCGTTTTGTCCACCTGTCATCTTGCTTGCGAGCCACATGTGGCTCGCATACAAGTTATATATAAATATATATATATATATATATATATATATATGTATGAGAAATCCTTGGTTCACGGGTTGAACCGCGTCTAGGATTTATTAAAACTTGGCGTTTCGCTCCTGTTTTGGAGCCATTTTCAAGAAGTTAAGGAAATTAACTCTAAGGCTCCAATCTACCTATTCCTTAGAGCGGTGGATTAAGGCTGAAGTTTTATTTTAATATTTCAGTGTGAGAAAATCCTTTATGAGCAAAAAGAGGTGGACGATGCGATTAAAATTTGGTTGACAGGTGGAGATCGTGGCGAAGGGCGGATATAAAACCATTAAAAATTAAGAAAGATAAGAAAGAAGTTGCTATTTGGAATGTGAGGAAGATTTTATTTTTGAATTGCTATGGATTTTGATGTGTAATGTTTTGACTTATCGATTTTGCTTTTTGATATGCTTTTTAATGAAGCTATTAATCTGTCAATTTATTATGAATACATATTAATTTAACCCATTCTACTTTTATGAGGATATTTATTATTTTGTTACATCTATACACGTATTATTTACAAAAATAAACACTTGCAAATATATTTTGTTTTATTATTTAACAAGTGGAAATGAGCATACAGGTCATTTTTATCAAACATTAAGACTGGCAAAATTGTGCAAAAGTGTAGTAACAGTTATGGGCCATGGATCATGGTCAGCTAGTAAGAATTATTGTTGTCGTAATTATGTTGGCTTGAAGTGTTAACTTATGATGTCAATCTAAGGCTAGATGCATTCTCACAACAATTAGAACCGTAGACCGGTTTCGCTCTAATTAGTGCTCGTCAGTAAGGCATACTATTTGCTGCGAAAATACACCTATAAATAAATACGGATATGGTGGCCAACCTTCCAACACTAAGTGAGTGGTGAACGTGTCGCCACCTAGTTGCGGAACCAAGTAGTATGTTGTCACGCCAGCTCCAAATAACACAGTGTTAAAAAATAGAGACTGTATACAACTAACTAACAATTAGTAGTTAGCCCTGGCTTATTTCTACCTTAATCTAGGGACAAAGTATGTAAGGCTAGATGCATTCTCACAACATTTAAAATCGTAGACTGGTTAAGCTCTAATTAGAGCTCGCCAGTACGGCATACTAATTGCTGCGAAAATACACCTATAAAGTAATACGGCTATAGTAGCCGGCCTTCCAACACTAAGTGAGTGGTGAGCGTGTCGCCACCTAGTTGCGGAACCAAGTAGTATGTTGTCACGCCAGCTCCAAATAATACAAAGTATTAAAAAATAGAGACTGTATACAACCAACTAACAATTTTAGTAAATTGTTAGCCCTGGCCCATTTCTACCCTATTATGGTGTATTTTCGCAGCAATTAGTATGCCATACTGACGAGTTCTAATTAGAGCGAAACCGGTCTACGGTTCTAATTGTTGTGAGAATGCATGTAGCCTTACATACTTTGTCTCTATATTAGGGTAGAAATGGGCCAGGGCTAACAATTTACCAAAATTGTTAGTTGGTTGTATACAGTCTCTATTTTTTAACACAGTCTTGCTTTCTTTCTCATAAGAGATACACCAGCCCTAGACCCATCACAATAAACAACCAAGTTATTCAAAGTAATGAGTCCTTTTCACTTGTTGGCATTTCTGTGGATCGAAATCTCAATTGGCACCAACATCTCACATCAATTGCAGAAGCGGCTGCTAAGAAATTAGGTTTCCTCTTCCGGGCTCGCAAATACTTTTCACCAGCTAACCTCTATACCTTATATACTTCACAAATAAGAACAAACCTCGAATACTGCTCCCACACCTGGGGTGCAGCTGCCGCTTCTACACTCGCTATCCTGGACTCCATTCAAAAGAGAGCTATACGTCTCAACGGTGACGCTACCGTCACCCAAAGGCTGCCATCCCTTGCCTACCGACGTGCCGTTGGTGACCTCTCTCTCTCTTTTATAGATATCTGCACGGGCACTGCTCAGAGGAGCTTTCTTCCATAGTTCCTCCACCTGCTGCCCCCAACAGATCTACCAGGGGAACAGAGCGAATGCACCCTTTTACTGTCCAGGTCACCAGACATAGAACATCTTGTTATGCCCGCTCTTTTGTACTTCCAAGTTGTGGAATTCCTTGCCGGCACATGTTTTTCCTTCTCCCCCGAACCTCCAAACCTTCAAGTCCAGAATGAACAAGTTGCCTCTTTCCTCCTTGTCGACACCCACGGTACGATAGTATTTAGGCTGTGATCCGTCGTGGTGTGTTGTTAAAATTAAATAAATAAATAAATATATATATATATATATATATATATATATATATATATATATATATATGTATATATATATATATATATATATATATATATATATATATATATATATATATATATATATATATATATATTGGTGCTCGTAGTTAAGAAATTAGATTCAAATATTGTAACAGACGATTGAAAAGTACCCACTTCGTTTGCTCATAAGAAATGCATTGTGCGTGATTTAAAATTTTTGTATTATCAACCCAGTTTGAAATTCCCGCGTCGAAAAAATCGTTACACTAATGCGATCCATTCATGCGGAATAGTTTAAAGATATGGCAACTACAATCAATAAATTTTTATAAGTATTTGATCTTTTTCTAAACCGAATAGAGTTTAGAGACTATGCCAATGGTGTTTTCAGAACCAGAAGGTGAACACAGTTAATGCAATAAGATACTGGTTCGCGAAAATGTGCTCCTTAAAAAAGAAGACAAAATAAACCAAACAATTTCCACTGAAACCAGTGAGAAGTGGCAAGACACCAAAACTGGAGGAAACATTCATATCTAAAGAAATTCCAGAGGTTACTATTGGACACTACTTAGTGCAACCCAAGACAAGACAAGACAAAGATCAAGCAAAAGACAGACAGAAAGAGCACCGTATTTTATTACTTCTTCAACATATAAAAAAATTATTGAAGACAAAGAAAAAGCGAAAGAAGAGAAAGAAAACAAACAGAAAAGGATGCAGAAAACACTAGAGCAGAAGAACAAGACAAAAAAGTTCGGGACGCAGCAGGTGCGTTATGGTAGTGAATATTTATGAAATGCTTCAAATTTGAATAACTCAATTTTCTATGAAGTTAGAAAGTTGAGTTTTGGTATGTAGTAAGGGGTTTCCTAAGGCAACGTATTTACCAAATTTCATTAAAACAACTTTGTAATTTTCGGAGAAAAAATTTTTTTTCGAAAGAAAAGTCAAAATTTGAATACCTCAATTTTTTATAAACTTAGAAAGTTGAATTTTGGTACGTAGGAAGTTCTTTCGCAATGCAATATATCCATCAAATTTCATTAAAATAACTTTGTAATTTTTGGAGAAAAAATTTTTTTCGAAAGAAAACTCAAAATTTTCATTCAACATATAAAAATTCAAACTGACCCCGGATATGGATTCTAGGGGTCCTAGTTCGCGCTCATTTGAAAAAAATGTTTAAAAGTCTCACCGTCGATACCTCTCCATTAGTGATTTTTTAAAATAAAAATTCACTAAAAAGAGAACCGTGTGTAAGGACAAAACTAACATTAATTAATAATATACAAACCCCAAAGCAAGACAAAAATTGACAAGCCGATGAATTTCGCATCTTAGATCGTGAAGCCTCAGGAAGCTTAACCAAGAAAAGTACTTCTCCACAAAAATCACATGTAAAAAATTTGTTTCATGAGAAAATGATGATTTTTCTCAAGCCAAAGGAAATAATCCACGAAGTCTACTGCTGAAAAACAATCTAGTAGTTCGCAAAGGTTTGTGTTTCACGTGTGGCAATAACATGTACTTGACAAATATAGGTATACAGTGCCAAAATTGTTCAAGCACATACCATGCTAGGTGCTTGAGAAAATACAATCTTTATAAAGACTTTTACACTTGTAGGACTTGTTCACAAAAATCTCACACACATGTCGAAAAATTTGTCGAGTAACAATTTTGCTGTCATTAAACACAAAAACTGTTTATAATATACCTACTAAAACATTTATACTTTTATATTTTTATGCATAATACAATTTTTTTAAACTTTCAGTCGGACTAGGTATTTGTCAGTTCCTTAATTAGGTACCTACCTAAC
Source organism: Tillus elongatus (assembly GCA_964006375.1). Classification (NCBI taxonomy): domain Eukaryota; kingdom Metazoa; phylum Arthropoda; class Insecta; order Coleoptera; family Cleridae; genus Tillus; species Tillus elongatus. The sequence continues at coordinate 274,575,785 of OZ023262.1, forward strand.
TCAAAATTTAAACATGCCAATCATTAGCAATTTAGTATGCCAATAATTAAATTATCGGTGCCAACGAATGGGTAAATAGAATGCCGATAATCAGGAGAGAGTTGCCAATCAATGGGCTCTTATTGGGTGTCCATGAGACGACGGCCTTATTTATTCTACTATTTTCTCTAGTAGCTACATGATCTTGGATGAATCTGTTTTATTTTCTTCTTGGACTTGGAGACTGCGAACTTTCACATGACTTTCCGACGCTTGCTTTACCACTTCAAACTCCAAGGCAATGTGCCAAAGCATCGTTCAAGTTTGTGAGCCATCCTCAGCGCCTGCTGCGTGTCGGTATCTCTGATGGCGTCAATGAAGGTTTTCCCCGACAGCTTGTTTAAAAACACCATCGGAGCTATGGGGTAAGCTAATCGCGTCTGTTTGACAACGTCGGCGTGGAGATGTTGGAGACTTTCGCCCGGTTTCTGACAACTATTTTTCAACTGCAATCGATACAACTGTTGTAAATGCTGATCGCCAAACCTCATTTCTAATTGATGTCTAATGTTGTCAAAACTCAGCGGTTCTTCCCTGGGAATACCCTGAAGCACATCTAGAGCATCTCCTCTAAGAGCTACACTCCATTCAGAAGAGAGCTATACGTCCCATCGGTGACCCTACCCTTACCCAAAGGCTGCAATCCCTTGCCCACCGACGTGCCGTTGATGACATCTCTCTCTCTTTTATAGATATCTGCACGGGCCCTGCTCAGAGGAGCTTTTTTCCATAGTTCCTCCACCTGCTGCCCCCAACAGATCTACCAGGGGAACAGAGCGAATGCACCCGTTTACTGTCCAGGTCATCAGACATAGAACATCTTGTTATGCCCGCTCTTTTGTCCCAAGGACTTCCAAGTTGTGGAACTCCTTGCCGGCACATGTTTTTCCTTCTCCCCCAAACCTCCAAACCTTCAAGCCCAGAATTAACAAGTTGCCTCTTTCCTCCTTGTCGACACCCACGGTACGATAGTATTTAGGCTGTAAGCCCTCGTGGTGTGTTGTTGAAATAAAAAATAAATAAAAAAAAAAACGAAGTCGCTTTCTCTCTATCGCCCCAACCATTTGCTGTAGCAGCGGCATCGAACTGGCGTAGATAAAAACTCCATGGGACTGACCCATCAAATGTGGGAACTTTAATTCTTACGTGGCTATCTTCGTGTCTGATGTTTCCCTTGACTAGGGTATCATACTTCTTTTCTAGTGATTGCATTTTCTCCTGTACCTCCGCTTATCCTTCCTGCACACTCGTCGTCTTTTCTGCTGGCTTGTTCTCGCAGAATTTTCTTTGTTTCTTCGTCTCTTCTTCTGGCTTCTTCATCTCTTTTTCTGTCATCTTCATCTCCTTTTCTCATTTCTTCTTTGACTCCTTCGTTTCTTTTTCTGGCTTCGTCATCTGCTTTTCTTATTTCTTCTTTGGTTTCTTCGTCCCCTTTTCTTAGTTCCTCTCTTGTCTCTTCGTCTCTTTTTATCATTTCTTTTTTGGCTTCTTTCACACATTTCAATCATTTATATATTGTGTAACAATCTTTGTTATTCAAATAATATTTGGCCAATTGAATCTTATAAAGCTGTTTTGCTGCCATATCTTAAAATTAGAACCAGCAAGATTACTGCTGTTTTTTTAAATTATTGACGTTATAATTAATAATTAATTGCCATCCTTAAAGTGTCAATGATTGTGTAGTTGACCCTAGGTAACATAAAAGTTAAAGGGGGTAAAAATTTTAGGTGATTCACTTTATATTAATATAATGCTGATTAATTTTTGATTTTTTGTCACTTTGTGACCACTTAGCTACGAAAATTTGCTAGAATTAAAAGGTATGTACCAAGTTGTTCGGTTTCTGGTGTTTTCGCAAAAATCGTTACACTAATGCGATCCATTAATGCGGAACAGTTAGGGCAACTACAATCGATGATTTTTTAGAAGTATTTGATATTTTTCTAAACCGAATAGGTAGGTAATATAATAAGCCTGGAAGCAGCAAGTGCGTTATAGTAGTGAATTTTCATAGAAATGATCTGGCACCAAATATTTTATTATAACTTTTTTTTCTTGTAGCATAGAAATCTAAATTTTAGTGTGTAGTTTACTTTTTATATCGTTAACATACCTACTAAATTTGATTATCATAGCTTTTTTATTTTTTGAGATAAATGTTTTTTTCGAATGAACACTCAAAATTTTCCCGGAAAACCTCGTCCGATTTTTCTGACTAACGAACTTATCCAAGCCACTTACAAAAGGAAGGTACATGCAAAATTTTATCAAAATCGGCCCATTAGTTTTTGAGTTATCGGTGTGATACACACATATATATATATATATATATATATATATATATATATATATATATATATATATATATATATATATATATATATATATATATATATATTGAAACTGACCCCGGATATGGGTTCTAGAGGTCCTAGTTCGCGCTCATTTGCAAAATTTTTTTCAAAATTCAAAAGTCGGGATCTCCCCCATAGTGAATTTTTTCTACGAAAATTCACTTAAGTTGAAAGGGGTAAAAAGCTTAGGTGATTCACTTTATATTAAGATAATGCTGATGAATTTTTTATTTTTTGTCACTTTGTGACCACTTAGCTACGAAAATTTGCTGGAATTAAAAAGTATGTATCAAGTTGTTCGGTTTCTGGCGTCTTCGCAAATTTCCAAACAGAGGAAATTTTCACCGTTTGGCAACGCTGTTAACAACAGTTGTTGACTGACTCACTGACTGATAAAATTAAAAGTGTCCGATAAGAAGAATCCTGACATACGGTTTTACACAAAATAAACTACGTACTATGTACCTCCCTACTTATTAAACGATATAGGTATACCCACCTAACTTTCTGAAATTATGTTTTTGTCTTTCTACTCAAATTCGATTTAAATAGCTATACATTTTACTACCTGTCTACATTTATATACAGACCTATTTATTCAAGAGTATATCTCTATTCTAGGCGTCTATATAATAAGATAGGTACATCTACTTATATTTAACAAGAATAAATACCCTTTAATAAGTAGGTACGTGCCTACCTACTTGGATTTTTTGGTACCTATTGACAACAAGAAATTTAACAAAAATGCACACGGGTAACCATTAAAAAATAGTACCTATGCAGTGGAAGGCAAAAAAGTCTGGACGTAGCAAGTGCGTTATGGTAGTGCATTTTCATAGAAATGAAGTGGCACCAAACATTTTTTTTCAATAAAATGCTTATAACTTGTTTTTCTTGTACGATAGAGATTTAAGTTTTGGTATATAGTTTACTATTTATAACATAAGCGTACGTCCGAAATTTGACTACCATAGCGTTCTTATTTTCGGGGATACAATTTTTTTCCGAAGGAAAACCCCAAATTTTTCCGGAAGACCTGGTCAGATTTTCTTGGCTAATGGACTTATCCAAGCCACTTACAAAAGGAAAAGGAAGGTACCTACCAAATTTCATCAAAATCAGCCCATTATTTTTTGAGTTATCGGTGTGATACGTTATACCTATATATATATATATATATATATATATATATATATATATATATATATATATATATATATATATATATATATATATATATATATATATATATTATATATATATATATATATATATATATATATATATATATATATATATATATATATATATATATATATATATATAGTGATAAGGTTTAGAACATGATCGATAAATGCGTTATTTAATTTTTTCAAGAAAAGCGCTCGGACAGGTCAATATTACCTTTTCAGTTGCTAACTTATGACGTAAAAATTACATTTATGACGTCACCTATTTCTGAATGATGACATCATAAGTTTTTTAATGCCAACCATGTTTTGCTGTTTCTCCATAAACCTGCTTACTACTTAAATGATAACCTCAGTGGTTCAAGAGTAAGAACGTGAGCCTCTGAACCGAAGGGTACTGGGTTCGATCCCAGGGTACTCTTTTCACTTTTTAAGTACAAACTGTAACATAAACATCAACCGAGGTTCTGGCATTGTATTTGAGCAAGTTGAATGTCTGCACGTTCCGCCCTTCGGAGGGGGCGTAAAGCTGTCGGTCCCGTGCCCATGCGATGTTGGGCACGTTAAAGATCCCTACCTTCCTTACAGAGAGGCAGGGGTTCGGCAAAATTTCTAGGATAGTAAGGTGAAACTGCTTCCTGGAGTCGGTGATTTGCCATAGTCGCGGAAATAGGCCGACGTTAAAGAAACAAAACACACACACATACTTAAATGATGATAAAAAAATTGTTACATGACTTAATTTTTTTGAAAAAATTGCATTATTTACTTTAGAAAATGCAAACGTATCATTAGTAACAAATGATACATTTTTCTCGCCGTTTTTTTAGGACGGTTTTTTGTTTAGAATAGTGAGGTTTTCCTTCACTTTTCTAAATTATTGTACCCTTGATTTTGTGACTTTTGATACGTTGTCATGTAACTATTGACAGATGGAACAAAAAGTAAAGTCGAAATCAGTTTTACTCGTAATAATTTCTTGATTATTTGCTGTTATCAGTATTTAGTTATCAGACTTTTATCGCAGTATGGATATGGAAATCGGTGAAATATTAAATCGTCAATTAATTTCAATTATTACCCGCCGTTTAAATTAATTAATAGTCTTGGTGGTGAAAGTGTAAAAGTGCTAAAAGGAATAAATTCTAGTTGGAATTTAACAAAAACGGCACGTTTAACCTCTGTTTCCAGTTTTGCGAACAATTAATGTTACACTGCGATGAAGATCTCAATTTTCATAACATTATCTTTTCAGATGAAGCCACTTTTTGCCTGAATGGGACAGTAATCGTCACAACTTAAGATATTGATAACGGGAAAATCCTCATTGGACTCAAGACTCCTACAGTCAACGTCATTGTAAAGTGAATGTATGGATGGGAATAGTCGGACGGCGTTTCATAGGGCCCTACTTTTTTCAAGGAAATCTTACAGCAGCACGTTACCTAAATTTCTTGCGATTGGATTTGATGCAAGCTTTGGTAGTATTTTTTCCAAATAATCACGAGGCAGATGGGCCCCATTAAGCCATTTGGTTTCAGCAAGACGGGGCGCCTCCTCACTTTGGTGCCGACGTCCGTCAATATCTAGGTGCCACATTTCATGAAAGACGGAGAGGGCGTTAAGGAGCTTGACTCCCTTGAAATTTTTTTGAGGGGTTATTTAAAATCGAAAGTTTTTTTTAAGAAAACAAATAATTTAGAGGAGTTACAGCAAAAAAAATTGAGCAAATCAGTCCTGACACTTTTGAGCGCAGTGTACAAAAAGTGTTTACACTCGTATCGGTCAATGCCAAATGGTAGGTGGAGAATGATTTGAACATTTGCGCTAAATTTTGTTTGTTTTCTTTGGTTGAGTAATTTTTTCCATTAAACTTTCATTTCCATTTTCTTATGTAAATAATGCTATTTTATCAACAACAACAAAATTCATCACTATTTAAGTAGTAAGCAGGTATATGGAAAAACAAAAAAAATATGGTTGTCATTTTAAAAAAACATGATACCGTCACCATTCGGAAATAGGTGACGTCATAAATGTAACTTTTACGTAATACGTTGGCAATTGCAAAGAGCGTTTTTCTTCAAAAAATTAAATAACGCATTTATAAATATGTTGCGAAGTTTATTATCACATATATATAAGTATCACTATATATATATATATATATATATATATATATATATATATATATATATATATATATATATATATATATATATATATATATATATATATATATATATATATATATATATATGTATACCTATATATAAAAACTCTGGACGCAGCAAGTGCGTTATGGTAGTAAATTTTCATAAAAATGTTTTTATTGTAAATATGTGTGTTTTATTTATATTTAAGAAAGCAGGCATTAATTTTGGTTAACAGTACAACCTATATAGTAATATAGTAAAAACAATGTGTCATGTTTCATAAAAATAACTTTATTGTGTGAAAATGTACAAAAATTTCCAAAAGTAAACTTAAAGTGTTACCGGAAAAACTAGTTTACTTGGTCACCCTTATAGGTTAATAGCAAATTGGGCTATTCAAATATGAAGCATTTGATCAAAATTCGCTACCATAACGCACTTGCTGCATCCAGAATTTCTTTTCTTACAAACATGCATTATATTTCGATGAAAAATGCAAAAATGCAATAACATAAGGCGTGTTTGATTAAAAAAAAAAGAAAATTTGTATCACCAACGACTTATGGGCCACCCTGTGATTGTAGAAATATTTTTTAAGATGTAGCTCAAGACACCCTATAATTAATATATAAAAAAATTCATATCTGGTATAATAACGGATATATTGAGCTTTATTGATTTTTTACGAAAATTCGACAAAAATTATATACCATTAAACGATAAACTCTATAGCTAAGGCTCCTGCCAAGCATCAGAGAAAGGGTCTATTTGAAATGAATTTTCTGGAAACATTTTAGTAAAATGAAGGACAATGACGGTTGAAACTAAGACTTCAGGGTTTGTAAAACATCCTTCTTGAGACATTCCACAGCCCGTATTAGATTCAAGTTATTTGCCTAAATGTTGCCGATTTTGACGTTTTAAATCGCAACTTTGACGTTTTGAGGAAAACCCCAATTTTTTTTAAATGCCTATAACTTTTTTGTCTTTTGACCTACATGGCTAAATTTTGGTAGATAACTTACTTATAAGAATATAAACCCGCGTACCAAATTGGTACTTACTTGCCCTTACTTTGTTAATTCCGGAGATATAAATTTTTTTCGAAAGAAAACACACAATTTTTAGGGAAAACCTGGGCAGATTTTCCTGGCTAACGAACTTATCCAAGCCATTTGCAAAAGGAATTTATTCACCAAATTTAATCAAAATCGGCCTATTACTTTTTGAGTTATTGGTGTGATACATACATATATATATATATATATATATATATATATATATATATATATATATATATATATATATATATATATATATATATATGATATATATATATATATATATATATATATATATATATATATATATATATATATATATATATATATATATATATAGCGCTCATTTGAAGAAATTTATTCAAAATTCAAAAGTCGGGATCTCCTCATTAGTGATTTTTTTAAAGAAAATTCACTAAAATATAAAAATTGAAACTTAGTGTTCCCGAAAAAACACGTTTCTTGGTCAACCTTATAGGTTAATAGCAAATTGGGCTATTCAAATATGAAGCATTTGATCAAAATTCGCTACCATAACGCACTTGCTGCATCCAGAATTTCTTTTCTTACAAACATGCATTATATTTCGATGAAAAATGCAAAAATGCAATAACATAAGGCGTGTTTGATTAAAAAAAAAAAGAAAATTTGTATCACCAACGACTTATGGGCCACCCTGTGATTGTAGAAATATTTTTTAAGATGTAGCTCAAGACACCCTATAATTAATATATAAAAAAATTCATATCTGGTATAATAACGGATATATTGAGCTTTATTGATTTTTTACGAAAATTCGACAAAAATTATATACCATTAAACGATAAACTCTATAGCTAAGGCTCCTGCCAAGCATCAGAGAAAGGGTCTATTTGAAATGAATTTTCTGGAAACATTTTAGTAAAATGAAGGACAATGACGGTTGAAACTAAGACTTCAGGGTTTGTAAAACATCCTTCTTGAGACATTCCACAGCCCGTATTAGATTCAAGTTATTTGCCTAAATGTTGCCGATTTTGACGTTTTAAATCGCAACTTTGACGTTTTGAGGAAAACCCCAATTTTTTTTAAATGCCTATAACTTTTTTGTCTTTTGACCTACATGGCTAAATTTTGGTAGATAACTTACTTATAAGAATATAAACCCGCGTACCAAATTGGTACTTACTTGCCCTTACTTTGTTAATTCCGGAGATATAAATTTTTTTCGAAAGAAAACACACAATTTTTAGGGAAAACCTGGGCAGATTTTCCTGGCTAACGAACTTATCCAAGCCATTTGCAAAAGGAATTTATTCACCAAATTTAATCAAAATCGGCCTATTACTTTTTGAGTTATTGGTGTGATACATACATACATACATATATATATATATATATATATATATATATATATATATATATATATATATATATATATATATATATATATATATATATATATATATATATATATATATATATATAGCGCTCATTTGAAGAAATTTATTCAAAATTCAAAAGTCGGGATCTCCTCATTAGTGATTTTTTTAAAGAAAATTCACTAAAATATAAAAATTGAAACGGACCCCGGATATGAGTTCTAGGGGTCCTAGTGCTCATTTGGAAATATTTTTTACGATAGAAATTCGGGATCTCCCCTTTAGTGTATTTTTTCTACGAAAATTCACTAAAAATGCATAGACTGATAGGTAGGTACCTACTTCAAAGGTAAATAAATTTTTAATACCTAGTAGGCTTGGAATTTAAACGAAAATTATATATTTATTTAGGTAGGTATTGCTTAATATTCGGTAAACATAATATTTTGCGACATCCGATTTAATTTATTAGAGAAGGTGTCATTACACCTAATACCTACCTATCAACTATTAGATAAGTTACATTATTAGATAATTACATAGGTATTATATTTAAGAAAGGGAAATAGAAACACTTTTCAACGAGCTTTGGCTATGCAGCATGTTGAAAGTTATCGATTATTGTATTATTTGCGCTTACAAACGATTATAGATTATACAAACCCAACAAACTTCTTGACCATCTCTCGGTATTATACTTTCCAGTTATCACATTCCAGTTCTGCAATTCCAACGTTCGTTTACATGAATTGTGAATAATCCAGTCAATTTTTTTTGTTTTACTCTGTACATTATCATTCGTTGGCTGTTCGTGAAGGATCGTTAGTGACGCGCACGCGACGAACACAAGCACAAGCGCCCATCATCATTTCGCATGTGACAGGTGGCTGCACTGGTACCGATGTAAGATGGCCGCTGCACAACATTGAGCGAAAGTTGTGTGTATTCTTGTGTGCTGGAGAGACTGTGTCCAAAGTGATTGTGAAATATTAAGAAATGGTATTGTGAATCAGACCATTGTTCTTTAGAGAATGTATGTGAAACTAAACCACGGAGCGGCTACTCGTCATACATAACTTCATTCATAACAGATATGTTTTAAAATTGTGCTGAAACTGTTTATAAACCATAACCTGTGCGCCTCAAGTTTACATTCGAAACTCCTAATAACGTTAAAGTGAATGAAAAATAACCCAGCAAGTGTCATAGATTTAATATCTGTAACTTAAAAGTATTATCTAGTTGCCACGGCGTGTATCAGTTGTTTTGAATAAGACAACCTGTTAAAAGTACGGTGAACTTTTTTGTTTACACCAGCCGTCAAGTTTAAAAATAAACCATAACATACAGTGTTCTAATCTAAATTAAATCTTTTGAAATGAATAGCAGTAAGTGCAAGAATTATTGTCAAAATGCACATGGACACGACGCGGATTGTCCGTTTAAAAGTTCAAAAAGTTCGGTTCGAATCTGCTCGGTGTCTGAGAACCACTGACTAAGCCAGGGCAGACCGTTCGTGTTGTAATGCACATCATTTGAATTAAAGACAACCAAATTACCCGAGGGTAGTAAATAAGTTCGGTTACGGAGGTTATGTTCGTGTACAGGGTGTTGTGATTTCGGGTGTCTTGTGTGAGGGATGAAATGAGGACTTGTTAGTTCGACACACTGGATCGTGCCAACACTGGTCCAGGGGGTTGCCTCGATGGAGGGCCCGTTCCCCCCGTCGTGCCTCAGCCCCCAGGACTGTCTCCTCTACACCCTGAAATCATCACCCCAAAACGACAGGCTGTTGTAGATAGGTAAGTGCCTACCTAAATTTATATTTGTAGATGCGATAGTTAAACAGGTACATTCTTAAGATTAGAATTTCAATGAACAGGTATAGCCAGATATTTGTTTTCCAATATTTTTACCCAAAATATATACAAATATACACGTTTTCCACAGCATAAGAGAAGACTTCTCTGTGCTGTGCCTTTTGTCTTCTTCAGGTAACTGACAGGTGCCATAAATCCAAATCAAAGAAGGTCCATGCATACTAAATTGCCTTTTATCTTCACAGAAACTGTGGACACAAGGATGGTGCTAAATCGAATATTTTGTATTGGGTACTACCTGCTTAGCAATTTAAATAAATATAAATACAAGCTTTAAACATCTGTTTCAACCTTTCTCAACATGATATCTTAAATTCTTTGTAGTTTGGAAAGCCTCTCTCTTTTACTTCCTTTTTTTTTCTTTTTCACAGAATCACAGGACGGATTAATCATTTGAGGAAAAACAATTGCTCAACTTTTAAATTACATTTCAAACACATTATTTGGCATATTTAATAGAGGTTACAAACATTTGGATCGTTTGTTACACCTGAAACATTTACTTTGTTTTTGAACAATTAGATTAAATCAGGGAAACATTAGTCAGAATGTCCTTAAAACATTTGAAGAATATTTGTAAACATTTGCCAAGCTGTCGACCCCACAAAGTTAAATTTGAAATATTTTTTTTGAAATAAGATCTCAGAAAAATGCTTGAGTGTAGGTACCTCCCTACTGATTAGTGCTTATCGCAGGTTCAAATCTTCATCCTCTGATGACGCTAGTTTGGTTAGTGAAACGATCGTCAGGTCTTTTTTAAAATGTCTGGTGATTTGGTTCTCCAAGTCTTCATATAGTGAATGGCAAAATGTGAATTATTGTGAGAATGTGTCAAATTGTAAAATTAGCATAAGAACATTTAAGTTACGTAATACTTTTCCTTATTCCTTACTTTAGGTAAATAATATAAAAAAATCGTAGGGTCACTGTCTAGAATCTAAAATATAGATGAAACTTGCATTGCTGACATGCACAAGTCTAAAATTTATTTGTAAATGGTGTTAATGTTTTATTCTTATTCTTACTATAATTATTGTTATTGTTAAACTATAAACTCTAACTTAATTTAACCCTATATTTTGATTTGATTTTATGAAATTTTATATTTATAAATCTACATAATTTATTTATATATTTATGATTATTTGTTTACCGTTTGCTGATGTTTTTATTGTTTGTCAATGCCGACATAATGATCATTATTTATATCACAAAAGTATAAATAATTACATATTACTAAACCTGACGACGCTGTAAGACGAAATGCGTTGTAGTTAACAGGTTAGTAAAAAGTATGAAAAGGCACTGGTATTTGCTGACATATTCGTTGTACAGAAAAAACGCTTCGTTGCTATGGCAACTACATTTTTAGTGAATTTTTATTTAAAAAAATTCACTATTAGAGAGGTATCGATGATGAGACTTTGCAAAAAAAATTTCAAATGAGCGCGAACTAGGACCCCTAGAACCCATATCCGGGGTCGGTTTCAATTTTTATATATATATATATATATATATATATATATATATATATATATATATATATATATATATATATATATATATATATATGTATGTATGTATGTATGTATGTATGTATGCATGTATGTATCCATCTGATAAGTCAAAAAATAATTAACCGATTTCGATGAAACTCAGCAAGTGCCTTTCTTTTATTAATGGCTTGGATGAGTTCGTTAGCCAGGAAAATCGGACGGGGTTTTCCGGGAAAAGTTTGAGTTTTCTTTCGAAAAAAATATGTTTTCTCCGAAAATAACAAAGCTGTTTTAATGAAATTTACTACATATGTTGCCTTGGGAGAGACCTTACTACGTACGAAGTTTCTAAGTTAATAGAAAATTGAGTTATTCAAATTTTAAATATTCTGTCGAAAAAAAAAAATTTCTACGAAAATTACAAAGTTATTTTAATGAAATTTGGTGGACATCTTGCCTTAGGAAAGACCTTACTACATACCAAAGTTAAACTTATTAAGTTTATAGAAAATTGAGTTATTTAAATTTGAAGCATTTAATAAAATTCACTACCATAACGCACTTGCTGCGTCCCGAGCTTTTTTGTAAATGGTAAGATATATATTTTTTTGTATTTCCGGAAAGAACCTCCCTATCTTGATACGGCACTTAAAAACTTTAATTGGGTTCCATTAGAAAAAAAATGAGAAAAATAGTCTTTAATTCTAAAAGAAATTGGTAAAATAAAAATAAAATAAAACAGCAATAATATCTTTCCCGCCCAGCATCCCTATTCACTCCTGGTCCCGTAACTTCCTTGCGGGTTGTTAACACGAACTGTTTCTTGTATTTTATGCACCCAGGGGGTTCTAAGCATGTTTCTGAAAAAACATTTCAAAAAAGCGTTCGGAAGGTTGTCTGCAAACTTGCCATAATAATCATTAGCTAAATGTTCAAAATGTTGTCGTCTATTTATGTATTTTGTTTCTTTAACGTGGATCTATTTCCGCGACTACGGCCAATCACCGACGCCAGGGAGCAGTTTCACCTCACTACCCTGGACAATTTGTCGAACCCCTGCCTTTCTGTAAGCAGGGTAGGAATCTTTAACGTGCCCAACATGGCATGGACATGGGACCGACGGCTTTACGCCCCTCCGTAGAGCGGAACGTGCAGACATTCAAGTTGCTAAAATACAATGCCACAACCGCAGTTGATGTTAATTTAACAGTATCTACTGAAAAATGAAAGGGGGAACCTGGGAATGGAACCCAGTACCCTTCGATTCAGAGGCACGCGTCCTTACCACTGAGGCTCTCAAAATGTTTATTTATATTAATACATTTTATTACATTAATTAAGCTGGAATGAACAGTCTTGTTTCGCCAATAATCCTGGGTTTCAGGTCTTTTAGATTTATTGGCCTGTCTTTGTAGACAACATTCTTCAAGTGACCGCAGAGGAGAAAATTGCGTCAAATCAGGAGAGTGAGCAGGCCATTCAAAAGCAGCACCGCGCCCAATCCACTTTTCTGGGAAAACCTTATCCAAATATTGCCGCACGCGTCTTCCAAAATGACTTTTTTGAGTTCCGTCTTGCTGAAACCAAACTTCATTACCCAGGCCTACTGCAACACAGCGGGTATAATTTCTTCTGTTAATACATGTAAATATTTTTCAGATGTTAGATTTCTCTCAATAAAGAACGGACCAGTAATATTAATTTTTTTTATCGCTGGGTTTGAGCCTCCAACATCAAATGTGAATCTTCCTGAGACCAATAACGATGATTTTGTTCATTAACAATTCCATGCAGTGCAGCTTCACCTGAGAAAATAATGTTTCTACCAAAGTCCGGATTCTCATTAAATTTGCCTATCATAATATTACAAAATTCAACACGCCTCTCAGAATCGCCATCTTCCGGGTGTTGTACCAGCTGTACTTTGTATGGGTGTAATTTTTTTTTTTAGGAAATTTACCTCAGACTTTTGTAAAACATTATTAATGTAGCAACTTCATTTGGAGACAAAGGAATGTTTTCATAAAAGACAACAATACATCTAATGCCTTATTTATCTTTGGCACAACCAGTTTCGTTAAACTTTTTCAATAATTTGGAAACATGCCCTTTATTAATTTGTGACCGATATCCCTTTGACCACCTTATACGGACCTTCCCATAATTTATGTAGTTTCGCTTACCGTCCCTTGCGCCGTACTGGAGTGTATAACCACACTGGATCTTCTTTAAAATTAGCCGGATTAGCTCGCACGTCTTAACGGGTCTTCATGCGGCTTTCACGGCAGGCTTTGCTATTTTTATCTATGGTGATTTTCCGCACCAGCAGGTTACTGCTAGGCGACATTATTATTTCTTCACCGCCAATAGTCAGGGTGTTAGTGCCAAGATCAGGTTTAGCGCATTGACCTTGGAGTATGTCCAAGCCAATTATAATTGGGTCTGATATGGCGACGACCATGGCTCCCTGCTTTGCCTTCCATGTCCCAATTTGCAGTTCGACGTCAGTTTCGCCAAATACCTGTTTACACCATCGGCTGTATTTACTCTGTACACTTTATCTGGCTCTCTTATTCGCCATCCTGGAACCATGACGCGGCGAATAATCGTCCTAGGTACCCCTGTGTCGACGACTATCTGGGTCTTATTACCGCTTACGTATTCGTCTACCATAAGAGAGGTGCTAGAATGGCTAACCTGAGAAACAGTTACCGGTCTTAGCTTCACTTTCTCCCTTGCGAGTGATCTTAGAGCCCAACATTCGCCCCTTATATGTCCCACCTTGCCGCAGTTACAGCAACACAAGGCATTTGCACGGTGAGCTCTTATTGGTTCCCCGTGAGACGTGGTGAATTTCTGACGCCTGCTTTGCCGCTTCAAACTCCAAGGAATGTGCCAAAGCATCGTTCAAGTTTTTGTGTCTCGCCATCCTCACCGCCTGTTGGGTGTCGGTATCTCTGACGCCCTCAAAGGTTTGCAGCGACAACTGGTTTTAAAACTCCATCGGAGCTATGGGGCAGGCTAATTATGTAAGTCTGACAACCTCGGTGGAGATGTTGGAGACTTCCGCTCGATTTCTGACAACGATTTTTCAGCTGGAATCAATACAGTTGTTGTAAATACTGGTCGCTAAACCTCATCTCTAATTGATGTCTAATGCTGTCGTAACTGTATCGTTCTTCTCTGTGAATACCTTGGAGCACATCTAGCGCATATCCTCTGAGAACTACAATTAACGAGGTCGCTTTTGCTCTCTCGCCCCCACCTTTTTTTCTGTAGCAGCGGCTTCGAATTGACGTGCCCCATGGAACTGAGCCATCAAATGTGGGAACCTTAATTCTCACGACGGGGCTATCTTCGAGCCTGATGTTACGCTTGACCAGGGTCTTACACTTCTTTTCTAGTGATGGCATTTTTTGCTGTACTTCTGCAGGTACCTCTTGCATAATCGTCAGCTTGTCATGTATATCGTCACGGACACTTCTTACTCGGCACTCTACTTGCTGAAGGAACATTTTTATGAAAATTCACTACCGTAACGCACTTGCAGATAGCACCGCAGCCTTTGGCTTATTGTGCATGCCCTTTGTCTTTTCTATTCCACCCATTGCAAAATCACTGTGCCTTGAACTAGTCTGCACAGCAATTGGCAGGGTGAAGTTTTATATTGCTCTGTCTCCGGTCTAGGCTGACCGTAGATCAGTTGTCTTTTGCGGTCCAGAGCTTTACACTCGCACAAGATGTGCTGGGCTGATCCCTCCTCCTCGCCGCAGAGTCTGCATGCCAGGTCCCCCTCGAACCGCCCAATTTTATGCAGGTCTTTCTTGACAGCCATGTGTCCCGTCAAGAGTTCTGTTATGTTCGTGAGCTGTCCTCTGCTAAGATTTGGCAGCTTCACAGCTTTCTTTGAACTGGGATCCCATATTAATGTCTTCCCATGTCTGAGCTCTGGACAATTTGCCCAGTATGCCTTATGCCGGTGCCTGACCCAGGACTTGATGGTTCCCCTAGCCGTTCCTTTCTATACTCCCAGGACCGGTTCTGGTCCCATAAATGGTTCTGCTGATCCTCTCTTCGCCAGACTGCCAGCTTCTTGATTGCCTTTGACCCCCCGAGTGACCGGCACCCAGATACGGGTGACCTCATTCTGCCCAGCCAGGTCGCTCGTCTCGTCTCGGCATTCACTAACCAGTCAGGAATTTACCCGTGGGCTACTTAGGGCCTTAAGGGCTGCCTGTGGCTATGAGGATCCGCTTGTGGATGTAGCCCCTCCTCTTGTTCTCTCGCGCGCAGTGCAAGATTGCGTACATTTCGGCCTGAAAGACCGTGGCATGAGCCCCGTGGGAAATACTGTGACTTACCCTAGGTCCTTCCGAATAAACGCCTGCCCCCGTCCCACGCTCCCCGCCGGATCCGTCCAAACGAGCGCGTCTGGTGGTAGGCCCGACGTCTCCCCCCGCCATGCCTCGCGGTCGGGGATTACCACTGTAAACTTATTTTCCCTACAGATTCGCGGGCTCGCGAAGTCTGACCTTATTTCAAGCTTGGGCTCCTTAACGATCTCCTGAATCTTGCAGTGGCCCCTGCAACCTGGGTTGGCCTTCAATCTATCATTGTAGGCTTTTACACTTTACAACATTACAAAATTATCTTAAATCTCCTGACAATAAGTGAAACTTCTGAGTTTTGCCTTCAAACTCCCATATTACACAACAATTTTTGAGTATTTTTGAAGCTCGTGGGTTGCTGAAGAGCACATTTTATGAAAATGAACATTGAATAAATCTTACATATTTTGAGCTTAGGGTTGTATTTTAGCGATTTTTTTAAATTCGCTAATGAGGAGATCTATTATATATATATATATATATATATATATATATATATATATATATATATATATATATATATATATATATATATATATATATAAATCCGACCGATAACTCAGAAAGTAAGGGACCGATCTTGATCTTTGGTGAGTACCTTCCTTTTGCAAGTGGCTTGGAAAATAGGACCAGGTTTTCCCGGAAAATTTGGTGTTTTCTTTCTAAAAAAAAATCGATATCTCCGTAAATAACAAAGTAAGGGCAACCAACTTTGGTACGCGTGCTTGTATTATAAAGAGTGAACTCTGTGCCAAAATCTAGGTCTCTAGCTTCAAAGACAAATAAGTTAAAGAAACAAATTTTAAGAGTTTTCCTCAAAATGTCAAACTCGTAATTTTAAACGTCAAAATTGGCAATGTTTAGGCAAAGAACGTGAAACAAATACCGATTGTGAAAAGAAAATGTTGCAAGAAGAGTGTTCTGCAAACCCTTAAGTTTCAGATTCAACCGCCATTGCCCTTCATTTTACTAAAATATTTACAGAATATTCATTTCAAATAGACCCTTTCTCTGATGCTTTGGCTGTCGGTTGAGTTAAGTTAATGCTTTCGCTGTAGGTTTGGTTTAACGGTCTATAATTTTATTTAGCTAATTTTCGTAGAACAAATTCGTTAATGCTTTTTTGCATTTTTTATCGAAATATGATGAGTTTGTAAGAAAAAAATCTGGACGCAGTAAGTGCGTTTTGGTAGCAAATTTTCGGTAAATTTGCAGTTTAGGTCCCGAACACTTGTCAAAAAACTGTTTTCAGAAACCTGCCTAGTGGCCCCCTGGATCCACAAACCCCAAGAAACATTTCTTGTTCACACCCCTCAAGGAAGTAAAGGGACAAGGAGCGAGTAGGGGTGCTGGGCGGGGTAGGTAGTAAAAAGGAAATAAGAGCAGAAAATGCGAATAAAATGGACTTGAAAGCTGTCATTTTCACATCTTAAAGCCCTATCCCCCTTAAACCCTGCCTACCCCGCACAGCACCCCTAACCCTCCCAGGTGCCGTAACATCCTTGGCGGGTAGGAACAAGACATTTTTCTCGTGGTTTATGCAGCGAGGGTGGTTGTATACACGCGAGGGGGAAGGAAAATCCCCACGACGAAACAGCCACCCCCAACCCCCCGCCCATGCCGCAAGTCGAAGGGGAGGTCTGCTTCGTCGTATGCATTTTCCTTCTCCCTTCGTGTGCATACAACCACCCTCGTTGCATAAACCACAAGAAAAACTTCTTGTTCATACACCCCCCCCCCCCCCCCCCCCAAGGAAGTTACGTGACCTGGGGCAAATAGGGGTGCTGTGCGGGGTTGGCAGGATTTAATGGGGATATGGCTTCAAATAGACAGCTTTCAAACATTTTCTTCGCATTTTCTGCTCACATTTCCTTTTTACCACCTACCCCGCCCAGCACCCCTATTCACTCTCAGTCCCGTAAGTTCCTTGGGGGGTGTGAACAAGATATTTTTCTTGTGGCTTGTGCATCCAGATGGGGTCCTAGTAATGTTTCTGAAAACAATTTTTTGAAATGCGTTCGGAAGCTAATCTGCAAATTTACCGAATTTTCATTAAATTCTTCACATTTCAGTAACTCAATTTGCTATTAACGTAAGCTTTGTTGGTTAGGAAACCAACATTCAAGTTTATTTTCTGAAATTTTTTGTATATTTTCAAACCATAAGTAATTTTGATAAAATATAATATATTGTTTCTACTATATAGGCTATACTGGTAATCAGATTGATGCCTGCTCGCAGTTGCTATTAAAAACATTTTTATGGAAATTCACTTCCATAACACACTTGCTGCATCCAGACTTTTGAAAAATGTTTATATATTTTTAAACAAGAAAGTTATTTCGATGAAAATGGTGCATTGTTTCTATTATATAGGCAACTAAGTTTTATGCCTGCTTTCATCAAAGAAAGACATTTGCTATTAAAAATATTTTAAAGAAAATTCGCTACTATAACGCACTTGCTGCGTCCAGACTTTTTTCCATCTGTTCTAATGATAAAACTTTCATTCATTATAAAGCGTTATAGCCAATAAACAAGTATTAATGAAAACGTATTTTAACATAAACTTGGTACGAATTTTATCAGTGAAGCCCGGAAATTTTCTTTGAGATACTCTATCTACTACCAGTTCGTGTGCTAGCTACTACAAGATATAAATGCTGCTATTAGGAAACGATTATTATTTATGACTATTTATTTTAAATAGAAGTCGTAAATCGAGAGTAGATTAATTAAGGTTTATGAAACAGCCCCACTCATCATTTATCATATTTCTTAAAAACCTGTCGAGAAATTATCGTTATTGAACTTGATTGATTCAACAAGTTCCAGTGAAAACTGTTTAATAGTATCAGGTGATCAACAATTATTTCATGTTACAAAATTCGGCGATGCCATGTTATCATTATTCGAATACCTTATAAGTACACCTGGAGAACCCAAATCACCACAACACATATTTTAAAGACCTTACGATCGTTTCGCCGACAAAGTCAGCCTCATCAGAGGATGAAAAATTCAGAATTTTTCATCTGAAACTAATATGAGCTATGGAAAGAAAATGTCTCAAGAAGAATGTTTTACAAAGCCTGAAATCTTAGTTTCAATCGTGATTGTTCTTCATTTTACTAAAATGTTTCCAGAAAATTCATTTCAAATAGTCCCTTTATCGGATGCTTGGCAGTCAGTAGCTTGGCTATATTCGTTATTATAAAAGATACGAAAAATAATTGTATAGATTAATTATAGGCTGTCTTGAGCTACATCTTAAAAAAATATTTCTACAATTACAGGTGGCCCAGAAGTCACATTTTCTTTTTTCTTAATCGAACACGCCTTATGTTATTGCATTTTTGCATTTTCCATCGAAATATAATACATGCTTGTAAGAAAAGACATTCATGGCGCAGCAAGTGCGTTATGGTAGCGAATTTTCATTAAATGCTTCAAATTTGAATAGCTCAATTTGATATTAACCTATAAGGTTGGCCAAGAAACCAGTTTTTTTGGGAACATTTTAAGTTTACTTTCAGAAAATTTTGTACATATTCAAACAATAAGGTTATTTTGATGAAACGTGGCACATTGTTTCTACTATATAGGTTATACCGGTAACCAAATTTGATGCCTGCTTTCGTTAAAAAAACATATTTGCTATTAACATTTTTATGACAATTCACTACCATAACGCACTTGCTGCGTCCAGACTTTTTTAGTAACTTCCCAGAACCCTGCAATTCAACAAGAGAAATGCCTTGAAAATACCGGAAATTTAATTAAAAGAAAAACTTCATCTTGCCATTCGTTTGAATGAGGTCCAAACACAAATTAATTAACTTTAATGGAAACACTGCTATTTGAAACTCCAATAAAAAGTAATTACTGTAGTGACTTAAATAGATAGCGGTTGACTTTTTCTTTGCACAGAGAGAACGGTACTACTTGATGCTCGTCAGGAGAATCTCCTTTCGACCGACTTCTGGCATCTATTTAATCGCTCTGCTCCCGTCTCGACAAACTTCTGCCGTGAATTTTTTTGCGTCTCATTGCCTAAAACCTTGTAAACGGAACGCGCGCTGCTAATGGAAAAATCCCAGGCCGTTGAAAGCTATAACGTCTCTACTGTTTTCTAGGAAACTCTAATACAACGTCGAAATGATATTTTTCATGTAAGCATAAAAAAACTGGCCCTGTTGGTGACTCAAGTGCCCAAGTGAAGATGCCCATTGTATTAAAATGCGATGCAAAGAAATTCATTGCCTCGCTCGTTATTTTACCAGGAACTAAAATATTTTTATTTCAAAACAATGTTCCTTTGTATATAAAACACCCCAGCAGTTAGATCTTTTTACGGTCGTTTAATAATATTCCTCTTAAAAATCTTTACTACAAAGACAGGCGTGTATT
Organism: Tillus elongatus; assembly: GCA_964006375.1. Lineage (NCBI taxonomy): Eukaryota > Metazoa > Arthropoda > Insecta > Coleoptera > Cleridae > Tillus > Tillus elongatus. The sequence goes on from OZ023262.1 coordinate 274,596,126, forward strand.
ACCAAGTATCGGATTTTCATAATTCATTACGACCACAATTCGTTCGTTTATTTAATATAAAAAATATATAGCAGCCATTGAAAACTCTCAAACAGTGCTTAAGATAATTAAAAATGTAAGATTGCTTAAAAACATACATACTAATAGATTAAGACTGAGCGTGGTTATTGTTCCTATAAGATGCTATCAAAAAATATAGCGCCTAACACTCGCAAGCCGTAGGAGACATAATATGTTTATCCAGCAAGACGATGCACATGCCCACACAACGCTCGAGTGGTGACAGAATACCTCGATCATATTTTTCCTGATAGGTGGATAGGTACAAATGGTGCTGTAATGTGGCCCGCTGTATCTCCTGACCTTACGCAACTTGGTTATTTCCTGTGCGGATATTTAAAGGATAAAGTCTATCGAACACCTTTAAATAACATTGAAGACAGAACCTCGGTGGTTCAGGGGTAAGAACGTGTGCCTCTGAACCGAAGGGTACTGGGTTCTATCCCAGGATACTCCTTTCACTTTTTCAGTACAAACTGTAACATTAACATTAACCGAGGTTTGTTTTTGAGTAAGTTGAATGTCTGCACGTTCCGCCCTTCGAAGGGGGCGTTTAGCAGTCGGTCCCGTGTTCATACGATGTTGGGCGCGTTAAAGATCCCTACCCTCCTTACAGAAAGGCAGGAGTTCGGCAAAATTTCCAGGATAGTAAGGTGAAACGTTAAATAAACAAACAAAAACACACACACAACATTGAAGACCTCAAAAACAGAATAAGGCTGGAATGTCAGGGCATCAATAACATATTACGTAGATTTGTTACTTCTCGGGAACTACTTCATCGGGCTGAGCATTGCTTGAACATCACGGGCATCATTATGAAAACCCCATTTGACAAATTTAGCATACGATCCTCCTTTAGCTTTGGCATTTGTTTAATACTGATTCAAGAAATTATGTATTTAATTATTTTTACGTAACTTAAACCTTTAACTTACTTTCAAGCCATTTTAGAAAAAAATATGACTTATGATACATCAATGTAAAGGGATTTTGGCATAAATCCAAATTTTGGAAAGAATATACAAGGTGCCATTAAAAAAAATCAAAAGTTGTCACTTCCGGTCAAACCGGAAGTTCCAACATTTTTTAAGTGGTTCTATTAAGAAAGCACATATGCAATAGCCAAAATTTTAAATCTACTACCATCAAGCAAGCCGAGATATCTGGTGGGAACAGGAGAACTGGGACACCCCCAGTGTGTATGTATGTATATATATATATATATATATATATATATATATATATATATATATATATATATATATATATATATATATATATATATATATATATATATATGTATGTATATGGGGTGCTTCACGGTGAGTGGCCTATTAAACGTTTCTGGAGAACTACATCTATTTAAATTCTGAAAATTGGTATCCGCACGTTGTGTGAGTGCTGATACTGATCTTTCTAGCTAAAATATTTTCAATTAGCCTGCACTTCCGGTTATACCGGAAGACGACACAAACGTTGTTTTTTTAAATGGAACACCCTGTATATTATTAGCTTTTTAAATTACACGTTCAATTTAAGGGCCACTTGATGAAAACATATTCGGGCTAGTTCGTACCATTTCGGATTTATTCGACATTTTGTAGAAAAAAATACGATTGGAGCGCTTTAGAAAATTCCGATATCTTTAAAGGCATGCAAGATAGAAACATGCGGTTTTTACTATCCCATAGAGCGTAAAAATTCCTACATCGATAACTGTTATTTATAACATACATTTTAATTTTAAAATTTCCAATCAGAGATAACTTAATTTTTTTAATGGAACGGTACCCATATGTCCCCAGCTCGGTCCCCAGCATCTGATTCAGCGTTAAATTCCCTATCTTTTAAGTATACATTACCCTATACCTGGCTCTAATAGTTTTCTTTGAAAATTGATTTGAAAATAGTAATTGTTAGCGGGGCGATGTCATTTTTTTTGTACGTAACAAAAAAAATACAGTAGAAACAAAAATATTTCATGTTCAAGTTAAAAATTATAATAAAGAAATATTGTTACTGTGTTTGAAAATTATGTATTTAAAATATTAAAAAAAAAATTTCCAAGGATAACGACAGTGATATTACCTTACACAATGTTATAAATCCTCGAAGTATTATTACAACACGAGTAACAAAACAACTCACACCTCCTAAACTAGTAACCGCTCAAAATGTTGTCCATTACAACTCAAACATTTTAGTATTCGTGTCGCAACAGCGCTAGTGGTTGCTGACAGAATCTGATTCCTATCTAACTCTTCAAACGCCCTTCTTACTCTGATCTCTAATTCTTCGCGTGAATTGACGTGCCTTTCATATACTTTGGTTTTTAGCTTTCCCCAAAGATGGAAATCAAGCGGGGTAAGATCTGGACTTGTTGCGGGTCATATCCAGGGACCGCACTTTCCAATACACCAAATAGATCGTAGAGTGTCAGATATTTATCGTGTAGAGTGAGCAGGAGCTGCGTCATGTTGATACCAACAAGTTCTATATTCTGATAATGGTAAATTGTCTAAAAAGTCTGTAACTATTGTTCTTAATATTTCCATGTAACGATTAGAAGTTAAGGTTCCAACATAAATATGATAATAAAAGTTATTACCTTTTAATAAACAAAACACATTGAAACTAAATTTTACTTGAAATCCCCTTTCCCTAATAGCGTGAGGGTTTTGATTTGCCCAAACATGACTGTTATGTCTATTGAAAACTCCTTCATGAGAAAATTTCGATTCATTTTTTTTTAAAGTCATAATCTCCTTGAATTTGAATTAACATCGTTTCACAAAACTGGACCCTTTTACTAGCATCTTCTGGATGCAGAGCTTGCACTAAAGTAAACTTATAGTTGTGCATTTTGTGCTTTCACAAGATTATTTCTACAGAGGAGTAATGAATACCTATGTCGTTCACTGCAATGTAAATAGAGGCATGTGGATATGCTTCGAAATAAGCCAGGACAGTTATTTCGTTATTAGTGAATTTTCTTAGAAAAATTCACTAATGAGATCTCGACTTTTGAATTTTGAAAAAATTTCTTCAAATGAGCGCGATCTAGGACCCCTAGAACCCATATCCGGGGTCAGTTTCAATTTTTATATGTTTATATATATATATATATATATATATATATATATATATATATATATATATATATATATATATATATATATATATATATATATATATGTATCACACCGATAACTCAAAAAATAATGGGCCGATTTTGATAAAATTTGGCATGTACCTTTCTTTTGTAAATAGCTTGGATAAGTTCGTTAGTCAGGAAAATCGGACGAGGTTTTCCGGGAAAATTTTGAGTTTTCATTCGAAAAATTTTTTTATCTCAAAGAATAATAAGCCGATTTTGATAAAATTTGGCACGTACCTTCCTTTTGTAAATGGCTTTGACAAGTTCGTTAATCAAAAAAATTGGACGAGGTTTTCCGGAAAAATTTTGAGTTTTCATTTAAAAAAAAAATTATCTTAAAAAATAAAAAATCTACGATAACCAAATTTGGTAGGTAGGTTTACGATATAAAAGTAAACTATACACCAAAATTTAGATTTCTATGTTACAAGAAAAAAAAGTTATAAAATATTTTGTGCCAGATCATTTCTATGAAAATTCACTACCATAACGCACTTGCTGCGTCCAGGCTTATTTTCATTTCTAGTCACTGGACTGGGATTAACTTTGGGTGAATTAAAAGTACCAAATTCTAGGAAATTTAACTCAATCCTTCTAAACTTCTTTTCATTCATGGGTGGCAGATTAGCATTTAACTCATTAAACCTTCTACATGTTCTACTAATAATTCGGTTACATTCTCCATGGATGTAAAATAAATTTAAATAATCTGCATTGGAATAATGATTTTCCATGTTAACTGTGAACATTAGTACATTGACATTTATCGAATAATTTAGAATAACAAATATGTAATATAAATTGTTCATCATAGCACACTTGCCTTAACGTTGACGATCAACCACAGTATAAGGAAAAAATATGCTGTGTTATGTTTTTGAATGTCTCTAAATACCTCAAAAACTGTCCTTTTTAGCTATAGGAAATACCCGATATAGGTCGGAAAGTTATCAAAAAAGGAATCGGTTGGAACTGCAAGTTACTGTGTGTCCCTTTTAAAATTAGACACTCATTGAAAGTCTTTGAAGATATCGGAATTTATCTAAAGCCCCCCAATCGTAATTTTTTCTACAAAATGGCGAATAAATCCAAAATGGTACGAACTAGTCCGAATATGTTGTCATCAAGTGACCCTTAAATTGAATGCGTAATTCAAAAAGCTAGTAATATACAGGTGTTCCATTTAAAAAAACAAAGTTTGCTTCGACTTCCGGTATAACAGGAAGTGCAGGCTAATTGAAAATATTTTAGTTAGAAAGACCAGTATCAAAAACGTGCGGATACCAACTTTCGGAATTTAAATAGATGTAGTTCTCCAGAAACGTCTAATAGGCCACTCACCGTGAAGCACCGTGTATTAATTTCTTGGTTCTCGGGTCGAACCGCGTCTAGATTTTTTTAAAACCTGACGTTTCGGCTCCTGCCTTGGAGGCTATTTTCAAGAGGTTAAGGAAACATGAAAGAAAATAAACTTCAAGGCCGGTGTCTTTGTTCTGTTAATAGCTCGGATTAAGCTGGTATAATCGAACCAGTGTCCGGGGAAAATTCGCGTTTTCTTTTGAAAAAATTCGGTATCTCAGAAAACAAAAAAATTATACAAATAGCATATAGATGCTATATCATGATCATATTTAAGGTTTCTACGTTACTGGAACGTTGTGTTACGTAGTTATTAGAACTCAAAAGAACATTTCAATGAATTCGCTACCATAAAAGATTTGTTGTGTCAGACCTATTAACAAGTATTTTCATTTAGTTAGGTAAATCTAGCAAAACTATATCCACGTTCGACACAAGCAAAAAAAAGCCTGGACGCAGCAAGTGCGTTATGCAAGTGAATTTTTATAAAAATGCTTTGAATAGCAAATATGTCTTTTTTATGCAAGCAGTCATCAATTTGGTTACCGGTATAACCTATATAGTAGAAACAATGTGCCATATTTTATCAAAATAACTTATTGTTTGAAAATGTAAAAAAAAATCCGACAATAAACTTTAAATGTTGGGTTCCTAGCCAACAAACCTTAGCAAATTGTGTTATTGAAATTTGAAGCATTTCAATGAAAATTTGCTATCAAAAGGCACTTACTGCGTCACGATTTTTTTTCTTATAAACATATTTCGATAAAAATGCAATAAAATAAGGGTGTTCGAAAAAAATTGTAGGGATCACTAACGACTTATGAGCCAGCCTGTGATTGTGAAAATAATTTTATAAGATGTAGTTCAAGACACCCTATAATTAACTTATACAATTGTTTCTCGTCTCTTGTATATTAATAATTATATTGAGCTTTGCCGTAGAAATGCGTCACCCTGTATATATGTAAACAGATAAAAACTGAACGTAAACCCGGATATGGATTCTAGGGGGCCTAGTTTGCGCTCATTTGAAGAAATCTTTTTAAAATTCTAAAGTCGCGGTCTCCTCATTGACGAATTGTTTTACGAAAATTAGCTAACAATTGTGGACCGTTAAACCATAAACTTAACCAAAACTACCGCCAAAGCATCAGAAAGAAAATAACTAACCTGTTGCATATAAGCCCTTTTGTAAAACTTCGATCCTTTATATGTGTTGACAAAACATAACAAACACTATTTAGTCCACCCACTAACATAAAACCGTAAAAGGAATAATTTGCACTTGTATATAAAAATTCCCAAATAACACAAATAATTTGTGATAAACAATCTAATAACATATACTATACGATAAACGTCAGTTACAGCGTGTAACAGACTTGCGCAATAATATCAAAAGATCCGTTACCAGGCAACCACTCAGACATACTAGATCTCATATACCAAGCCAGGTTTGCCATTGTCAATGAAACGCGGTGATATAAAAAATAAATGCTTCAAATTTTAATAGCTCAATTTTCTGTAAACCTAGAAAGTTGAATTTTGATACATAGTTAGGTCTTTCCTAAAGCAGCATGCACACCAAATTTCATTGAAATAGCTTTGTAATTTTCGGAGAAAAATTTTTTTTTCGAAAAAACTCAATATTTTACCGGAAAACCTTGTCCGATTTTCCTGGCTAACGAACTCATCCAAGATATTAATAAAAGAAAGGCACTTGCCGAGTTTCATCAAAATCGGTTAATTATTTTTTGGGTTATCGGTTGGATACATACATATATATATATATATATATATATATATATATATATATATATATATATATATATATATAAAAATCGAAACTGTACCCGGATATGGGTTCTAGGGGCCCAAATTCGCGCTCATTTGAAAATTTTTTGCAAAGTCTCACAATCAATACCTCTCTATTAGTGAATTTTTTAAAATAAAAATTCACTAATGTATTTACCTTAGAAACAAGCCACAGGTATTTAGGATACACTTTTTCGGTTTTTTTTCCTATAAAATACTCTACACGTTTCAGTGACGTTTTTATCAACGTTATCAAAAGATTTAGATTTTAATAGGCCCAAAAAAACAAAGTCTTTGAACTATTAATTAAGCACCTATACCATTGATTGTGCTTTTTATTGTGACTTATTTATTAATCGGCTTCTAGTAGATATCTTAATTGGTAATGTTCCCATCATTGACGTTGTATAAGCATGATGAGAAAACATCGCTTCAATCTTTAACCTGATTACAATATATTCAGCTCGATATTACGATTAAAGTATTTTAATCTAACATTAACACAATATTCGATTTTTATTTAAAACAGTTTTTCTAAAATCATCACAGTCTAAAGGCGATTGTCGCCGTGTCGCAACCATGACTGTCTCCAACAACTCATTTAATTTCAATGTGGCTTGGGCACTTCATCAATTGGTTCAGGTTTGCCAGAGGATTCCCTCTTGCTCTATCTCTTTCCCCTTTTCCAAGTGTGTATCCTTCAGTTAAAGTTGTCAGAAGGTTAATGTGTCTCTAGACTGGTATCGAATTTTCATAAACAATTTTTTCAAATTTTAATTACTAGTTTTCTATTGATAGGAGCATCTATGTTCATCATTAGCTACTGGGGAGATCTGTGTTTATATATATATATATATATATATATATATATATATATATATATATATATATATATATATATATATATATATATATATATATACAGGGTGGCGCATTGAAAACGATACAGACCGATTTGCGCCCAGAGCATTTTTTTTTAAGAAACGCTGAAACACGTCAATTTTAATATTGAGGGGGACATGTTTTGACATAAAACTCAACTTTGTCACATCAACCCCTTAAGGGTGGTGATAACAACCCTTATATTTTAAATAGGGAACATGGGTCGAGTGTTACATTATTTAAAAGCTCTTTCCTCTCTGAATTCAGCACACTAATTTTTTTGAAAGTTTTATCAACTCGTTTAAAAATTATTCGCAGTTGGACTTGCAAGAACGTATTTCATTCATTGTGATAAGAAATGCACTAATTAGTCAATTTTTCGTTAAAAAAAACTAAAAAACAAAACCAAACGTTCAAAAATGATTATTCAGTTAGGTAAGTGTTCAAATTGTTGACCACCAGCTTCCATACAAAAGTACAAATTTTGTTCAAAACGAGCTCTGGCATTCTGGACCATTTGTGGAGTTATTAGACGGCATTCTTCAACAAGGCGCCGTCGTAATTCTTCCAGGGACTCGGTTCTTTTGCGTAAATTCTACTCTTTAAATGGCCCCATAGAAAGAAGTCTAAAGGAGTTAAATCCGGTGATCTAGGGGGCCACTCAATAGCACCTCTACGCCCAATCCATTGCTCTGGAAACTCTCTAACACGTTGTGAAAAACGCGGAGGAGCTCCATCTTGTTGAAACACTAATTGATTTTCTTGATGGCGAACATCATTTTCAACAATGTCAATTAGTAGAGGGTAAACGATATCTTCTAGTAACTCCAAATACGTTTCGCCACTCAAATTGCCATCAAGAAAAATTGGTCCGATTAAACGGTCTCCAAAAATGTCAGTCCACACATTCAACTTCTGTGGAGTTTGAGTGTGGACTTAGTGAAAAATACTTGGATTATTATCTGCCCAATAACGACAGTTATGACGATTGACTGTAGAGGTTAATAAAAACGTACACTCGTCTGAAGTTTGAATAGAAAGTTCCCGTTATCAGCTATTCGTGCAGTCATAATTTCACAAAACTCCAGCCGCCGATCAAAATCATCTTCATTCAGTTGTTGTACAAGATGAATTTTATACGGGTGAACTTTATGATGCTTCAATATTCGCTGAATAGTTCTTCTTTTGATGTTTCAAACAGTGGCCAATTTTCTCGTGCTCAAAGTTGGGTCTGCAGCAATTTGTGCTAAAACTTCAATCTCAATAGTCTCATTTCTAACCGGAAATTCACGTTCAGGATCCCGTTTTTTGTTGGCTACTGCACCACTTTGTCGAAACTTTGCAACTAACTCCAAAATGTATTTTCTATTAACATGTGTGTTCGGATGTCGTTCATTAAACAAATTTGCGGTACGGTTGGCACAGTCATCGTTTTTGAAAAAAAGAGTAATTATTTCAACTCTTTCTTCTACAGAATACACCATTGTGAAATTAATTTTCGGTAGTATTATCAAGTATCAAACCGACCGATAAACTGAAATAATAAACCGCATTTCTCTCATTCCGATAAGAAATGTTCTGATAGTCAATTTTTTGTTTACAAACCAACAAAACATTGACTATCAGCACATTTCTTATCGGAACGAGTGAAATGCGTTTTTGCATCTTCAACTGTGAATAATTTTTAAACGAGTTGATAAAACTTCAAAAAAAAATAGTGTGCTGAATTCAAAAAAGAAAGAGCTTTCAAATGATGTAACACTCGATCCATGTTTCCTATTTAAAATATAAGGGTTGTTATCACCACCCTTAAGTGGTTGATGTGACAAAGTTGAGTTTTACATCAAAACATGTCCCCCTCAATATTACAATTGACGTGTTTCAGCGTTTCTTAAAAAAAAAATTCTCTGGACGCAAATCGATCTGTTTCGTTTTCAATGTGCCACCCTATACTATATATATATATATATATATATATATATATATATATATATATATATATATATATATATATATATATATATATATATATATATATATATATATATATATATATATATATATATATATATATATATATATATATATATATATATATATATATATATATATATATATATATCGATAACTCAAAAATAATCGGCCGTTTTTGATGAAATTTGGTATGTATCTTCCTTTTGCCAGTGGCTTGGATAAGTTCGTTAGCCAGGAAAATCGTACCAGTTTTTCGGGGAAAATTTTGGGTTTTCTTTCGGAAAATTTGTGTATCTCCGAAAATAACAGAGCGATTACAACCAAATTTGACATATACGTTTGTACTATTAAACTTACCCTACACACCAAAATCTAAAATCTCTAGGTTGAAACAAAAAAAGTTTTAGGCATTTAAAAAAGAATTTGGGTGCCAGTGGTGATCAGAGGAAAGCCACAAGAACAAAATATTTTGTGTGATTAACAAAACCAATTTAATATTACATACAACGGTTACGTTTTCTTGGCGCAAAAGTGTCAAGAAGTAGCAGAAAAAATAATTTGAAAATTTTATAAATGTTGTTCTTAAAACGTCAAAGTCGCGATTTGAAACGTCAAAATTTGCAATTTGCAGACAACTGATTTGAAGTAAATACGGGTTATGTCGAAAAAATCTCTTAATAAGTGTGTTTCACAAATCCTTAAGTTTCAGCTTCAACCATCACTCCTTCATTTTACTAAAATATTTTCGGAAAATCCATTTCAATAGACCCTCTTTTTGACGCTTAGGCAATAGTTTCCGCTATAAAGTTTGTGGTTTAATAGTCTATATTTTGGCAAATTTTCGTAGAAAAAATTCGTTGTTAAGAAAACCGCGACTTAGGAATTTTAAAAAGATTTCTTCAAAAGCGCGAACTAGAACCCCTAAAACTCATATACAGGGTCAGTTTCAGTTTTTGCCTGTTTAGACATACAGGGTGACGCATTTCTAGGGTAGAGCTCAATATATTCGTTATTATACAAGATATGGGGAAAAGGTATATACGTTAGTTATAGGGTGTCTCGAGCTATATCTTGTCAACCTATTTTGATACCTTGTCAACCTATTTTGACAATTACAGGGTGGTCCATAAATCGTTGGTGATACACGCTTTATTTTTTTAATAGAACACCCCTTATGTTGTTGCATTTTTGTGTTTTTGGCACATATTTCAAATGCATCTCACAAATTGTGATATGGCGTTTTTATCAATAGATACCGGAGCTTCATGGAAATGACGCATTCAGAGAGCCTTTTCTTTGTATTACTCGTCGAAAAAATCGAGCTGCCGTATATATACAGGTACTCTCAAATAGTGGCTGAATTTGAAATGTTTTTAGTGGTTCCGCAGAAACCATTTTTTGTGGGGTTTTTGAAATGTTGGTAATGAATAATAAATGTTTAGTAACTTATTGTAAAAAAAAAGTGGTCGAATTTTTGTGAAAAATATAATCCAGTGTAACATTACTGAAGGCAATTTATGTAAAAGAAATTATCATAATTTTCTTTTCAACTTTGGTCCTAAAGCTGTTTGTGAATAATTATATCTTGGCAGGTGTGTAAATAGCTTAAAGAGCCTCGTTGGCCAGGAAAAGCGGACCGGTTTTTCTGGAACATTTAAAATTTATTTTAGGAAAATTTTTGTACTTTTTAAAACAACAAAGCTATTTCAACGAAATATGGTACACTGTTGTACTATATAGGTTGTACTATCAACGAAATGTCCTTCTTGTAAAAACGAGACATATTTTCCATTAAAAACATTTTTTTACGAAAATTCGCTACCATAACGCATTTTCTGCGTCCCGAACTTTTATTTTCATAATACACAAATTTCGCTATTGAGACCGCAACTTTCGAATTTTGAAAAAATTTCTTCAAATGAGCGCAAACTAAGCCCAAATCCATGTCCGGTATTAGTTTCAGTTATTATCTGTTCACATTTCTATAGAGGGTGACGTATTTCTATGGTAAAGCTCAATATATCCGTTATTAGACAAGATGCGAGAAAAACTCGATACGTTAATTATAGGGTATCTTGAGCTGCATCTTATTAAATTATATTGACAGTCACTTGATGGCCCATAAGTCGTTGGTGATAAAAATGTTTATATTTTTAATCGTACCCCTTCTATTATTACATTTTTGCATTTTCCACAGAATAATGCATGTTTGTAGGGAAAACACCTTTGAAAACATTCATCGCTTTTGAGTCACTTATTTAAATTGTCTTGTAAAATGTAAAAACTTACATTTTTGGCACATATCAAAAGTTATGATACAGCGTTTTTACCAATAGATAGCGGAGTCCGATGAACATTTTCCGCCTTTTTTTTCCGCATTGTTTTTACTATATAGGTTATATTGGTAACCAAATCTGATTACTGCTTTCATTAAAAGACGTATTTGGTATTAAAAACATTTTAATGAAAATTCACTACTATAACCCACTTGCTGCGTCCAGCCTTTTTAGCGACTTTTTATTTTAAAAAATTCGCTCATGGGGAGATCTGTGTTATATATATATATATATATATATATATATATATATATATATATATATATATATATATATATATATATATATATATATATATATATCTGACCGATAACTCAACAAATAATGGACCGATTTTGATAAAATTTGCAGAGTACCTTCCTTTTGCAAGTGGCTTGGATAAGTTCGTTAGCCAGGAAAATCGGACCAGGTTTTCCCGGAAAATTTTGTTTTCTTTATAAAAAATTCATATCTCCGGAAATAATAAAGTAAGGGCAACCAAATTTGGTACGCGTGTTTGTATTATAAAGAGTGAACTCTGTACCAAAATTTATGTCCCTAGCTTTAATTTATGTCCCTAGCTTTAATTTATGTCCCTAGCTTTAAAGACAAAGAAGTTATGGGCAGTTATAGCAACAAATTTTGGAGTTTTCCTCAAAACGTCAAACTCGCAATTTTAAACGTCAAAATTGGCAATGTTTAGGCAAAGAATGTGAAACAAATACCGTTTGTGAAAAGAAAATGTTGCAATAAGAGTGTTCTGCAAACCCTTAAGTTTCAGATTCAACCGTCATTGCCCTTCATTTTACTAAAATATTTACAGAATATCCATTTCAAATAGACCCTTTCTCTGATGCTTTGGCTGTCAGTTTAGTTAAGTTTGGTGGCTTTTGGATATTTATTTGTAGGTTTAGTGAAGTTTATGGTTTAACGGTCTATCTTTTTTTTAGCTAATTATCGTAGAACAAATTTGTTAATGCATTTTTGCATTTTTTATCGAAATATGATGCGTTTATAAGAAAAAAATCTGGACGCAGTAAGTGCGTTTTGGTAGCGAATTTTCGGTAAATTTGCAGATTAGCTCCCGAACGCTTGTCAAAAACTGTTTTCAGAAACCTGCCTAGCCCCCCCCCTGTATCCACAAAACCCAAGAAAAATTTCTTGTTCACACCCCCCAAGGAAGTTATGGGACCAGGAGTGAATAGGGGTGCTGGGCGGGGTGGTTAGTAAAAAGGAAATATGAGCAGAAAATGCGAATAAAACGGACTTGAAAGTTGTCTTTTTCACATCTTGAAGCCATATCCCCCTTAAATCCTGCCTACCCCGCACAGCACCTCTATTCCCCCAAAACATTTGTTGTTTACACTCCCCAAGGAAGTTACGGGACCAGGAGTGAGTAGGAGTGTATAATTTTGTTTGGCTAATTTTCGCGGAACAAATTCGTTAATGCATTTTTGAATTTTTTATCGAAATATGATGCGTTTGTAAGAAAAAGATCTAGACGCAGTAAGTGCGTTTTGGTAGCCAATTTTCGGTAAATTTGCAGTTTAGCTCCCGAACGCTTTTCAAAACACTGTTTTCAGACACCTGCCTAGCCCCCCCCTGGATCCACAAACCCGAAGAAAAAATTTTTGTTCACACTCCCCAAGGAAGTTACGGGACCAGGCGTGAGTAGGGGTGCATACTTTTTTTTAAGCTAATTTGTGTAGAACAAATTCGTTAATGCATTTTTGCATTTTTTGTCGAAATATGATGCGTTTGTAAGAAAAAAATCTGGACGCAGTAAGTGCGTTTTGGTAGCGAATTTTCGGTAAATTTGCAGTTTAGCTCCCGAACGCTTTTCAAAAAACTGTTTTCAGAAACCTGCCTAGGCCATCACCCCCCTGGATCCACAAACCCCAAGGAAAATTTCTTGTTCACACTCCCCAAGGAAGTTACGGGACCAGGAGTGAGTAGGGGTGTATAATTTTTTTTTAAGCTAATTTTCATAGAACAAATTCCTTGATGCAATTTTGCATTTTTTATCGAAATATGATGCGTTTGTAAGAAAAAAATATGGACGCAGTAAGTGCGTTTTGGTAGCGAATTTTCGGTAAATTTACAGTTTAGCTCCCGAACGTTTTTCAAAAAACTGTTTTCAGAAACCTGCAAACCCCCCCCCCCCCCCGTGGACCCACAAACCGAAAGAAAAATTTCTTCTTCACACCCCCCAAGGAAGTTACGGGACCAGGAGTGAGTAGGGGTGCTGAGCGGGGTAGGTAGTAAAAAGGAAATATGAGCAGAAAATTCGAATAAAGCGGGCTTGAAAGCTGTCTGTTTCACATCTTGAAGCCATATCCCCCTTAAACCCTGCCTACCCCGCACACCACCCCTATTCACTCCCAGTCCCATAACTTCCTTGGGGGGTGTGAACAAGAAATTTTTCTTGTGGTTTGTGCATCCAGGTGGGGTCCTAGTAATGTTTCTGAAAACAATTTGTTGAAAAGTGTTCGGGAGCTAATCTGCAAATTTACCGAATTTTCATTAAATCCTTCAAATTTCAATAACTCAATTTGCTATTAACGTAAGCTTTGTTGGATAGAAAACCAACATTTAAGTTTATTTTCGGAAAATTTTTGTATATTTTCAAACCATAAGTAATTTTGATAAAATATAGTACATTGTTTCTACTACATAGGCTATACTGGTAATCAGATTGATGCCTGCTCGCATTTGCTATTAAAAACATTTTTATGGAAACTCACCTCCATAACACATTTGGTGCATCTAGACTTTTGAAAAATGTTTCTATATTTTCAAACAATAAATTTATTTCAATGAAATATGGTACATTGTTTCTACTATATAGGCAACCAAGTTTTATGCCTGCTTTCATCAAAGAAAGACATTTGCTATTAAAAATATTTTAAAGAAAATTCGCTACCATTAACGCACTTTCTGCGTCCAGAGATTTATTCTATTTTACTTTTAATATTTTTTTCGATTTATTTTCATCACAAGTGGTTTTGCATTTGAAATGGATAATGATTTTTCGACCATAAAAGGAACATACATATTTAAAATAAACACTAAAGAAACACTGATGCCCAGTTTCACAAAGCTTGATTAAATATTTAACGGCCGATTAGTTAATCAAGGATTAAGGCGACCAATCACAGACTAGAATTCGGGTTGTTGCCACGACAACCAAATATTTTGAAGCTGTGATTGGTCGTCTGAAGCTCTGATTAACTAACCGGCCGTTAAATATTTAATCGAGCATTGTGAAACTGGGCATAAGTCAGTGGCGTCTCCTGACCAAAATGTTCGGGTGTGCGGTAACGAGTTGCTGTTAGTGGTGGTTTTAAAAATTATTAACACTAAATGTACATACATATATATATATATATATATATATATATATATATATATATATATATATATATATATATATATATATATATATATATATATATATATTGTACCCATATGGAAATAATACGTAGATAAATAAATTAATTTCCCACTGCAACACTAACAAATTAAAAAGTCACTTAAAACTTTAAAACACGAAAAGAACATGGAATTATTATCAAGCTCTTCTCTTCACACAAATTTGTGTTAGCGTTAGCACTGTCCGGAACGGGGTGAAAACTGCAAACATTAAAAGTAGTGCAATGTTAATATGGTACTAAATAATAAAATATGTAAAAATCCTGGATGCAGCAAGTGCGTTATGGTAGTGAATTTTCATAGAAATGATCTGGCACAAAATATTTTATTATAACTTTTTTATCTTCCAACATAGAAATCTAAATTTTGGTGTATAGTTTAATTTTTATATCGTAAACCTACCTACCAAATTTGGTTATCTTATCTTTTTTATTTTTTGAGATAAAAATTTTTTTCGAATAAAAACTCAAAATTTTTCCGGAAAACCTCGTTCGATTTTCCTGACTAACAAAATTATCCAATCCATTTACAGAAGGAAGGTACATGCCAAATTTTATCAAAATCGGCCGATTATATTTTGAGTTATCGGTGTGATACCTATATATATATATATATATATATATATATATATATATATATATATATATATATATATATATATATATATATATATATATATATATATATATATATATATATATATATATATATATATATATATATATATATATATATATATATATATATATATATATATATGTTTATAGTTTATTGTTATATAAATAGTACAAAGCATCTTACAAATAAGTCTAAACTTGTGGCTGCAAATGATGCAATTTTGACTAAATTTTAATCTAAATGTCAATTGTTCTAAAGTTCTGTCATCTGATTTCTAATCTTCAAAATTACCTCACCTCATTATGCCCCATTACAATTTCTAGAAATATGGATGGTACTTGAAATCAGTTTCTTCATTTTAATCAAAAATTTCTATATTTTAAAACTTGACTCAAATTAAATTCTACATCTTTTTCAACAGAAACATTATTTATTTATATATATATATATATATATATATATATATATATATATATATATATATATATATATATATATATATATATATAAACATATAAAAATTGAAACTGACCCCGGATATGGGTTTTAGGGGTCCTAGTTCGCGCTCATTTGCAAACAATTTTTCAAAATTCAAAAGTCGAGATCTCCCCATTAGTGAATTTTTTCTACGAAAATTTACTAACATGTATTATAATCTTTGATTCCATAATACTGTGGTCCATGCAAACGCAGTTGTAATGTTTGTAAATAATGCTGTCACAACGTTTGTTAGACCGGCGTTCCATTCATTTGTCTTGAGCGGTATTTTTACCGCTCACTGCAGTGTTAAAACGAATGGTATTTCCATACTATTTTAAACACATGGGTGGGGGACTGTATTGTATACCAATACAGCTCTGTCGAGTGAAGTTGTTCGGAAATATCAACGCACACGTAACCCGAATTCATTCCCAGTTGCTATTGAACTACTCATATTCTCTGAATGAAGACGTGGTGCCGACTTCATTCCAAGTCACTATTAACCGACTAATTATGAAATTAAATAAGTAAATTAAATCGATTGTCATAAAATATGTAGTGTATTAAGACTAAGGGAAAAAGAAATAAAACATATTTAACTGTGCACATTTTAGTTATATTTTAGGGTGTGCGGCGCACACCTAGCTCACTAGGAGAAATCGCCACTGGCATAAGTGTTACACTCTTAAGTGGGACACACTGTATGTATGTTTAATTATTTTTAGAAAAAAAAATGATTAGGATTAGATCAATTTAATAACTATAATCTAACAGGACTCTTTGATGTAAAATTCTCTTTGGGCCGATTCACAAACGATTCATTTGTTTCACATTTATGAACCATAACTAAAAGTATAGTTTCTGGCAAGGTAGACATCATATCTATTCTAAATCTAATTAAGCAATAAATCGTCTGGCATCTTGTATATTAATGCTAATTTAAACATGACGAGAACATATAGAGCACATTACCGAATGGCCTTGTAATAAAATGTCAGTTAATCTTAATCAATAGTAAGGTTTTGCGATATGAATCCTGGCAACCAGACCTATATACCATCGAGGCTGCTCATACTATATATAAATTTATACTACTCCCAAAAGTTGTCGGATTCTGGCTTTCGAAAATTTGTTGGAGCGGCAAGTTACTATTATTATTACCTTATTTTATACTAGTGACATCATAAACTTCTAAGTGGTGACGTGAGCACAATATTTTTTAACATCGTGTAGAGGTGTGCAACGAAGATGGCCCAGTAGAAATTATTTGAATCGCTTATTATTAAAAAATCTGGACGCAGCAAGTGCGTTATGGTAGTCAATTCTCATAAAAATGCTTTCAATAGCAAAATATGTCTTTTAGTGAATTTTCATTAAGAAAATTTACTATTAGAGAGGTATCGATGGTAAGAAAAAAATTTCAAATGAGCGCGAATTAGGGCCTCTAGAACCCATATCCGGGGTCAGTTTTAATTTTTATATGTTTCGTATATATATATATATATATATATATATATATATATATATATATATATATATATATATATATATATATATATATATATATATATATATATATATCCAACCGCTAACTCAAAAAATGCTTCACCAATTTCGACCAAATTTGGGAATTACCTTGATTTTGTTAATGGCTTGGATGAGTTCGTAGATGGGCGCCGTGCGTCTAATTTTTCTTATAAAAAAATGTAAAAAAAAATTTGAAAACGCAATATTTTTTGAAATATTGAAGTGTTTCGAATAAAAATTTGCACATATATAGAAGACGTTACAATATAGCTGTTAACCAAATTTCAAATTAAATGACATACGAGGACAGGAGTTATTAAAAAATCAAAATTATAAATGAATAAACAGTCTAAGATTCAAATTTCAAATTTCGTACAGCATTTCCCAGGTTCAATGTTGATAAGGATGATTAGACTGTGAGTGCGTCATTTTAAGTAGATTATTCAAATAGAAACAGTCACCTGACAATTAAATATAAAGGAGCCGGGTTGTCAGATTTAATAAAATTTCATTTGAATCCTAAAATGTAAAACATAGGGTAATAACACGTATTGGTACTTATTATGACAAATAAAAGTTCGTCAAAAAATTTATCCATCAAATAAATGTGGCTTAATCTTAATAAATGTTGAGTAACTAATAATTCCTCATTCGATTTATGATAAATTCTGACTCAATCTGACACCGCTGCATGGTAGGACAACTGTCATTGCGAAACGGGAGTCGCCGGGCCGAGCGCCGACTGTCGACGCCGAAACATGAGATGCTCAACGTGTTATTTACATTTATTATCCCAGATTGTCTGATCCTGAGCAACGGTGAGGTCCTACCAGCTGAGGGACGATCTAAACGCCCCCAAAGGGAGGACTGGCTAGTTGCTCGGAGAATAGTTACAGCCTCGGCAGTGGAGTGTGCTGTGAATCATTTCCAGCCATTCAAGTCGCCAGGGGAGGATGGGGTGGTACCGGTCCTACTACAAAAGGGACTGGAGATTCTCCTACCCTTCCTTATCAGGCTGTTCAGAGCCAGTCTGGCCTGGAACTATATTCCTTCCAGCTGGACGGTGGTTAGGGGGGTTTACATTCCCAAATTGGGACGTAATGACCTCCTACCTACTTCACTGAGACCTCTCAGTATTACATCATTCCTCCTGAAGGGATTGGAAAAAATACTGGACGGACACATTAGGGGGAACATCTTACCCAAGAACCCCCTAAATACCCACCAGTATGCCTATCAAACTGGCAAATCAACTGAGTTAGCGCTCAATAACCTCGTCGAGAAGATCACACACTCTCTGGAAAATGGAGAGGTTGCGGTGGCGGCATTTCTCGACATAGAAGGAGCATTTAATAATGCATTACCGATCTCCCTCTACGAGGCCACTATCGCTAGGGGGGTGGAACCTACCATCTGTGGCTGGATCGGAAACATGCTGCACAATCGGACCATTGTTACCTCATTACGGGGAGAGGTGGTCAGCGTTAGGGCTGCGAGAGGGTGTCCTCAGGGGGGCGTTCTATCCCCCCTGTTGTGGTCCCTCTTTGTGGACGACCTGCTGGCTATCCTCGGACTCTGGGAGGTTGAGGTCCAGGCGTATGCGGATGATCTTGTCATAATGGTTAGAGGCAAATCTGAGGAGGAACTGTCTAGTACTCTTCAAGAAGCACTAAATGTAGTCAATGATTGGTGCCGTAGGGAACAGATGTCTGTGAACCCTCGCAAAACGATCATTGTCCCGTTCACCAGAAGAAGAAGGTTGGACAAATTAAAACCACCTAATCTTATGGGGGAAAACATTCCATTTTCGGACCAAGCAAAATATCTGGGAGTTATCCTAGATAAGAAGCTCAACTGGGACAGACAGTTAGAAAATGTTATCCGCAGGGCTAAGATGTCCCTGTGGACCTGCCGGAGAATCTGTGGGAACAACTGGGGAACAAACCCCCAACAGATGTACTGGCTCTATGTAGTGGTTATCAGACCTATGATAACATATGGAGCCATAGTTTGGTGGCCTAAGGTGCTACGTGGTACCGCGAGGGCCAAACTGGCTCATCTACAGAGACAAGCATGTCTGATGATAACGGGAGCGATAAGCACCGCACCATCAGTCGCTCTGGAGGTCCTCCTCAATATTCCCCCACTTCACATATGGTTGGAGAGGGTGGCGAGGTGGACAACGTACAGACTAAAACAAACGGCAGATAACATGCCGAGGGAAGTCAGTCTGAGGGGGTCCGGACTCCTTGATGACAGTGATTGTCACAGGATTCTGGGAATGGTCTCGGACTTGATGCCTACAAAAATCAGCAGAGATCTGTCTTTCAAGACCGTCCTCCCGGAAAGGGAGGACTGGGACCGGAACCAATCGACCCTGTTGAGAGCGGACCTCTGCTGGTACTCTGACGGCTCCAAAACCAATATGGGAGTAGGAGCCGGCGCATATGGGGGCAGCACCGATGCTAGACTATCAGCTAGCCTCGGCAAGTACGCAACCATACACCAGGCAGAAGTTTATGCCATCGAGATGTGTGCAAAGGAAAGCTTAAAAGACCTATGCACAAACAAATCGCTAAAGATATTTGCAGATAGCCAAGCTGCAATAAAGGCTCTTGGTTCCTACCGTTGCAATTCAAAGACGGTATGGAGTTGTAAATCTGCCCTTAACGAATTGGGCAGCTGTAATGAGGTGTCGTTGGTCTGGATACCGGGTCACTCGGACCATGATGGCAACGTTGCGGCAGACGCGCTTGCCAGGAGTGGTGCCCAGTGTGACTTTGTCGGACCAGAACCGGTGCTGGGAATAACATCTTCCACAGCAAAACGCACCTTAAAGACCTGGACAGATAGAAGGACAATTCAATATTGGCAAAATCTTCCAGGATTAGCTCACTCTAAGGCCTTCATAAATGGCCTGTCTGAGTCAAGGGCTAAGAAACTTCTAGAGTTGAACAGACAACAACTGAGTACTCTAGTCGGCCTGTATACAGGACACTGTCGCTTGCGGCATCACATGCACCGTATTGGGATCGGTCAGGAGACCGAGTGCCGGCTGTGTATGGAGGATGACGAAACAGCAGAGCACGTGCTGTGTTCCTGTCCGGCAGCGGATAGGACTAGACACCTGCTCTTTGGCAAGGTAAAGCTTGCTCCAGAGGATCTGGATCAACTTTCGCCCGCAAAGGTTATCGACCTCTGTAGGAGGCTGGATTTGTTGGGCGAAATATAGACATTAGGCGTGAGCCACAATAGACCTTATGGTCGCGGTGGAGGGACCGATATGGACCACTCACAAACTAACCTAACCTAACCTAACCTACATTTATTAAAACTTAAATGTTTTGTTCTATTACAGAATATACCAAATAGAAGTTTCACTTCAATGAAATGGTTTAAAACTATAAGTTCAGTACTAATTTCCGACGCTTCAGCGCAGTAGCATTATAATTCAGAAATATATTTACTTTTAAATATCAATCTAACCTCAAAACATTTGAAGATTCGTTATTATTGTTTATGGTTTTATTTTGTAAAGCATCCTTACATAGAGTGTTAGCGACTAGCCACGTTTGTTGTTATAAAGCTCTTTATTATTATATCTCTACATATTATGTTAAGAGTTGTTATTAAAAAGTGTTCTTTTGATTTGGTCCTTAAGTTTCTGACACAATTGTTGATCAAAGGTAAGTTATCGTTATTTGTGTTCTTCAATATAATACAAATACTAACTTATACTTATTGGTTCCAGTATCACAAAAATTTCGGGACGCAGCAAGTGCCTTATAGTAGTGAATTTTCATAAGAATTGTACACTGTTAGTAAGATATACTATTAAAACTAATTCTTTAAATTTAAATGGACCTTTGAGATCAGTTTTAGAGTCCTAGTTAGCGATTATTTGAAAAAAATTATGTTTTATATGGAGCTACTAAATTCAAATTTGGTCTTAGATATATAATATGTAAATACTGCAAGTGTCTTAAAAAATTGTGTTAAAAATTTCATTAAAGTTACAAAAGTTTTTCAGAAAACAATTAATTATTTACAAAGGGAATGTACCTGTCAAATTATAAATATGACAGGTATTTTTCCTTATTAATTGTTTGGATGGTTTTGTTTTGGTCAACCTATCCAGTTTTTGCAAATAATAAACAACAAAAAAGGTTTTTTAAAACAAAACGAAGCTCAATATGTTATTTTTCTTTAATTTATTACCCACGTGCGTTTACATAGGTGTTACTAAAGTTCAAGATTGAAGATTCTGGCTTAATGGAAAATTTATTGAGCTATCGGATTTGACATAGTTTTACGAAAATTTTCTACCATAACATAAAAAACCTTTTTTGTTGCTTATTGTTTGCAAAAAACTGGATGGGTTGACTAAAACAAAACCATCCAAGCAATTAATATGGAAAAATACCTGTCATATTTATAATTCGACAGGTACAAAATTTTAATTTAGTAGCTCCATATAAAATATAAATTTTTTCAAATAATCGCTAACTGGGACTCTAAAACCGATCTCCAAGGTCCATTTAAATTTAAAGAATTAGTTTTAATACTATATCTTACTGTACAATTCTTATGAAAATTCACTACCATAACGTACTTGCTGCGTCTAGAGTTTTTTTGATTAAAGCAGGCCTCAAATTTGGTACAAGTGTAGAAACAATGTACCATATTTCATCAAAATAACTTTATTGTTCGAAAAAGTACAACATTTTTTCGAAAACAAACTGTTGGTGGCAAATGGAAATACTAAGAAACTACAATTTGTTTGAAAGAAATTTGATTGACAGTATAAATAATACCTAATTTGGCAGTTGGATGACGAATAAAAATTGTGTTTTACTGCGAACACAAGCATCACCCTTTTGTATTGCACAATGTAAAAGTTAAATGCCAATAAATGAGTATAAAATGTTCCCGAAAAAACTGTACTGATTTGCCTGGCCAACGAACATATTCAAACTATTTACCCACCTACCAAGATATAATTTAAATACCAAAATTTCACAAAAATTTTACAAACTGACTATGGATACAAAAAAAATTGTATACGGCACCTCGATTTTTTTATGACTAATATAAACGAAAACCTCTCTGAATGCGTCATTATCATGGGTTTCTGCTGTGTATTGGTAAAAACGCCGTATCATAATTTTTGGTATGTGCCAAGAATGTGAAACAATTGAAATAACTAGAAAACAATTAACGCTATCAATTTTTTTTTTCAAAAACATGCTATAATTCGACGGAAAATGCAAAAAGGCGATAATAAAGAGGTGTTCGAATTAAAAAAAGAAAATTTGTATCAGCAACGACTTACGAGTGATTGTCGAAATAATTTTATAATTTAGCTCAAGACACCCTATAATTATTAAGGTGTACAATTTTTTCCAGTATCTTGTATGATAACGGCAATATTGAGCTTTACCTTAGAAATGCGTCACTCTGTATATATGTAAACAGATAAAAACTAAAACTGACACCGCATATGGGTTATATAAATATATAAATATTTTCCAAATCCAAAAGTCGCCGTCTCAGAGCGAATTTTTTCTACGAAAATTCGCTAAAAATTATAGAGTATTAAACCATAAACTCTATAACTAAAACTACTGACAAGGCATCAGAGAAAGGTTCTTTTTACAATGAATTTTCTCGAAATATTTTAGTAAAATGAATGACTTTGACGTTTTAAGAGGAAAAACTACAAAATTTTCAAAGCAATTTTTGTGGCATATCTTGATCTTTTTGCGCCAAAAAACTTAATCTATGTCTGTAATACACAATTGATTTTGTTATTCACAGAAAATATTTTGTTTTTGTGCGTTTTCCTGGGTTTTTTTGGTCATCAGTGGCACACCATTTTTTTTAAATGCCTATAACTTTTTTTTCTTTCGGCGTACAGATCTAAATTTTGGTACATAGTTGACTTTTATGGTGTAAACCTGCGTACCAAATTGGGTTGCCCTAACTGTTATTTCCGGAGATATAAAAATTTTCCGAAAGAAAACACAAAATATTCGGGGGGAAAACTGGGCCGATTTTCCTGGCTAACGAACTTATTCAAGCCATTTGGAAAAAGAAGGTACTCACCAAATCTGATCGAAATCGTCTCATTATTTTTTGAGTTATCGGTGTGATACATACATACATACATACATATATATATATATATATATATATATATATATATATATATATATATATATATATATATATATATATATATAAGCTTTTTTATGCTTTATTAGAATACTTCAATAGCTAATATGGCGCCCAAAAGAGATAAAAAAGTTGGCTACGTTATATCCTTGAGAATGGAATAAATGTTTCCGAAAGCTCGGCATTTAATAAAGAGTTTTATTTTGCAACTGACGGCTTTCCTACAATATTTGGGCAAATAACACTATTACCGTCACAAAAACTTAATACTAATATATATATATATATATATATATATATATATATATATATATATATATATATATATATATATATATATATATATATATATATATTGCTATGGTATTCTACTTTACTTTATGGGTAGCATATACCTGCAAAAATTTATTATAGAGCTGAGAACATACGTCCTAATCATCAGGTTGGGTTCCTTATAATTACAGCTAGCTTCTACTAATTAAAATTCACTAATATGTGTTATTTAAATTCATTTATTGATTTTCACTTGATCAAAATTACTATCGCTTTGCACAGATGGCTATATAACAATTTTGCTGATTAAATATCAACCAAAAACAATACTTCCGTTAATTACAATCTGTTATACATTCCATTTAATTTATTACACAAATTTTACGGTGTCTATTTGACACACATTAAACACAAACAGAAACGTTTAAAGCATTCAATACATAAACATAAATTGAAAAGTCCTATTAAAACATTTAACTGTGCCGATATGACACTTGTTAAATACAAAGAGATATTTTAAAACATTCTTTACATAAATATAACTTGAAAAATCCTATTAAAAAAAAACATTCTGGTAACATTATAACTAATTACACAATTAATTAAACATGGATACTACATAATCAATATACATCGATAATTCTACAGAACGGTCTCTTTCCGTTTATTTCAAACAAAATTTTTGTTTTTGAAATTTATTAGCACAAAAATATTTGATTGTTGTTGTAAAAATGGTGAAATTCCACCCGCACTGGTCAATTTAAGAAAAGGCAACACTTACTGACATATTTTCCATTGGATTATTTATTGTTCTTCCATTAATACGGACCTTGATTAATTATTATTATCTTTCTCATTTGTCCATGCCATTGATTATTAACGGATTTACTTCGTTAACATATTGATATATTTATTCCATAGTCGTAGCACTCTGGAGGTGTTTTATACCCTCACTTCGATGCACTCTGGAATCTTAGTTATGACGATGATCACCTGGTCTGGTAAAGTGATACTGATGATTTCACTGGATGGAAAAGACAAGACAAGCTCGGACCCTCTCGGACCGTTGCTTTTATTAACTCTCCTACAGGTGAAAAAACGCTATTGTTCGTCACACACCTGTGTTTAAGTTTTCCGTCAAACCTTTAACGTCTTTTTACGTTTTTTTTCTGACACGCACATCACCTTAATATTCTACAAACCTTTGTTTTTTATAAATGACCTCCGCTCTTTCACTACATTGTGTCTTTAGCTAGCTTGGTCATATATATTTTTTTATACAATAAACTCAACAGAACTACAATTATATTATCTACAATCTCATTCTCCCTACAAAACTGAAGCATTGTTCTTGGTTTCTTTGTGGATATTTCTAGAATATATAATTTTTTTATTACTCGAATGTAACTTAACATCGAGGGTTGCTACATGGGTCACTGACATTCATGTCGGGCGTTGACATCTCCTGCCAAAACTCTTTCATTGCTACATTAGGGTGTATACACTTATTTTATATATACTAGTATGCATAAATTTCCCGTTTTCCTATTAAAATTTCGTAATATTTCCTATCATTTGCTATCTATAGCAATTCCCCCTTTCTAAAAGTGAGTCTGAATACTGTTTGCTAGTCAGATCATCTTTATTCATTGACTAAAATATTTTGTTCAAAATCGCCTTTTTTGACATTCCAAAATTTTATTTTATTCTAAATCGACTTTTATGACATTTCACTCATTACAACCCTTTATTTTATTTAAAATTGCCTTTCATGACATTCTAATATTAAAACTCTTAAATTTAATTCATAATCGACTTGTATGACACTTTAATAACTAAAACATTTTATTTTATTCAACACCGCTTTTTATGGCTCACCAATTGGTTTTATATATTTCTTTCTTTTGGCAAATCAATTGCTTGTTCTATATGATCTAAATTTATGCCATCCCCTGGTTATTTCGACTTATTTAACGTTCCCTCAGATTTCATTTCAATAAATGACAGTTATTGGTATTTTTATTTGTCATATTTTTATGGGGTATCTTTCCTTTCAATCTTATTTCATTATGCTAAATTATCATATCTTTATACTACCATGGAATAGGACTATGTAATACTTCTTTTATTTATCAACTTCTAATAATTTATCTTTTCTACATAACATATACGGTCTCCCTACTTCTGACTTTTCACATACCCCCTATACATATTTCACTATTACTTGCATCATATTATATTTTCATTATTCATTCTATATACTTTCAATATTCTTTTCAATATTCTATTCACATATATACTTCAATAATTCGGGACCGACCTCCTTGGGATCGCCCATATACTATACTTCATTTTAAATGACCGATATCTTTGTATCGTTAATCATTTTACTTCAACTTTTTCATATTTCAATCTTATCGCTACACCATCTATACAAATTCTTTCCTATCAATCCGACCCTTATATGTTCTATCTTTTTGCTAATTATAATTATTTCTCGGTACTTAACCGGTTTCTGTCTTTTAGACCTTTTACATATTTTTCTCGTCTACTGATTCCATGTTTCCTATTACTCAATAATAATACTAATAAATTTCTATTTTATTTTAACTTATTTCCCCCTTTCTACCGTTGAATTATGATTATATTAATTGACTTATCCAATAACTGCATCTAATTCGAGCATTGCTCCTTATTTATCATCATTTAAATTTTCTTATGAAATTTCGCTTTTCTGATTCGTATTTCTTTGGGTCATTATTTAAATGCCTACTTGTTTTATTTTCTATACTCAGGGTATAAATTCTTCGGGTTATTTAAATGCCTACTTGTTATATTTTCTGTACTCAGGGTATAAATTCTTCGGGTTATTTAAATTTTAAATTGACCAACTTTTCGTCATATAGTTCTAACTAATCAATTTTATTTATTTTAGGAGAAAATTCTTTGTCTGGTAATTTTACTATTTATTTTGTACATTAAAATTCGTCTATTCAGCATGCGATTATCCTTTTCATTGCTTAGGTCATATCGGATTCGATCAAATTCATGCAGATTAATTTTTATTTATCTTAAATTTTTGCTTTTTACTTTCGAAATTAAAATTGCTATAGTTGCAATGACGTGTCTTATTATTTACATTGCTTAGTTTATTTCCATGCCAAATATGTCTGTTCTGGTCCTTAACCTTCGGCTTATAAGTTTTAAATTTATTATACTTTCCAGAATCTTTGTTTTTATAAAATTTTTGACTATGTCTGGATTTGTATTCATCGTGAAAATTATTGTTTTTAACGAAAAGGTTTCTAAATTTATAATTGCGGCTATTGCTATTATTCTCTACATAATTTTTATTACATTGAAGCATAGTTTCTTGTTTCTGATCACTTTCAATTTTGATACAGTAAAAATACTGTGTTGCCCTTATTAATTTTTCTTCGGCAGTATATATGAATTTTTCCGGGCTCATTTCTAGTATATTTTCGTCCGGTAGTAATTCCTCTTCTATGTATTTTTCTGGGCTTGTTTCTGGTATATTTTCTTCGATTTTAATTAGTTGTTCATCAGTTTCCTGCTCGACTCGGGCTTCATTTCCGTCAATTGGCTCCATACGCGTTTCGACCTTTTTAATGTCGTACCTCATCATTTCCGTTTCTTCCTGTATTTCGTCACGGCACGACTGTATTACTGTGTCCAGTTCCGTCTTGATTATTTCATGGCTTTCTTGGCATTTTTCTAGCGTTACTGTTACCTCAGTATCCAGTTGATAAATTTTATTCACTTCTGTTAAAATCTCCGTTTTGTTTTGTTGTATATTTTCATACAATCTCCTAAAATTTTCATCCGTATGTTTCATATATTCTTTTTGTTGTTTTTCCAACTTGCCAATATCTTGTTTAATTTCATTTTTGTTTTCCTCCAATTTGTTGTTGTTTTTTTCCAATTTGTTGTTGTTTTCTTCCAATTTGTTGTTGTTTTCTTCCATTTTCTTGAACAAAACGGCGAATAGCTTCTCCATTTTTGATTCTTCCTCCTGTCCTTTTACTGTTTGCTCCTGAGGACTTTCTTTGACAGCGCTATTCTGTCCCTTTTCTTTTTCTATTATAAAGGTTTCACCGCCCCGATATTCGGTTTCTTCTTCTTCCTGTGATATGGTCCCTTCTTCCGAACTTGCTTTACGTCCCCTCCATTCCGTGAACTGTTTAGGTTTTTGTGGTTCTGGCTCTGCCATTTTCTCCGGATCTTCAGGTACGCTGATTATAGGTTCTTCAGATTCTGGCCCAATTGGTTTATCACTTTCTAACTGTTTTTCCCCGGACATTTTCAAGCTTGATTTATTTAATTTCCTTGTGAATTTAAAATTTAATTGTCCCCCTTTCTAAGCTTTGACCCTTTCAAATACACCACCTATATTTATTTTTCATAAAACCATTGGTTATGTGTGCAACTTACTGTTTCATATATTAAAATATCATACGGTATTAGAATTTTTGCTAATTTTCAATAAATCGGTTGAATTGGTTTATTTAAGTTTACTGTATTTAAATGAGTCGTGCTAATTTATTTTAAATTGGTTTACTTCTAAATCCCTTGTGTTAAAATACTATTACGTTTTTATGAAAATTTGCTTTATTCTAACGTAACTAAAATTTTATTAAAATTTAACAGAAACCCTGTATTTGTGCCAATCATGTGCTATATTGCGAACAAATGTTTATTTTATTAAAATTTTCTATGAAAATAACTTTATTTTTACACACAAAAAAAATTTTTTTAATCATTTTTTTTTTTTTTAAATCCTGTTCTTTTTAGGTCAAATTTTTCTAAAAGTCCCACGACTTGGGCGCCATTTTGCTATGGTATTCTACTTTACTTTATGGGTAGCATATACCTGCAAAAATTTATTATAGAGCTGAGAACATACGTCCTAATCATCAGGTTGGGTTCCTTATAATTACAGCTAGCTTCTACTAATTAAAATTCACTAATATGTGTTATTTAAATTCATTTATTGATTTTCACTTGATCAAAATTACTATCGCTTTGCACAGATGGCTATATAACAATTTTGCTGATTAAATATCAACCAAAAACAATACTTCCGTTAATTACAATCTGTTATACATTCCATTTAATTTATTACACAAATTTTACGGTGTCTATTTGACACACATTAAACACAAACAGAAACGTTTAAAGCATTCAATACATAAACATAAATTGAAAAGTCCTATTAAAACATTTAACTGTGCCGATATGACACTTGTTAAATACAAAGAGATATTTTAAAACATTCTTTACATAAATATAACTTGAAAAATCCTATTAAAAAAAAAACATTCTGGTAACATTATAACTAATTACACAATTAATTAAACATGGATACTACATAATCAATATACATCGATAATTCTACAGAACGGTCTCTTTCCGTTTATTTCAAACAAAATTTTTGTTTTTGAAATTTATTAGCACAAAAATATTTGATTGTTGTTGTAAAAATGGTGAAATTCCACCCGCACTGGTCAATTTAAGAAAAGGCAACACTTACTGACATATTTTCCATTGGATTATTTATTGTTCTTCCATTAATACGGACCTTGATTAATTATTATTATCTTTCTCATTTGTCCATGCCATTGATTATTAACGGATTTACTTCGTTAACATATTGATATATTTATTCCATAGTCGTAGCACTCTGGAGGTGTTTTATACCCTCACTTCGATGCACTCTGGAATCTTAGTTATGACGATGATCACCTGGTCTGGTAAAGTGATACTGATGATTTCACTGGATGGAAAAGACAAGACAAGCTCGGACCCTCTCGGACCGTTGCTTTTATTAACTCTCCTACAGGTGAAAAAACGCTATTGTTCGTCACACACCTGTGTTTAAGTTTTCCGTCAAACCTTTAACGTCTTTTTACGTTTTTTTTCTGACACGCACATCACCTTAATATTCTACAAACCTTTGTTTTTTATAAATGACCTCCGCTCTTTCACTACATTGTGTCTTTAGCTAGCTTGGTCATATATATTTTTTTATACAATAAACTCAACAGAACTACAATTATATTATCTACAATCTCATTCTCCCTACAAAACTGAAGCATTGTTCTTGGTTTCTTTGTGGATATTTCTAGAATATATAATTTTTTTATTACTCGAATGTAACTTAACATCGAGGGTTGCTACATGGGTCACTGACATTCATGTCGGGCGTTGACATCTCCTGCCAAAACTCTTTCATTGCTACATTAGGGTGTATACACTTATTTTATATATACTAGTATGCATAAATTTCCCGTTTTCCTATTAAAATTTCGTAATATTTCCTATCATTTGCTATCTATAGCAATATATATATATATATATATATATATATATATATATATATATATATATATATATATATATATATATATATATATATATATATATATATATATATATATATATATGTATATATATAAGTAGGTAAAACCATGATTGAGACCCGCTACCCCCAGCAATCCGGCTCTCTGATTGGTCCACGTGACCCACCACCCAGAATCCCTGCTCTCTGATTGGTCGAAACCCGACCACGTGACCCATTTTAGGGGGAATCCCCCAAATTTTTGTGCTCACGGCCGTCACACAGCCTGGTCTCCAGATGTGAATTTCACAATAATATCTGCGCTCGGCGCGAACGTCTGTGCGGTCTACATCCTCAGTGGATTTATCATTATTTTTGTCGTCTCCAAGATCCTATTTGCTAAAGGGCATTGCGATATCTATTTCGAAAAACATCCTCAGTGGTTAGATTATCGAAAGTGCACAATTGCTTGCGGTTTAAATTTAGTAGGTATAGAAGAGGGGTTCTGGAACCGCCACCCGCCACCGCCACCGGGCGGAGTGGCGGAACTGACCAGACCCGACGACCCCCGAGCTAACCCGAGCACAAGGTGGTGGACCCGACGACCTCCGAGCTAACCCGAACACAAGGTGGCGGAGCCACTGACTAGACCCGAATATCTCCGCCACCTCACTTCGTATTTAACCCGAACAAGTAGCGAACTAACCTGAGATGACGTAATCAAAAGCCAACTAACCTGTATTAAGCAAACGAGGAACCGCCATTTAAAATAACATGCGTAATAAGAAGTTAATTATTAGTAATAAAATATAAACCACTTATCAAACCTGAGAAGTATATGAAAATTCGCTACCAGAACACACTTGCTGCGTTCAGCTTATTTATGTAAAAATTGGTAGGCCAACTCACCAGACATATCATCGCCTTCAGACATAGGGCCACACTAGCACTTAATTTTTAAAACACCAACACCAATTTTCACACTTTACAAAAAAACTAGTTCCATATTGATAACACCTGTAAACAGATTTACAAAAGGGCAATGCGTTATGTAAGACATATAGCCTCTCCAGCTATTAAAAAATAACCATGTTTTATTTAAATGTAAACAAACAGTAATACACTTAAACATCTGATGCATTTTAGGTAAGATTCCAAAAATTATTAAACACATAATTGTCATGATCGCGCCTGACTGACGATTTAAACTGTTAATAGCAGGCTATTCACCTAAAGCGGAAACACTTGTGATAACGGCTAATCAGCTGATGTACAAATGCGTTTGCACTAAAATCATAACGTTTTATTTCGCTTCCCAGATCATATGACGGCTTTAGTTTAAATAGAGAATCGGTAGCGAATTTTTATATAAGTTATTTGGTGTAAATTATTTTATTAGAAAATTGAAATACATGTTTTTTATATCGTAAACCCACCAAATTTGTTTCTTAGACAACGGTTTAAGGTTAGAAATAAAACACTCGATTGGAATACAATTAATTTATTAGGAGTAATAAGATTTACATACAAAATATTACATAATGGCTCTTACAATACCAGTTAGAGGTTTATATTCAAATACACAATCATGAATAATTAAACAGTAGGCCCTAGTTCTCGGAGCAAAATTGTCTTTACTCATAAACTCCACTTTGATGTCGACTGTTGAAGACTTGATTGATTCATTCTGGTGTTGGCAATCGATTACAAATAGAGCTCGATCTTTAAACTCATCATAATTTAAAAGAGGCTCCGACATGTTTTTATAGTAAAAACTTTTTTGAAAATCTGTATACATCTGGTAGGCTTCAACATATTTTGATCTTTCGAAATCCATATTCATAGCTTCATAAGGGTAGCATTCTGAATTTAGGAACACTCGTAGATCTACCATACCGATGTTATCGAAGAAGTCACCTTTTTTGCTTATGTTATCTTTCCGATCTGTTTGAAACGCTATAATCACATATCTAGGTCTTTCCAAGTTGGTTGCAGTTTTAACAGCCCACACATCTCTGTTTATATCTCTGAGTGATGGTAGCTCATATATATCCCATTTCCGATATGCGAGAAATATAGATGTGTCTTTTGCTATTTTATCCATCAGTTCCAGCTTCATTTGATCGTTTGGAAATACATGTTTTGCTTTTAAAAACATGTTGGTTACAGTTATCTTAGATCTTGCTGTACCTGTGCTGTAATAGCAGTTGGAATCATTTCGAGCTCTTGTAAATCGGAAAGTATGTTTGCCACAGAGAACTCCTTTAAAGTGATGAAAGAAACTGAAGAGGAACCAAAGAGGTAGGAGCAAGTGAAACTTGTTATCGTTTAAGGTGATGTGATCTGATGATACATTTAACCCAGCATTGCTAAGAGATTTTGCTTCATTCTTACTAAACGAAAGCAGAGTTTTGATGTTTGTTGTGGTGTATGGATCTCGTACTCGCTCCACTTCCTTGTTATTTAATTCATAGATCATTGATTCAAACAGAGCTACTCCTCCGTTATTTGACATGTGGCAGACACCAGTAGCATTTTGTACTGCTAGAGGTTCCAGAGCACCTTCGATTATTAGAGCTGACTCTGCTAGACATACGAATGCATCTTGCTGATTGATGTTTATTTCAACTTCATCGCTGTTACCAAACGATTTAGTTGATGAATAGTAAGACCTAAGTTCTTCTCGATCAATGGAGTCGTCAAACTTGGGGTCTTTGAATATTTCTAGTTTTGATGACATGATAACCAAGACTTTTAAGGAATTCAATATTATCGGAACGAAGTGTATGCTTCAAAGGAGCTGATTGTACTAAATTTGTTTTGGTAGATTCGCTTGCTTTTATATCTTTAAAGACTAGCATTCTAGGCAATCTTTTTAAGCTCTAAGCGAACAGACACCTCTTCACCTTGAAAGTTTACAGGAACTGAATCTTGATCCACGATGTCGATGCTTATATTTGAAATCTCTCGTTTGTTTACTGGTAAATAAATTAGATTCTTAGGTTCTATATCGATTGCATAACCAGGATCGACCATCGGTGCAAACTCATATAACGTATGTGAAGGTTTTCCATTATAGTAAGAACCAGACACAATATTAGTTTCTATACGAATCTGTTTAACATCCACTATTTCAACAGGTAAATCAGATTCATGGAAGACACCTGGTTGAAGAACTTGCTTTGAAAATCCCAGCATTCGCCCAATCGAATCATCAGATTCAAAACTGATACTTGTGAAACACTTTATTTCACATCTAATGGTGTTGGGATTAGGTCTTAGAATCAAAGCTAGCTGCTTTTGTTCACGTGTTGCTGTAGCACCAACAAGTTCATTTTGAAGCAAGTTTTCCAAATGTGTTATTTCATATGCACCAGTAAGTATCGTGATGATTCTCCAAGCAGCTCCTTCTTTTACATAAAATTTATTTTTACCTTTATATATGTTAGGTATGTTGTTGTATGTGTGAAAACCTATCAAAGCAACTGCATAACTACCACCTGGATCCAATTCAATTGGAGGATCGTAGTCTGTTGACAGATGACAACTGCGATCTTTCAACGTGAAGGTTTGCGACATGACTGAAACACAGATACTACTGTTTAAGGCTTTTATTTAAAAATTTTAAACATAAATGACCACAATTATAAGTATTATATTTCTGATACACATCATGATTGTACATTAGAGTGGAGTCTTTAAGGTAACGCTGCAGCTCAACTGGTGGCTTCAAGTTTCCATATGAGTCAAAGTACACGGCTGTGTCACCACGTTTCTTAACTGCAACCCAATGACTGCCAGGTTCCTTGTTTGTTTGCAAATTCATGATAAGTGATTCATTCTTGCGTGGCCCATTCGATGGCAAAGTATCTCGCATGTATACACCTCTAAAATATGGAATTTTCATTTTACCAGCAAATTTCACAAGGTCTTCATTTGTTAGAGGTCTTGCTGGTAAACATCTTACTCGTTTTTTGGTTTCTGCAAATACAACCCATAACCGCTACGCTGCTTCTTCAGATATAATCCTTTACCGAGTCTCTTATACTTTGGTTTTAATTTCAAACCATTACCTCTCTTACCCATAGCAATAGCCTCCATCGTTTTGTTATGACGTTCTTCTTCTTCTAGTTTTTGTTTGGCTGATTTGGCATCATTAACTGCTTTAGCAATGCCTGCAGCACCGCCACCCAGAGCACCTAGCGCTGACAGGCCACCAAAAATTAAAGGTAGTAGTGGAAGGAAGCCTCCGCTTTTAGGTATTGGAATAACTCGCGGTTTCAGCACATTCTTACGCCCACCAATCTGTTTAACAATTGCGTGAGCGATATCAAACACGGCATTCTCTGATGGAATAAGATTTCTGTCTTTTAGAACTTCTCCAATCAGACTAAGAATGTTTTTAAAGGGAACTTTTTTCCTCGGTTTTGAGTTGATTACATCAAGACCCATACCGAGCTTTCTTTTAACTTTCATGGTGTTTGTAACACTCCAAGCAGCTAACTTTTCACCAAAACTCGCGTCCTTTGACTTGACTCTCTCCCAAGCCCGATTCTCCAACACTTCGTCGGCTCGATGCCTATCACTTAACTCTTTTGATTGAGAGTAAGCGATGTCGTGGTCTCGACAAGCACGATCTAAAGGATTGATACCTTGATCACCTCTAGCAAGACGTTCTTTAAGTTTAGTACCCGGGCCACAAAATTGATAACCAGGAACGTGCAGCTCAACAGGTAGCTTGTTAATGGCTGTGTTTACAAGACCTTCACCCTGTGACACCAACATTGATACTAACTGTGTGATCCGCTTACATGTCTATATTTATATACATACTCGAAAAATATAGTTTAGTTCCAGTCAAGATGCACACCATCAAACACGCTTCTGTCTTACCTATTACAAATATAGACGATGTTGTTGATACAGCAGAACAACAACTAAGGCACGGTCCTCTCTTCCCAAACACAGTTAGAGGTATCATATGTGGTCCTAGTGGGTGTGGTAAAACAAATGTTATGTTAAGTTTATTGTTTGAACCGAACGGCTTAAAGTTTGATAACGTGTATGTGTATTCAAAGTCTCTGTATCAACCTAAATATAAGATGTTACAAAGGGTGTTGGATGCTACAAAAAGTGTTGGTTATTATCCATATAGTGAAAACGATGAAATATTAGATCCAGCAGAAGCCCAGGACAACTCGGTGTTTATATTCGATGATGTGGCTTGTGACAAACAAGATAAAATGAGAGCATACTTTAGTATGGGGAGACATAAGAATATTGATTCATTCTATCTCTGTCAAACATATACTCGAATACCCAAACATCTGATACGTGATAACGCTAACGTTTTGATTCTCTTTAAACAAGATGAAACGAACTTAAAACACATCTATGACGATCATGTGACCACTGATATGGACTTTAAACAATTAAAAAATATATGTTGTCAATGCTGGAATGGTAATAAGTATGGTGTGTTGGTGATTGTAAAAGAAAACGAAGTCCACAGAGGGAGATATAGAAAAGGATTCGATAGTTACATATTAATCTAATGGTCTACAACCAACAACAACAAAGAGATGTCTAGCAGGACAACCAACCAGCTAACAAGACAGACAACCTGTCTAAAACAACCTGTCTAAAACAACCTGTCTAAAACAACTTGTCTAAAACAACTTGTCTAAAACAACTTGTCTAAAACAACCTGTCTAAAACAACTTGTCTAAAACAACCTGTCTAAAACAACTTGTCCAAAACAACTTGTCTAAAACAACCTGTCTCAAACAACCTGTCTAAAACAACCTGTCTAACAACCTGTCTAACAACCGGGTCTACCTGTTGTGTTAGATACCTAACACTAGATAGGCAGACATACAACCAATTCAAAGCTAGTACACCTTAAACCACCGAACTGTTTGCATCTCTTAACACGAAACAAATAACTTTAGCAAGATGGAGGTGATGAGTAACCAAGAGAGAAAAATTAAGAAAAAGATTTTACAACTTGCTGAAAACATTCGAAAAAAACATTTAATGCTTAAGCTTGGTAGAGCTCAGAATGATGAAGCCCTGCAGCGTTTATATAAACCACTTGTTGACCCACTGAGTGAAATATCTAAAAATACATCAACGCTTAAACTGCAGTCACCAGCTGAACAAATCAAAGAAGAAGCGGTACCAGAAAAGAAACCCAAAGTTGAGTTCCTTAAAGACCATGAAGTTTTTGAAGCCGAACCAGAAGTAGAGACAAGTTTTGATGAGGATATCCCAACATTTGAAGAGCTTGAGGCAGATCTACAAACTGTCACAAACAACCCAGCATATCAAGAATTTTTGGAGCAATATCCTGAACGAGTTCGATATTATGTAGACAAGTATTTTACTGAACCACCGAGGCTTGCTACTATTGATCAAACGTATGGTGCTCGCTACGCTAAAGATACTGGTAGTTGGAGTCTTGGTAATAAACACTTGGACTTTACTGATAATGACATTCGACTAGGTCAAAGGAGATATCCGCAAACACAAGGTCTGCTAGAATTGATATTTATGAAAACACCTAGAGGGTATACCTATGACGATCTTCAACACTATAGAGATATTCTAGAAGCAACTAGTGTTCATAAAATGAACTACGATCCCAACGCACGAACCAAGGGTTGTTCCTCGGAAAAGTATCTGACTCTAATAAAACCAGTTATAAACCCAAGAGGACGAAGATCCTCAACTCCTCAAGGTTTTGGTTACGACACACATCATAACGCAGAACAAAAAACTGAACCTAGAGCTCAGAATGTAAGCAGCAACACTAACAACTATATGCTACAAAATAACAAACAAATAGAATATGTCTATTGGGATGACATAAATGAGCTGGTTGATAGACTTAGACTTTTAGTAGCTTCCCAAGCTGCTGGTAATAATGCTCATAACAATGAAATTCAGTCAATCATTGAAGAACTGAAGGAGGTTGGTGTTATCGCCTAATATACCTACATATATCACAGATATACCTACCTTAGTGCTTAGTATAAAAATGTCTATCGATAAGTTCGGACGTTCCCAATCCAATAAAGGTTCTAAGTTTAAAATTATTGAAAGAGAGATTTTCCCAAGAACTGATAGTGGTGATTTTGATTTGCAAAGCCATAGATTGTGTAACATCGCTGATCCAGTCGATGCAACAGATGGTGTAAATAAAAAATTTGTTGATGTATGGATAGACGACTATCAGAAGAACAAAGATGAGGTACTACTTGAAGCTGTACACAAACCTGAGTTGGAAGATTTAAAAAACGAATTTGAAAATAAATTGAAAATTTTAGCTAAGAACATAACTACTCAAGTTTTAAAAGATATTGATGTGTTAAAGAATAAGAAGCTAAAGAATAAGCTGGGAGAAATAGACAGCAAACTAAAAGATTTACATGATAAGTGGATACTTTTAAATCCAACATCGCCATGAGACGCAAAACTGTTGAACCATCTAATACCAAAAAACAAATTATTGATGAGTTATATAAACCAGCAAGAATCAATTTTAAACGTAGACGTACAATAATCAAAGGTTTAAATGATTTGTGGCAGATTGATTTAGCAGAATTTACAGACTACTACAAAGCAAACTCTGGTTACAAGTATATTTTAGTGGTTATTAATTGTTTTTCAAAGTATGTGTGGACTCGCCCTCTTAAATCTAAAACTGCTGAAGAGGTGACTAAAGCTATGGCTGATATTTTATCTACTAGTACAGCGCCCTCTAACATCCAGTCTGATCTTGGTCGCGAGTTCTATAACTCAAAATTTAACGCCTTAATGAAAAAATATAACATCAATCACTACAGCACTTATAGTGTGAAGAAGGCTGCAATGGTGGAAAGAGTCATACGTACCTTGAAAGAGAAGATATATAAAAATTTCAACTTGATTGGCTCCTACAAGTGGGTTAATACACTACCTGATGTCACTGCTACTTACAACGCTACTGTTCATCTAACAACTGGTGTAAAACCTCAAGATGTTAACAAGAAAAATGAAAAAGCTATTCTGAAACAAGTTTACTCAAATCTGAAAGTGTTTAACAAAAATAAATTTAAAGTGGGTGATGTTGTACGTATAAGTAAAGCAAAAGCTCAATTTGAAAAGGGGTATACACCTCGCTGGTCAACAGAATTATTCAAGATTGTTAGTATTCATTTCACAAATCCAGTAACATACTTTCTTGAAGATATGCAGGGGAAACCAATCAGTGGAGGGTTTTACGAGGAAGAACTACAAACGACTAAACAAACAGACATCTATCTGGTTGAACGCATCTTGAGGAAGAAAGGCAAGCAGCTCTATGTAAAATGGCTGGGTTTTGATAAATCTCAGAATTCTTGGATAAATTCAGATGATGTTAAATAAGCTTATATATTTAATGTATTAATGTACTTAGAATAAAATAAAAGTCTTTATTAAAATAATGTTATTTTATTTTTTCATCTGGTTACATACAATTAAGCTAAGTGAACAATTACAATTTATGTCGTAAATCAATAATATCCTGAATAAACTTCTCCTGAGGTACATCTGCTATCTGTAGATCGTTTCTCTTCGCCTTGAGGTATTCGACTTCGGTCTTTATTCTGTTAAAGAGATTTACAGAATTTGGATCATACAACATGTTTAAAACTACTTCGGAATCAGGGTGTTTATTTTTAAAGTTCTTGACAGCTCTTTTAAAACTTTTCTTCTGAGTCCTTACAGCATGATATGGATAGGTAGCATCCTTCTCATTTATTGAAAGCAAACCAAAAACACAAAGTTTTCCAGGGTTGCTTGGTTTTGGAGATATATCTTCTAAATGTTCTGTGATTTTAGCATTTGTTTCTCGCATACGCTGCAC
This sequence comes from Tillus elongatus, assembly GCA_964006375.1. NCBI lineage: Eukaryota > Metazoa > Arthropoda > Insecta > Coleoptera > Cleridae > Tillus > Tillus elongatus. The sequence continues at coordinate 274,635,446 of OZ023262.1, forward strand.
TTCATCATCTATCTCCATTAATTTCACTTCAATTTCTTTGAGGTTATCCTTGTATTTTTGATTAAATTCACTTACGAAAAAATCAAAAATAATTTGGTTGCACTTTTCATAGAAACTATTGGATATCCAACAAGCCAAATTTAATATTAAATCTTTACAGACATATGTACCAGATATCAAGTTGTTTTCAGCTTGTCTTCCACCAAAGTCCACCAAGTATGTAGCGGTTGTAGGTGTTAGTTGAGATGTTGCTTCCGACACTTCTAGGGGGCCAGTATTCCGGCTCCCTGGAGATGAGTCTAAGTGGGCTCCTTTGGTTGAAATATTTAGGGTATCGGTATTCCGGCTACCTAACTGTTTCTTTAGCCGACCGTTGTAATAGACAATCAACTCTTTAGTTTTCTTATTTTCCAGCCAATGTCTGAATCTTTTCTCACCATCTTTACACAGCTTAGTCGCATTAAAATAACCAGTGTTCTTATCGATAATTAGTTGAAAGTCTCCAAATAAACCATACCAGAAGTTATCTTTGATTTGCTGGTAACACACATCACTTAATGTAGCCATTTTAAACACACTACTGAGCACTTGGATACGTTAGAGTTAACTGAACAGGTTAGTCTTTGGCATGTGGTTTATTACTAATAATTACACATGTTATTTTAAATGGCGGTTCCTCGTTTACCTAATACAGGTTAGTTGGCTTTTGATTACGTCATCTCAGGTTAGTTCGCTACTTGTTCGGGTTAAATACGAAGTCAGGTGGTGGAGATATTCGGGTCTAGTCAGTGGCTCCGCCACCTTGTGTTCGGGTTAGCTCGGAGGTCGTCGGGTCCACCACCTTGTGCTCGGGTTAGCTCGGGGGTCGTCGGGTCTGGTCAGTTCCGCCACTCCGCCCGGTGGCGGTGGCGGGTGGCGGTTCCAGAACCCCCCATCTATACCTACTACTGTAGACCGCACAGACGTTCGCGCCGAGCGCAGATATTATTGTGAAATTCACATCTGGAGACCAGGCTGTGTGACGGCCGTGAGCACAAAAATTTGGGGGATTCCCCCTAAAATGGGTCACGTGGTCGGGTTTCGACCAATCAGAGAGCAGGGATTCTGGGTGGTGGGTCACGTGGACCAATCAGAGAGCCGGATTGCTGGGGGTAGCGGGTCTCAATCATGGTTTTACCTACTTATATATATATATATATATATATATATATATATATATATATATATATATATATATATATATATATATATATATATATATATATATATATATATATATATATATATATAAACACAACATATAAAAATTGAAACTGACCCCGGATATGGGTTCTAGGGGTCCCAGTTCGCGCTCATTTGCAAAAAAAATTCAAAATTCCAAAATTCAAAAGTCGGGATCTCTCCATTAGTGAATTTTTTCTACGAAAATTCACTAAAAAGATATTGTGGAAAAACTAAACGGACAAATTTTATATTTTTGCTAATATCTAGCGACCTATGACTTTTTTTGAAATCTGAATGTGGTTATGTACTGTCCTCAAAACTGAGCAACTTTCGTCTAATTTAACCGATTTCGTATTTCTTACCGTTTCCGAGATCCCCATGTAGTTCATTTTGAGTCGGACACCTATATATATATATATATATATATATATATATATATATATATATATATATATATATATACATACAAAAACTAAAACTGACCCTGGATATGGGTTGTAGGGGTCCTAGTTTGCGCTCATTTGAAGAAAATGTTTCAAAGTTCAAAAGTCGCCACCTCCGCATTACAAATTACCTTTTAGTAAATTTTCTTAAAAATCCACCAAAACGTAATGTGTTCGATGGGCATATTTATTTGTAAACTGATGTTATTATTTAAAAAAAGTTTGGACGCACCAAGTGCTTTATGGTAGTGAACTTTTTGTTCCTGTAACATAGAAACCTAAATTTTGGTATATTTTCCTTTTACTGTCATCAACTTGTGTACCAAATTTGATTATCATAACTTTTTAATTTTTGGAGACAAAAATGTGTTCCTAAAGAAAACCGAATATTTTCCCGGAAAACCCGGCTAGATTTTCTTGGTTAACGAATTCCAAGCCACTTACAAAAGGAAGGTACATGCCGAATTTTATCAAAATCGGCCCATTATTTTTGAATTATCAGTGTGATACATACATACATACATACATACATACATACATACATACATATATATATATATATATATATATATATATATATATATATATATATATATATATATATATATATATATATAAACGTATAAAAATTGCGACTGACCCCGGATATCGGTTCTAGAGGTCGTAGTTAGCGCTCATTTGAAAAAAAAATTCAAAATTCAAACATCGGCATCTTCTCTTAGTGAATTTCTTCTAAGAAAATTCACTAATAAAAAGTTTAAAATGTGATACCACAGTTTGTGTGCAGCAGTTTACATTTCCTACCTAATCGGGCGTAGAGGAGCGACTAGTGGAAATGGGCAGCAGCTAGCACGTGACCTCATCGGCGGATTCATGAATTATTAATCCTCTTCAATTGTTATCTGTACCTTACAGTTCATGCAAGTTCATTGTGGTCTCTTTGTGGATGAGCTCTGATCACCTCGCTGTTGCTTTGGTATTCCGCTATATTGACAAGGTTTAAAATGTTAGTTTTAACTTCTACGAAAACGGTTTTAAGTGTTATGCAGGATGCAAGAATATGACACGTTTTATGACAAGTTTCATGAAATGATTCATAGGATTCTTATCTATATGTTTTTTTTACTATGTTACTTACATCTAAGTAGGAAATAAAATATTCGATAACAAAACAACTTGTTTTAACGATGTCTTAACGTAAAGCGTAGAAGGAGAGTGCACCACTCTCCTCAGATTTCAGTGAATTTTCGTAGAAACAATTCACCAATACGGAGATAACAACTATTAAGTTTTGAAAAAATTGTTTCAAATGTGCGAACTAGGCTCCCTAGAATACATATTTGACATTTCTGAAAACAATTTATCAACTAGGTACCTATATATTATGAAAATGTAAACGTAGATACTCCTATCAAAGCGTCTCCGTGGCCGTGCGGGAAAGTCGATTCAGAGTTTCCAATACGGACTCGGGGGACGACGGTTCGAGACTCACCGGCGGCGGTCACTATTTGTGAGGGTGTGGCGCCAAGACCTTTAGTGAGGCGTTTCTCAATAACTATTCCGTTTTGAAATTCGAAAATTTACAAGCATACGTTGGAGACCAATTCCAGTTCAGTGAAAAAGTTTACTTTATGTCAGACTTCAGGTTTAACCGGAAATGACCATCGACTTGCTTATTTTAAATTCAACATGTTGGTTTTCAATATATATTTAAGAATTCTACATTGAATTTTAGATAAATTATTACTAACATACCATATGTGAAAAATCAACCGTTTTCGAAATTTTTCGACTATGAAAATTCTCGCAAAAACCTAGGTGAACCTTTACAAGGTATCTGTGGAAATACAACGGAGAAGACTTTTTTCACAGATGACCCTCAGATTGGCACCTAAACGACACGTTTGATAGCGTTTCTTTTAAATATAGAGGGTGATGAGAATTATCCGTGCCATTTGGAAAAATTGAAAAGACAATTACTCGTTTATTTCAAATGGAACACCCTATATTTTATGAGCTATTTCGGTTCGCATTCGATTTCCCTTTCAACGTGTATTATCATTCCCTATACCCAAATTCCACCGTTGCCCGAATATTTCAATTTTATTGGATTCACCTAATTCAAATTGTCGCAATAGATTTAAAGCAGGCTTTGGAACTTGATAATATGCTTGTTGACGTCTACATGTCAAAAGAACGTCAAGCGAAGTTTATTGTCATGAAAATCTAGCCACTATCAGTCAATGCGGTGCAAGAATGGCAAATTTACAGTACACAAACGACGATTTTTTGGAGCTTCTAATTCTATGGTGAATGTCAATGAGTTATGGGCCGAACATATCGTGCATTTGCAAAAAAGTACCCGAATAAACCAAAACCCAGCCACGACATGATAAAGAGGTTGCTGCAAAGTTGTTCACATCATGAAAGTTTTCGCCCAAAAGTACAGAAGCGTAAAGCCACTCGTCGATAATGACGTAAACGAAGTGAACGTATTGGCATGTTTTGTTGCTGATCCCAAAAGAATTGTGCTTGTCAACGAGAATGATTCATAGAATTTTGAAAAGGCAACATTGGAGACGCCTCGCTTACCACCCGATACATGGTTTGCAACCAAAATTTCTTCCTAGACGCGTTGAGTTCAGTGAATGGTTCCTATTAGAAACACAAAAAGATGAGAATTTCTGCAAGATAATTATTTGGTGCGATGAGGCGAAGTTCTTCAAAAATGGCATGCACAATCGCCACAATAGTTACTTCTGGTCAGATGAGAATCCCGTGTCAACTATTTCCAAGACAGGTGGTCATTTAATGTGTTTTGTGAAATTAATAAGGATAAGATATTTGGGATTGAAATATACGATGATAATCTCACTAGTGTGAGTTATAATGATATTTTGCACGAAGTGATTCTAGTTTCTCTCAACACATTAAGTTTAGAAGATGCTAGAACAAACTGGTATCAACAAGACGAAGCACCGCCACACGAATTTCATTTGGCTCATGATTTTTTGCACCAAAATTTTGAAGACAGGTGAATTGTCAATAACGGCCCAAATAGATGGCCACCAGGGTCCTTTGACTTAACGCGTCTGGATGCAAGCATCTGGGGCTACATCAAAAATAACGTTTACGAAGAACCTGCCTTCAATTCACTGAATTCAAGGCAAATCAGAAAGACTACGAACGATAACATGATGATACGAATAACAAAATGCCTCCATGTCAGTGGGGGTAATTTTGAGCATTTGTTATAACTTCCACTTTTTTTTTTGTTATTATGTTTTTGTTTTCCACTAGCTATTAGTTAAGTTGTGTACTCATTTATAATAAATAACTACCTACCTTGTTGAGTTGTACTTTCATTTTACAAGTTATTTGATAACACATTGATGTTACAGTACTAAATAAGGGAAATGCAGCGATTTTGATGCAAATACAAAGTGTTCTCTTTTTTTTGCGCGAGAAGGCCCAATAAATGTTATGTTCGCATTTGTAAGAGGTGTGACTTGACATGTAGACGTCAACAAGCATATTATCAAGTTCCCAAGCTTGCTTTAAATCTATTGTGACAATTTGTATTAAGCGAATCCAATGAAATTGAAATATTCGGGCAACGGTGGAATTTGGGTATAGGGAATGCTAATACGCGTTGAAAGGGAAATCGGGTGCGAACCGAAATAGCTCATAAAATATAGGATGTTCCATTTGAAATAAGCGAGTAATTGTGATTTCAATTTTACTAAATGGCACGGCAAAATTCTCATCACCCTGTATAAAAAAATGTATCACCAACGACTTATGGGCCACCTGTGATTGTCCAACTAATTTTGTAAGATGCAGCTCCAAACACACTATAATTACCGTATACAATTTTTTCTCGTATCTTGTATAATAACGGATAAAAAAATGAGCTTGAGAGAATTTTTTCTACGAAAATTCGCTAAAAATTATAGACTATTAAACCATACGCTCTGTAACTAAGACTACTACCAAAGCATCAGAGAAAGGGTCTATTTGAAATTGATTTTCTGCAAATGTTTTAGTAAAATGAAAAATGAAGGACGATGGCTGTTGAAGCTGTAACTTAAGGACTTGTAAAACACACTTCTTGCTACATTTTGTTTACATAACTTGTCGTCACTGCAAGTCCTTTGCCCACAAATTTTGACGTTGCATATCGCGACCTTAACCTTTTAAGAAGAAAAACTATAAAACTTTTAATGTAATTTTTCTGGCTTTTTTTGACCTTTTTGTGCCAAAAAACTTAGTGTTGGGCTGTAATATACAATGGATTTTGTTATCCACAGAAAACATTTGCGTTTTGTGCGTTTCTGTAGTCATCACCCAACTTTTTTTTTAATGCCTATAACTTTGTTTCTTTTAACTTGGAGATCTAAATTTTGGTGTATAGTACACGTTTTATAATATAAACCTACGTACAAAATTTAGTTGCCATATCTTTGTTAGAGGTACAAATATTTTGCCGGAAAAGCTTGGCTGAATTTCCTGTCGAACTTATCCAAGCCACTTACAAAGGAAAGGTACCCACCAAGTTTCATCAAAATCGATATATTGCTTTTGAGTTATCGGTGTGATATATATATATATATATATATATATATATATATATATATATATATATATATATATATATATATATATATATATAACGCTGGTGTGAAAATCAATTTTCTCATATTTTGGAACCCTACAACCAACGGATATCAAATTATCAAATTGATGAATTGGTTCCAAACTTTTCGGTCACAGTGTATTTTAATGAGTCTGTAAATTAGTTAACTTGCATTATTTTATCAATGTTTATTTTCTTGTTGACGTTTCTAATGTCTTTTTATTTATATTTTAGGTTACGACGGCGGATAGAATCATACCGTAGAAGACAGAACGACTGTATGCCGCGTTTCGATCAGTCGTTTAGCGGCATCTGCGAGCAGAACCTGCAGGATACGCTGCAGCTGAAGCAGCGCTATCTGGATGCCAAGGCTAAACGCGTGCCCAAAAGCAAAGATAAGAAGCAGCAGGAGTCCATACAGAGCAGTGTACACGTGGTAAGTAGATGTCCGATAGCTCATGTAACACACCTCGTTATAGAATATTGATATGGTAATCAGCCTCTAGCCACATGGTATTCTATTGTAAATTGATTGATTTGCTTCTGTTGATTTTGTGACTTGATATTCATCGTCGAAGGGATTTCTAAAGCTTGTAAAAAAATCTGACAAAGATTCTGGGTTGCGGATGCTTAATATACAGGTGTCCACCCAGTGTCAGAAATGCCTGGTTCATGAACCCTGGCGACGTCTAACTATCGCATTATGAAAAAGTTGTCATATTTCTGAAACCGTAGATTTTTGGTATAGGGAATGTCTGATGAAAATTATAGGCCAGTGTTTGATCTAATCGAATGTGAAGAAAAATACAGTGTGTTCTATTTGAAATAGGCGAGAAACTTTTAATTTCGTCCGGAAAAACATAAATTACTGAACACTCAGTATAAGTTTCGTCGAGTTCGACCTCATATTTTGATCGAGCCACTATCAGACGAATTTCTCAGAAAATTAAGACAATACATATCGTAAAGCTACAGTTCATATTTTTATAGAGCAATGAAAATTGTATGTTCTACTCGACTTTTCGAATAACTCGAAAACCATTGGGATTTCCAAGAAAATTTCTCTGATATAAAAAGTAGGGACTGGCGTGTAAAAATGAAGTTGTTGGTACAAGAGATTTGGGACACCTGTATACACTGCAATATTTCAGTTTTGTAGACCTTGAGAAATGAAGGGCAGCTACTCTTTTAATTTTTTTTTATATCTTCGAAAATAACCGAGATATCTTCGAAAATAACCGAGATATCTTCGTAAATAACCGAGATATCTTCTACCCTTACACTAAGTGGACATTCTGTATAGAAGAATTTTTTATGTCTGCGACAAACCCGTAACTCCTAGTTTATTTAGCGTAGGTGGGGACTTCTGAACCATCCTGCCACAAGAGGAGTTCACTGCGCCTGCGTGTGACATGAGGGTGACGAAGCAAGATAGCGGCTGGATAGAGGCCATATAGAGACAAGAGGTATTATCTAAGATGAGGCAATCCAACATGGCGGCTGTTGGCATGGAGATAAGAAAAATGTGACAAAACAAGATGGCGGCTGGATAGGGGGAGATAAGAGAGCTAACCTGCGATAACGTAAAGATGGCGGCTAAGATGGCTGACCTGAAGTAAAGAGGAAGAAGATGGTATCTGACTCTGGCGTCTTCTTCTGATCTCCATGCCAGCAGCCACCATCTTGGATTACGCTATCTCAGATAAGACCACGTGTCTCTATGAAGTAAAAAAGCATAATTATACGACAATACCTACCTTGCTTTAAATGAGCAAACTGATCTGATTAATTCCTCTTTCTTGGAAGTTATTCTTTCTAATATGATAATATATTGTGTCTCGATATTTTCATTGTATAGAGTCTCAGTTGTTGTTGTTATTGTTTAGTTATTTTATTGTTGTAATTGTTATTATAGTTATTGTTGTTATAGTTAGATTCTATTTTGATGTTAAATATTGACGCACATTATTTAGACGTTTTGAGGACGTCATCTGTCATTTTTATTTTGTTTTTATCTTTAAAGATTTTTTTATCAAAACATCATAACGTAGTAAGTCGACATTTTGGTTGTATATTGTCTGAGTTGTTGTTATTATTGTTTAGTTATTTTATTGTTGTAATTGTTGTTATATTTATTGTTGGTATAGTTTGATTCTATTTTCTCATTACTTCATAAATACCCGTTAATTCCTTTTAATTACTCTTCATTGCTGATCTAATTATTTTCAATCTTTCATACAATGGTATTTATGAAATTAGTGTACACATATCCTTTAAAGGATAAAGGATATGTATACGCTAATTTCATGGGTGGTTTTCCCCTGGGGAAATCTTGTTTATGGAATGAAAATGTTTTTGTCTGTCGGTCGGTCTGTCGGAATGTAGTCTGTTTGTTAGTAGGCGCAATAACTTTCGAACGAATTGAGATATTATCTTCAAATTTGGTATCCAGTTAGCATTCGACAAAAGAACGCTTCGAATTGTTTTTGATTAAGATTGTTTCAGGGATAGGGGATACATGAGGGGTGATTTGGTGAAAATTTACATTTTTTCAATAAAACTCGATTAATATAACGTTTCAGAAGTTTATGGGCACAGGAATACGAACATTTTCTTTGTGAACAAGTCATGGACCCTACATTCATTCCAGATTGTCTTTATGCAGAGAGTAAATTATCACAACTATGTGGAAGTTATGATTGAATTTGCAGCACTATTTTTTACTCATATCTTGTATAATAACGGATTGGCGGATAAGTCGAGCTTTACCATAGAAATGCGCCAGCCTGTGTATATGTGCAAACAGATGAAACTTAAATTAATATGGGTTCTAGGGGGACTATAGTTAGCGCCCATTTAAAGAACTCTATTCAAAATTAGTGGTCTCCTCTATTGCTATTCGCTATAAATTATAGACTATTAAATCATAAACTCTGACTGAACCTACTGTCAAAGAAGCATAAGAAAAAGGGTATAATTGAAATACATTTTCTGCAAATATAATAGTAAAATGAAGGACAAGACGGTTGAAGCTGAAACTTAAGGCTTTGCAAAACACTTCTTGCGACATTTCTTCTACATAACCCGTGTTCGTTTCAGGTTCTTTGTCAAAAAATGCCAATTTTGACATTTCAAATCGCGACTTTGACGTTTTAAGAAGAAAAACGATAAATTTTCTTGACTTTTTTGCGCCAGGAAAACTTAATCTCTGCCTGTAATATACAATAGATTTTTGTTATCCACACAAAGTATTTTGCTCTTGTGAGTTTCTCTGATCACCAGTGGCGCTCACAATTTTTTTTTTATTCAAATGCTTATACCTTGTTTTCTTTTAACTCAGAGATCGAAATCCTGGTACATAGTTTACTTTTTATAATGCAAAACTACGTACCAAATTTCGTTGCTACAGCTTTGTTATTTTAGAGATACAACAATTTTCCGGAAGAAAACCCATAATTTTCACAGAAAAATTGGTCCAACCTAAATAGCGAACTAATCCAAGCCATGTGCAAAAGGTAGTCGTCAAATTTAAACACAATCGGCCAATTATTTCTTTAGCAATGGGTTGACTACTACTGTCGCTTGTTGACTGCTATCCTTGCCAAATTATGAAAGCTTTAAGTCAGAGATAAAATTGGGAAAAAGCGTCATATATCTTGGACTTTTTGTTGACAGCACTCTAAGATGGAGGTACATTGTAATAATGTGATCAGGAAGATACAGATGTTGTTTTTTTGTTACGTGGGTCACTATTTATAATACAAACACTCTTACCAGATTTGGTTGCCCTTATTTTGTTATTTCCGGAGATATAAATTTTTCCCGAAAGAAAACACAACATTTTCCGGGAAAACCTGGGCCGAATTATCTTGATAACGAACTTATCCAAGCCACTCGCAAAAGCAAGGTAGTCACCAAATTTGATCAAAATCAGCCCATTATTTGTTGAGTAACGGTGTGATACACGCGCGCGCGCTCACACACCAAACACACACAAATATATATATATATATATATATATATATATATATATATATATATATATATATATATATATATATATATATATATATATATATATATATATATATATATAGAAACTGACCACGGATATGGGTTCTAGGGGTCCTAGTTTTCACTCATTTGAAGAAATATTTTCAAAAGTCGGGATCTCCTCATTAGTGATTTTTTTTTTTAAAAAGAAAATTCACTAAAAACATGGTCATTGTATTTAAAATATCTAAGTTGTTGTCAGTTTTCGGTACTTCTGTAAGCTTCACCATTGTGAAATTATTTTAAATCAAAAGATAGCAGGCTCAAAAGGCTTTTTCCCAAATTTTGATGCGAAATTATTTCCTTTTCTGGCGTGTTTTAAAAATGTAACTGTACGCAACATATCTCCTTAAGATCCCAATATTCATTTGTTTTTAGTGAATTTTCTTTAAAAAATTCACTAATGAGGAGATCCCGACTTTTGAATTTTAAAAAAAATTCTTCAAATGAGCGCTATTTAGGACCCCTGGAACCCAAATCCGAGGTCGGTTTCAGACTTTATATGTTTTGTGTTTTCTTTCGAAAAAAATTTATATCTCCGGAATTAACAAAGTAAGGGCAACCAAATTTGGTACGAGGGTTTATATCATTATAGGTAAGTTACCTACCAGAATTTAGCTTTGTAGGTTAAAGGACAAAAAAGTTACAGGCATTTAAAGAAAAATAAATTTGGGTTTTCCTCAAAACGTCAAAAGTTGCGATTTTAAACGTCCAAATTGGTAATATTTAGGCAATGAACCTGAAACTAATATGATCTATGGAAGGAAAATCTCTCAAGAATAATGTTTTACAAAGCCTGAAGTCTTAGTTTCAATCGTCATTGTCCTTCATTTTACTAAAATATTTCCAGAAAATTCATTTCAAATAGATTCTTTGTCTGATGCTTTGACAGTAGGGTTGGCTATAGAGTTTATCGGTTAATGGTATATCATTTTTGTCGAATTTTTATAAAAAATCTTTGTGCAAGATACGAAAAAAAATTGTATACATTAATTATAGGGTGTCTTGAGCTACATCTTAAAAAAATAGTTCTACAATTACAGCGTGGCCCATAGGTCGTTGGTGATTCAACATTTCTTTTTTAGTGAATTTTCTTTAAAAAATTCACTAATGGGGAGATTCGTGTTTATATATATATATATATATATATATATATATATATATATATATATATATATATATATATATATATATATATATCGTACCGATAACTAAAAAAATAATAGACCGATCTTGATCAAATTTGGTGAGTAACTTCCTTTTGCCACCGGCTTGGATAAGTTCGTTAGCCAGGAAAATCGGACCAGGTTTTCCCGGAAAAATTGTGTTTTCTTTCTAAAAAAAATTCATATTTCCGGAAATAACAAAGTGAGTGCAACCAAATTTGGTACGCGTATTTGTATTATAAAGAGTGAACCATGTACCAAAATGTAGATCTTTAAGTTTAAGGACAAAAAAAGGTCCGGGCAGCTCTAGCAACAAATTTTGGAGTGTTCCTCAAAACGTCAAACTCGCAATTTAAAACGTCAAAATTGGCAATGTTTAGGCAAAGAACGTGAAACAAATACGGATTGTAAAAAAAAAATGTTGCAAGAAGAGTGTTCTGCGAACCCTTAAGTTTCAGATTCAACCGTCATTGCCCTTGATTTTACTAAAATATTTACAGAAAATTCATTTCAAGTAGACCCTTTTTACTGATGCTTTGGCTGTCGGTTTAGTTAAGTCGATGCTTTCGCTGTAGGTTTAGTGAAGTTTATTACTCAACTGTCTATAATTTTTAGCTAATTTTCGTAGAACAAATTCGTTACCGCATTTTAACATTTTTATCGAAATGTGATGCATGTTTGTAAGAAAAAATCTGGACGCAGTAAGTGCGTTTTGGTAGCAAATTTTCATTAAATCCTTCAAATTTCAATAACTCAATTTGTTATTAACGTAAGTTTTGTTGGTTAGGAAACCAACATTTAACTTTATTTTCGGAAAATTTTTGTATGAACGCAGCAAGGGCGTTTTGGTTGCGAATTTTCATTAAATGTTTCAAATTTCACTAACTCAATTTGCTATTAACCTAAGGTTCATTGGCTAGGAGACCAGTCTTCTCAGAAACATTTAAAGTTTATTTTCGGAAAATTTTTGTGCATTTTCAAATAATTTGATAAAATATGGTACATTGTTCCTACTATATAGGTTATACCGGTGACCAAATTGATGACTGCTCGCATTATAGCGATATATTTGTAATTAAAAACATTTTAATGAAAATTCACTTCCAATAACGCACTTTCTGCGCCCAGAGTTTTTATATAATTTCTGTAATGTTCGTGGTTTCATAGGAATGTGTTAGAACCGCTGTCACCGGAAGTAAACAATTCCAACGGTTTGTTACAGCTTCGGTTTTGTTAATACAGTTGTAGCTTCAGGTTATTTTATCGACTTGGCAGATAATAAAGGATCATTGTTTTAACTACGCAGACAGACGTAATATTATATTAAAAATAAATATTACAAGGCGTGGTAATTGAATTAAGTCGTTATGCTCGTGCGGATTAAACTGTACTGTGTAATAATGTGAACAGTATGCGGGGCGTTGACCTCAGACAAGAATTATACAGTGACCGTTTTTCGAGCCTCACCACGGGGATCATGCTTACCCTAAGAGATAACAAGTACGTCACTTTGGGCAAACTTTGTTGATCTAAATAAGTCACTTCTGCTACTTCCACGATCTCTTAATTTTCTTATGCACTGGGTTCGCAAAGTTCGAGCTCCGGGAACAGTCTTGTATTTAGGAAACCGCTGGATGAAAAAATTAAAATTTGCCACAGAAGGGTTGTTGAAAATGCCCGCTCCAGTTTGCGGGGATGCAGTAGTAAATATAACTAACAACATTTACTAATCTCTAAGTTAAGAAAACATGCATTTTGCGGATTTGACGAAGGCATTTGACACCGTTGACCAAAGTTTGCAACTTTGGAAGATGTGGGCATAAGCGGAATGGCACATACATTGATGAAAAGATTTCGTACCAACAAAGAACAGTTTGTGGAGGTGGGAGACAATGGAACAATTTCCATGCTGAATGCTAAGAAACCACCTTAACTAAATAAAATGTAATATAATAATAAATAAACATCAGGATAAATTTGCAGATGAGCTCACGCAGGGGTCGTAGGAAATTTTTTTTGGGAAACCTGCTTAGAACCTCCCTTGGATGCATAAACCACAAGAAAACTTTCTTGCAAACAACCCCCAAAAAATTTACGTGACCAGGTGTGAATAGGGGTGCTTTTTTTCATTCAGGGCTCGTCCTCGGCCTTGCCGCCCCGATAGTTCTGCAACCTTTGGTTGATTGTGCATACCCTTAGTCTTACTCCACCCATTCCAAAATCACTGTGCCTTGAACTAGTCTGCACAGCGATTGGTAGGGTGAAGTTTTATATTGCTCTGTCTCCGGTCTAGACTGACCGTAGATCAGTTGTCTTTTGCGGTCCAGAGCTTTACACATGCCGATTCCTCCCCCTCGCCGCAGAGTCTGCATGCGAGGTCCCCTTCGAACCGCCCCATTTTATGCAGGTGTTTTTTGACGGCCATGTGTCCCGTCAAGAGACCTGTTGTGTTTCTGAGCTGTCCTCTGCTAAGATTTAGCAGCTCCACAGCTCTCTTTGAACTGGGTCCGTCAATTATTGACTTCCCATGTCTGAGCCCTGGACAGTCCGCCCAGTACACCTTGTGTTGGTTTCTGACCCAGGACTTAATGGCTCCCCTGGCAGTGCTCTTTGTCACGCCCAGAGCCGGTTCTGGTCCCATAAATTGTTCTGCTGACCCTCTCTTCGCGAGACTGTCAGCTTCTTCATTGCCTTTGACCACCGAGTGACCCGGCACCCAGATGAGGGTCACCTCATTCTGCCCAGCGAGGTCGCCCGTCTCGTCTCGGCACTCACTCACCAGCCAGGAATTTACCGGTGGGCTACTTAGTGCCTTAAGAGCTGTCTGTGGCTATGAGGATCCGCTTGTTGGTGTAGCCCCTCCTCTTGTTCTCTCGCACACAGTGCAGGATGGCGTACATTTCGGCCTGAAGCACCGTTGCATGGGCTCTGAGGGAAATACTTATGACTTACCCTCTGTCCTTCCGAGTAAAGACCTGTCCCCGTCCCACGCTCCCCGCCGGAGCCGTTCGTGAACCAGACGAGCGCGTCCCGTGGTATGCCCGGCGTCTCCTCCCGCCATGCCTCGCCGTCCGGAATTTCCACTGTAAAGTTGTTTTCCCTGCACATTCGCGGGCTCGCGAAGTCTGACCTCATTTCAAGCATGGGCTCCTTCACTATCTCCTGAATTTTGCAGTGGCCCCTGAAGCCTGGGTTGATCTTCAGTCTACCATTGCAGGCTAGTCTGTATAGTCCTAGCCTGGCCTCCCACATAATAACTAAGTGTACTGGGGGCAGATCCAGCAACACCTCCACGGCGGCTGTTGGGGTTGAAGACATGGCCCCTGTGATGCGTAGGCAAGACATCCTTTGGATCTTGCCTAGTTTTTGTTTGGCACTGGATTGTGTCACCTTAGGCCACCAGACCAGTGCCGCGTATGTTAACGATGGCCTGACCACCCTTGTGTACAGCAAGTGGGCCATACTAGGTCTTAGTAATAGGGGTGCTGGTCGGGGAAGAAGATACAAAGGATGTATAAACGGCAAATGCGAAAAAAACAGCTTAGCATTTATCCCACTTTGCAGCTACGTCTCCTTAAAGTCCTGTTTCTTTGGGTGAGTTGAATAAAAGACTCACCCAAAGATGTCAACCCCAAACATTTTGACATTTAGGAACAATAAATTCCTGTTTACCCCGCACAGAACCCCTATTCGCGACAGGTCCCATAACCTTCCTGGGGGTTTTTCCCAAGAAATACTTCTTGTGGTTTATGCATTGAGGGTGGTTGTATGCATTCAGAAGAAAAGGAAAACACCCAGAATGAAGCAACAACATGCCTTAGTAAAAGATCACTGGTTTTTGTTTTACAGGGTGTTTAAATAATTTTTCTTAAAACTATTTTTTCAAATATCTTGAAAGTAGTTGAATATATATTGTATGAAATGTGGCATGGTATTATGAGGTATCATTACGCATGACTGTAACAATTTCACCACTGCCGCTTGGTGGCGCCACCGACAGCATCACTGGTTCATTAACATGGTCATAATTTTTTGTCCACCATGTATCCACGTTTTCGCGTTTTTCACGTCTCGTGTTGGTTTCCGCGTCTCCTACAATACGAACTATGATTTCGTCTTCCATATCAGCATCGATTATAGTCGGTCTTCCTGTATTTCTGTTTTTGGGATGAAATGAGCCAGTTTCACCTAATCTATCGTACAGTGCGTTAAAAGTTTTATGGTTTGGTTGCCTTCTATCGGGATAAAGCTGAAAATAGCGCTGTGCTGCTCCGCGAGAAGAAATTTTTATGGGCATAAAGACAAACCATATCTCGCATTTGTGAATTTGAAAAATCATGACGCGGCATTTTAACGCAAATAACAAAAATAAAGTGACAATTAAAGATACTTGTTTAATGTCAGTCGATTTTGACAAGTTATAGTAAACAAGTTCCTAGTTGCTACCATAACATACTTAGCAACAAAGTAAATACAGATTTTTGGTTTTCATTGAAAAAGTACGTTTATTTTGCAAACGGTCAACTTTTTCGGCTTCAAAGAAGTTTACCTTTTTTGTGTGAACCTAAATGGGCTTTCTTTATTATTGTTCGAAAATATGCATACAGGGTGGACAAAAAATTATGATCTTGTTAATGAACCAGTGTTGCTGTCGGTGGCGCTATCAAGCGGCAGTGGTGAAATTGATACCGTCATCATATTACGCATGATGCCTAATAATACCATGCCACATTTCATAATAATATGTTGAACCACTTTCAAGATATTTGAAGAAATAGTTTTAAGAAAAATTATTTAAACACCCTGTAAAACGAAAACTAATAACATTTTACTAAGGCATGTTAAGCCCAATCGCTTTATTTTTGTGCCAGCTATCATCCCTCAGCTAATGTCCAATTAATTATGGGGCACCCTGTATATTTTTTATATAATACATAAGATTGACCCAGGATATGGGTTCCAAAAGCTCCAATTCGCGCTCATTTCAACAAGTTACTTCATTATAAGCGAAACTTTGTTTATTAAAATTCGCTAATAAAATGTTAAAAATTGCAGAATGTCGGCTAAAACGCTATAAGCGAAATTTGGTTTATGAAAATTCGCTAATAAAATGTTAAAAATTGCAGAGTGTCGGCTAAAGCGCTATTTCATTTTGTTTATGCAAATTCGCCAATAAAATGTTAAAAATTGCAGTGTCTGCTAAAACACGTGCACAAGCCACACTGAAACACAGAAGCGGCATAGCATTGGAAAAAGCGTCGTCTCTGAGAGTATGTACCATTATCAAGAATTGAAATGATCAGGAGGTACATTTTTTTTATTTTTTATTTCAACAACACACCACGAGGGCTTACAGCCTAAATACTATCGTACCGTGGGTGTCGACAAGGAGGAAAGAGGCAACTTGTTAAATTTGGACTTGAAGGTTTGGTGGTTCGGGGGAGAAGGAAAATCATGTGCCGGCAAGGAATTCCACAACTTGGAGGTTCGGGGGACAAAAGAGCGGGCATAACAAGATGTTCTATGTCTGGTGACCTGGACAGTAAAAGAGTGCATTTGCTCTGTTCCCCTGGTAGATCTGTTGGGGGCAGCAGGTGGAGGAACTATGGAAGAAAGCTCCTCTGAGCAGTGCCCGTGCAGATATCTATCAAAGAGAGAGAGAGTGCACCAACGGCACGTCTGTGGGCAAGGGATGGCAGCCTTTGGGTGAGGGTAGGGTCACCGATTAGACGTATAGCTCTCTTCTAAATGGAGTCCAGGATAGCGGGTGTAGAAGCGGCAGCGGCACCCCAGATGTGGGAGCAGTATTCGAGGTTTGGTCTTATTTGTGAAGTATATAAGGTATAGAGATTAGCTGGTGAAAAGTATTTGCGAGCCCGGAAGAGGAAACCTAATTTTTTAGCAGCCGCTTCTGCAATTGATGTGACATGTTAGTGCCAATTGAGATTTCGATCCACAGAAATGCACAAGTGAAAAGGACTCATTACTTTGAATAACTTGGTTGTTTATTGTGATGGGCTGGTGTATATCTTATGAGAAAGAAAGCAAGACTGTGATTTGGTGGGGTTGAACTGTACAATATTTCTACTTCCCCAGTCTAAATGTTAAAAATACACGCCAACAGAACGTTTTCAGGTCAATCCCTCGATTGGACATCGCAACACAGTCGAGAGTTTTTTTAAGCTAATATGCTTTTTTTTATGCGAAACACATGATGCCTAGATTCACACATATTCTGTATCAGGTACCCATTTATAATCCTTATTTTAATAACACATCTACAATAAAAGGAGGAAACGCCGGACATGGAACTTTGTTATTAATTTTTAAGTTTCCTCCTGATTTTGTCAGTTTGTGTGCGGTCATCCTTGAGAGAGTGAGTCGTTCGTTGTAATAATAAGATAGTAGACTCCAGTTTTTTCAACGAGTCTATACAGGATGTTGCGGTTTGTTGTAGAAGACGGGTTGAATATCTCTATGAGAACACGAAGTTGTTACCTTTCAGGTAAAATCTTGTTACATCTAGTAAATGATATAAAGACAATAGATTTACATATGTTAGCATCCTCGTTGAAAAGACAGGAAGTTATATTTTATTGACTGATTGTGTATTTCATTATTAACCATTTTTTAAATTAATTATCTGTTAGCGTTTGCTTCGTGGACACACTAGGAAATAAAGAGGCTACATCAAATGTAATCAAAGCCTCTCCTTCAACCAATTTATACCGCGAATCATGAGTGATCTTCATATCATTTTTAAGAAAGCTGATTTCAGCTAATTTTTCAACAAAAAAAACCATTGAAAATGTGTTAGTTAATTTAAAAGATGAGGATAAAGTCTCAACAATGTGGCGTGTTTATGAAATAAGATTGTAATACGTAAATACGTTGGACAAACTAACAGAGCCGTTGAAACCAGGTTTAAGGGGCATCTGGAACAGCTGCGATACGGTACTATAGACAAGTCATGCGTTCCCCGCCATATTTGGGATAATAATCACCATTTAGATGAAGAAAACCTGAAGCGTATCAAAAATATTAGACAACCGGTAAAATTAGACGCCTACGAGAGTATATATCTCTAAGGCCATAAACAACAAAGTTTGTTAAAATAGAGCTACGCCATGCCTATATAATTCCAAAAATGGTAGACAACCGGTGAAATTAGACGCCTACGAGAGTACTTATATCTCTAAGGCCATAAACACCAAAGTTTGTTCAAATAGAGCTACACCATGCCTATATAATTCATTATCCGCAGTGTATCTGATAACAAGATGGCGAAATTACTGAGCAACAAGTATAACGTAATTTTTGAGGGACTTCCGGTAAAACAAACATAGAAAATTTGTAAGGCTAGATGTATTCTAACCATAATTAGAACCGCGGACCGATTTCGCTCTAATTAGAGCTAATCAGTACTATATACTAATTACAGTGAGAACACACCTATAAAGTAATACGGCTATGGTAGCCAGCCCACTAGCACATTGTGAGATGTATGACAGAGTCGCCATCTCGGTTCGGAACCAGGTAGTATGTTGTCACGACAGCTCCAATGGTATACAATAGAGACTGTGTACAACCAACTAACAATTTTGTAAATTGTCAGTGCTGGTCGATGTCTTCCCTAATATAGAGACAATGTATGTAAGGCTAGATGTATTCTCACCATAATTAGAACCGCGGACCGGTTTCGCTCTAATTAGAGCTCGTCAGTACGGTATACTAGTTAAAGCGAGAACACACCTACAAAGTACTACGGCTATGGTAGCCAGCCTCCTAGAACATTGTGAGATGTACGACAGGGTATGTGTGTTCTCACTGTAATTGGTATATCGCACTGAGAAGCTCAAATTAGTGCGAAATCGGTCTGCGGTTCTAATTATGATGAGAATACATCTAGCATTATATATATATATATATATATATATATATATATATATATATATATATATATATATATATATATATATATATATATATATATATATATATATATATAAAGCTATACAATTTACAATTAAGTCCAATGCCTGACAAAGACAGGGTATAATCGGCTACCATGCATATATTGATACATACTACAGGCATAAATAATAATTCAATGATAGTCAAACAATATAAATAATACACGCAACTCAAACTACCCGAACTGGCGATCACGAAATCCACTAAAAACTCGGAAACCGTCTAAATCGTTTGTCAACAATTACCACGTTAGAATGACAGATGACATGAAATTAAAAATTTGTGAGGTGACTGTTTTTCAAGTAGGGGATTCGATAAACTGTTTAAAATAAGGTTTTAGACTGAACATATAGTATATAGTGGAAAGATCAATGTTTAAGGAAGACTACAAAGACATTTTTAAGGAGCTATCACTTTTATATAAAAAAAAATGAGGTTTTGCCAAATCATCATTTGACAATTTTTTTGTCGCAGAATTTGTTCAAAAACATTCCTCGCCTAGAATAGATATCCAAGAATTAGAGATGACTCGCAAAAAAATTAATTTTTGCAAATTGTACGGTTCAGAGAGGGCTAAATGTATTTGCGCGAAATCCTAAATGTTTGAATTAAACTAACGAGCGTGTATTAGCATTATTAATTTAGAAACACTGGCATAGTGGTTTTAATTACCCGTTTATATACTCGCGAAGCACCCGAGAAATTGTTATTTGTGGGTGCAGATTTATAATGAATACACGTGGTAAAACAATAACAATTTAATATGACGAAGTTACGGATTTACATACAAAAACGAATGGGTGAGTTGTCATCCAATAATGATCAATACAATAAAAAGTGACTTACGGTTGGAGATGGGTAGGTTGCTGGTTACCGCACTGGTAGCTGGGGGCGTCGTCCAAAGGGGCCAAGGTGTCTCAGGTGTCCAGGTGACATATGTGTATTGCGGTGTTGATGCCGCGTTTGAAGGGATTTATAATCAAGGGTCAGTCGCTCGTCGGAAGATTGGTTCTTCCCACAACGAGGCTCACTGACCTGTCCACGGGACCAAGGTGGCAACCGTGGGTTTTGATGTCTTGACTAGGTGTCGCGGGTCAGGCGATCTTCCTGTGATGCTCCTTGACCCCTGGGCGACGACGAATTTATCTTTGGTGTGACCACAGCATAATCAACTATTATGCTGTGTCTGACTACCCCTCGCGGTTCAGTCGGTCTTGCCACGACCTTACTGGACGCTGGATGACGAGGAAGATGATGAGAAGGTCGAGTCTTGGGTCCTCTAGTAGCTGCTTCTCTCGCTTGTTGCCGCTGGATGACACCTGTCACAGGAGCGCCACTATCGGTACCTGCGCCTCTGGTGGCTGTTGTAGGCATTAAGAGAAGTTGCGGCTAATAAAGAACCGGGTTAGACTCGGGGATGTTAGGCGCCAGAATTCGACAATATTAGGACACAAATGCAATGACATTATGTATTTCCATTCATAAGTGTCATATTATAAGAATATGAAAAGATACAAAAAATATAAAGAAATCGGCTCACGATTCTATGAAACTGCTTTTAAAGCAGTTTGTTTTTTGAACTTAAAATTAAGACGTGATCTAAGATCGAAACAGTGGAATCTGTTTCAATGGCCGACGAGCTCGTCACAATTGAATTAATGATGTAATTAGCTGTTTACTTAGATTTGCTTTTAGGATATGATATATAATTTCCTGGGGGCAAGTTGCCATCTGTCTATAACTACCAGGGCAAGAAACAATGTATTAGGTAGCATACATATGCTACCTAATAAATTGTTTCTTAACACTGGACCACATGGTCCAGTGGTAGAATGGGCGCGTGATACGCGGGAGGCCCGGGTTAAGTTCCCACCAGATGCATTATAAAATTATAAATTTCAGCAGACATTTTTATTGTTGATATTAAGAAAATTCACTAGTAGAGAATTTGTTCTCAAAAAAAGCTTCTTTATTGGAAAATACTTTTTTTTCCTCTAAATATAAATTCGTTTTCTTCTGGAAAGCTATTGTAACTAACTTTAAAGAAATTTGTAATTTTTAAGGAGACTTACAATACCTAGATATACCAAATTTTAATTTTCTAGCTTTATAGAAAATTAAGTTTTGGGCATTTAACGTTTTATTATCAAACGGAGGTAGAACACAAGATTGAAATATGTTTTATGATAATAAAGAGATGTGGATGATAACACTTTCGAGGGAAATTCTTCAAAAGAGCGTGTGTTAGGACCTCTAAAACCGATCTTCAAGGTGTGTTTAAATTTAACGTATTAATTTTGGTGAATTTTTATTTTTTTAAATTAATTAATAGAGAGGTATCGATGGCGAGACTTAGCAATAATTTTTTCAAATGAGGGCGAACTAGGACCACTAGAACCCATATCCGGGGTCAGTGTCAATTTATATATATATATATATATATATATATATATATATATATATATATATATATATATATATATATAGGTAGGTTTCCATCCGATAACTCGAAAATTAATTAATCGATTTGGATAAAACCCGGCAACTACCTTTCTTTTATTAATAGCTTGGATGAGTTCGTTAGCCAGGAATATCGGACAAGCTTTTCCGGGAAAATTTTGAGTTTTCTTTAAAAAAAATTCTCCGAAAATTACAAAGCTATTTGAAAGAAATTCGGCGGATATATTGCCGTGGGAAAGATCTTATTACATACCGGAATTCCACTCTTATAAGTTTATAGAAAATTGAGTTATTTAGATTCCAAGCATTTAATGAAAATTCATAACGCACTTACTGCGTCCTAAACTTTTAGTGATATGATGTACTACAAGGGAACGATTCTTTTGCAAAATCACTACTATAACGCACTTGCTCCGTCCCGAATCTGTTTAATTTCGAGTTAACTTGGGATAAATTTTAATATTTTGTTGTACTCTTGATTGCTACTTTTGGGTCACTTGTTTAAAAACAACTGACGTATGATCGAATTTATTTTACATCATATTTTCTACGGCTCCTGATATCTCGTGGCCTGTATAATGCCTTATCAAAGTTTGCTTGGAATGTAAATACAATTAAAATAACACTGTTCAATTATTTATCACGTAACTGATAAATTTTATATACAAATATTATTCCACCAAAATATTGTTTAATTAATAGCTTAATGTGTGTAAAAAAACTCAAGCTTCAATTTATATCATCGTTAATAATTATTGGAAAGTGTCTCGTGATTAATTGGTATTTAAGTTATTAAACTTTGGTATTTATTTAGAAATAGATTAATAAATATCAATAATGATACAATATTGTTTTATTATTATTTTCGTGTACAAAAAATAAAATTGTCTCGAACTTGATTACCTGATGGAATTGTTATCCATTGGTTAAAAGTCACTTCTTGTCTAACAGGATGTTTCGGTATTTTATAACGTGCTTAAAAAAATGTTGTTAGTGTTAAATATGTTTTTAGCGAATTTTTAAAATTCGCTTATAGAGAGGTTACGATGCGGAGACTGCCAATTTTTTCAAATCAGCGCGAAATTGGTTCCCTAGAACCCGAAACCAAGCTCCGTATATATATATATATATATATATATATATATATATATATATATATATATATATATATATATATATATATTATATATATACGAATGCGGGACAATAAGTCTGTGACTTTTTGAATGAAACACGGGTTCTTTTTACAAAAAAATCATTTTATTTCTCAACATAGTCTTCTTTGAGCTCTATACACTTCGTCCAACGTTTATTCAATTTTTTTATCGCTCCAAAAAAATAAGATTTGTCGGGGTCCTCAAAATAGGTATTTGCTTGTGAGATGATTTCATCATTGAAGTCAAATTTCTTTCCGCCGAGCCATTTCTTTAAGTTTGCAAGAAATAGTCACTCGGGGCTAAATCCGGAGAACAGGGCGAATTTGGGACCAATTCGTAGCCCAATTTTTCCAATTTCGCCATGGAGACTACACATGTGTGCACCCTTGCGTTGTCTTGGTGGAAAATAACTTTTTTCTTGGCCAGGCCGCTTTTTCTTCAAATCGTCATTGAATTGGTTCAATAAGTTGGTATAATATTCGCCATTGATTGTTCTTCCCTTTTGAAGGTAATCAATGTGGATTATACCGCGTGCATCCCAAAAAACGGTCGCCATGACTTTATTGGCTGATAAACCCACCTTGGCCTTCTTCGGCGCCGATTCGCACGGAGGAACCCACTGTTTTGACTGCTGCTTAGTCTCTGGTGTGCTGTGGTGAATCCATGTTTCGTCCACGGTTACGAAACGGCGCAAAAACTTGTCCCTATTGCAGTTGAACAACGTCAAACACGCCTTCGAAGTTGTCTAACAATTGCGTTTGTGGTCGAGTATGAGCAAACGCGGCACCCATCTTGCGGATAGCTTTCTCATACCCAAGTGATCATGCAAAATCGAAACCACTGAGCCATGTGATATGTCTATGGCTTCCACAATCTCCCGCACTTTCAATCTCGAATCGGCCAACACTATATCGTGAATTTTTTTCAATTGTTTTGAGTGTGGCAACGTCACTGGGCGTCCAGAGCGTTCGGCGTCATTTGTGCTTGTACGGCCGCAACCAAATTCAGTAAACCACTTTTTTACCATGGAAATTGATGGTGCAAAGTCCCCATAGTATTTATCAAACTTAGCCTTGGCTTGAGTGATGTTTTTCCGCAAAAAATAATGATGAGCATACGAAATTTTCCGGGAAAACCTGTGGATTTTCCTGGCCAACGAACTTACCCATGCCACTTATTTTTTGAGATATCGGTGTGATATCTATGTATATGTATATATATATATATATATATATATATATATATATATATATATATATATATATATATATATATATATATATATATATATATATATATATATATAATATGTATGTATCTGAGCGATAACTCAAAAAATACTAAACTGATTTTAACGAAACTGCACATATCTTCAACTTGTTAAAGACCAAGGACGAGTTCGTTAGCCAGCCCGATCGGACCAGTTTTTCTATTAAAAAAAGGAAGATTTTTCTGAAAATAAAGCTTGTATCTCAAAAACGCACAAAGTTATTTTGATGAAATTTGGTAGGTATGTTGCCCCGGTAAAGAAAGACCTTACTATATCCCAAAATGTAACTTTCTGGGTTAATAGCAAATTGAGTTATTCAAATTTGAAACATTTAATAAAAATTCACTACCACAAGCTATCAGAAATAAGAACGTTACTTAAGCTTGTCACTTTAACGTTTCATTTGACATTTGTGAATACAATTTAACAAGAACTTATATATTGTGAAAATGTAAACATAGATAATCCTATCAAATTAACCATTTCGTACATTTTTTGTACCAAAATTAATTTAAATATTCAGATATTCTTTTTCGAAAAGTTGCTAAATCATGCCATAATCTGATCGGTTATTGGAATTTAATAAAACACAAAAAAATCTTTAAACTGATCTCTACAAGAATCATGGCATGCGATTAGAAAATGTTGGTAATTAATAAAAAAATGTTTGATAAGTTATTGTAAAAGAAATTTGTCGAATTTTTGTGAATAAAATTTAGTGTAACATTTCTAAAGGTATTCTGTAAGAAAAAGGGTGAATTTATGTCAAAGAAATTGTCTGCAAATTTTCATAAGAACATTTTTTTCAATGTAAGTACACTGGGAGAACCCCAACGCGTGTACATTTTGACCATAACATTTACACAAAAACTAAATGTATTTAAAGTGTTGCCTTATTCTATATACCCTATTTGTTACTATAACGCACTTGCTTGATTCATGAAGGAGAGCAATGAAGTAACCATAAAAACAGTGAATTATGTATAGTTCACTTCCATTTAATTATAATAATACTTATAATACCTTATTTAGTCGATAAAGATAAATGAAGTGGAAACACCGCGTAAACTCGATCACAGAAATTCGTAACCTCAAGAATCTAGCTGGTAAGGAGAGCTAAACTGTAGAATTATCGGGTTCAGTTGTGTGTGTGAGCGCGCGCGTGTGTGTACGCGCTTCTAATTTTCGTAAAAAAAAATTCTATGAAAATTCACTAGCATAAGGCACTTGCTGCGTCAAGACTTGTTAATTATAAGTAAAGAAAGACGCTAGTTAAACATTTGGTTGCATTTTCAAACATGTTGGAGATACGCAGATGCTAGGAGGGGATTGTAAATTACCAAACTGGCGCACATATAGTCGCCCCATAGACTAAATTCAAAGGTGATCAATACTTATTGATGGCGGCGTCGAATTCCATGTGCCCATGTCTTCGTCCCTATAATGGAATTGGAACCCTGTAGTCCAGTATCCACAAACACCTCGTTTCACATACGAACCCCCATAGGACATGCCGTTCTGTCTCATTTTCTTACCCGCGAAATCCAATTTTATATTTGTCTCTCGCCAATTGATAAATTCTCACATGGAAAGTCGATATTTTACATCTGTATCGGGCGTTTAGGATAAAGACTTTAATTTAGGCAATAAATTTGGTACAGAGTGTGGATCGCACCGAACCAAACAACGAGTGTTTCAAAACACCTCGCGTTACAGTTATTGCATTTAAAATAGTATTTTTTATCACGCATGATACAAGACATTTTCTATCACATATTACATGCCAAAATCGGCTTTAAATTAGATATGTTACAATTGGAAAAAAAGTCTGGCTGCAGTAATTGCTTATGATAGCGAATTTTCATTTAAATATTTGAAATTGCGGAATTTTTCGATTGAATGCTCTTATTTATTTTGTTTTAGAGACCTGAATATTAGTATATAGTATACGTGTAAATACAACCCTGCCTACTAAATTTGGTTACCATAGCCCTATGATTTTCGCAGATACAGAAATTTTCCCAGAAAAACCTGGTCTGATTTTCCAAGTTCACGAACTTATCCAAACCATTTACACGAGAAAGCTATTTACAAAATTGATCAAAATCGACCCGTGATTTTTTGAGTTACTGGTATGATATTATTATTGGCATGACACTGATGAGCTCTAATGAGAGCGAAACTAGTATGTGTTTCCAACAATAGTCAGAATATGTCTATGGCTAGAGGAATTGGGAATTAAAAGGCTTTTCTACCAGACAATACGTTTCATTTATAACCCTACGCGTTTCGGCCCCTATCGAGCCATCTTCAGGGGTTGATTAATTGCTGTCTTTAGTTGCAGAAAATGTGCTGTATGGGATGTTGCCCAAGTTTTGCTTTTTCATCCGTTGTCCACAGATTTCCAGACGAAAATGACACTGAACAAGAAAACAGAAATGCGATATCACCAGACTTGAAGCAGCTAGAGGATGAATATTAACGACGCTTATTTTTAGTGAGTTTTCATTAAGAAAACTATTAGAGAGGTATCGATGGTGAGACTTTCGGAAATTTTCTTCAAATGAGCGCGAATTAGGGCCCCTGGAACCCATTTCCAAGGTCAGTTAAAAAGTATGTATATATATATATATATATATATATATATATATATATATATATATATATATATATATATATATATATATATATATATATATATATATATATATATATATATATGAGATATACTTGGTTCTCGGGTTGAACCGCGTCCAAAATATATTAAACGCGCCGTTTCGGCTCCTAACTCTAAGGCCTTAATCTGCCTACTCCTTAGAGCGGTGGACAAAGGTGGGTTAGGTTGTTGTAGCTCGATTACGGGGCCTCAATCTGCCTACTCCCCAAATCTCGCCGGAGATCGTCTGTGAGGTCTCAATGTGTTCAACCCTAGGCCTAAGAGAGATCTGGCAGTTCGTTGCATGTCTTGTATTGTATGTATCGTTTCATTTACCTGCTTCGTTATTAGTGAAAGTAGTCGGGTCACGGTCAGGGGTTTAGTCGCGGTACTTAAAGGATTAAGAGGATTAAAAGGATTACAGGCATTTGTTGAGACAGATAATGGGGCAATGAAATTTTCTATTAAATTTATTGCTTTTTGTGTATTTGTAATGAATATATAATACGTTTCCAAGTAATCGGAAGACGAAGACCATTATCTCTCTTATTTAAACAATCGGGACGGTTTTCGATCTCGATTGCTTTGCGGACAATTCGTTTTGAAGTTGTAAACCGGGGCTATTGTTTTGGAGTAGTAGAAGTCTATTTTGTGAATATGATGTATGACCAGCGCCGATGAGGGGTCGGATTTTCTGACTGCGAGAGTGTGTTCATATAGTCTATTGTGGATGGGTCTGTTTGCCCTACATGAGTTCGGGAACAGTCAGAACCAGGAATTTCGTAAACTCCGTGAGATTCGTTTGGAATCGTATCCATGGGAGTTTTTATCAGATTTGACAGTTTTTGCTCTGTTGTGAATATGGTTTTGATATTATGGGTTCTAAAAATTCGGCTGATTTTGTCGGTGACACCTTTAATGTATGGGAAAAACGCTGTGTGTTGTTGTGTGGAATCTGGTCTGTTCTTGTTGTGGTGTAGTGGTTTGTTGTTTCTAATGGCTCGTAGTATGTGATTATTGTCGTATCCATTTTCTATCAATGTATGTCATAAAAAGTTTAGTTCTGTCTGTTTATTGTTGTTGTCCGTTAGTCTGAGAGATCGTGTTACTAGTGCTCGAACCACGGAATTTGGTTGCGATGGGTGATGGTGAGATTAGGCGTTAAGATAACGATTCGTGTGGGTTGGTTTTTTAGTACACAGTGTAAGAAAATCCTCTGACTGGGTTTTTAGTGATGCGTACATCTAAGAAAGGCTACGAAAAATTATTTTCTATTTCCATGGTGAACTGGATTTGGGGGTTGATGTTATTTAGGTAAGAAAGAAATTCGTCCAGAGATGCTTTACCGTGTGGCCAAACAGCGAAAATGTCGTCAACGTATCTTAACCAGCAGGTTGTTTTAAGTTGGGATGAATTGAGTGCTTGTGTCTCGAAGTTTTCCATGAAAATGTAAGCCAATGCAGGAGAGAGTGGTGAACCCATTTGAGCACCTCGAACTTCTTTGTAAAATGTGTTTTGAAAAAGGAAATAAGTGTTGGATGTGCAGTGTTGTAGAAGAGCTAAGGCATCGTGTGAAATATTGTGTTTATTTTTGAGAATGTCAAGGGTTTCATATAGAGGTATAGAGGAAACTATACCAAAGCTAACTAGGATGTCGTTTTGAGAAATGGTGTTGTTTTGAAGAAGGTCAATGAAATGAGTGGGGGTTGGCTAGATGTTTTGCAAGTTTTTGTATGGGTGAACGGTGGGCACTTACGATATGGCGAAGGGAATATCAGGCTTATGGATTTTCGGGAGACCGTATTTTCTAGGGATGCGAGATTATTTTTCGCGGGGTATTAGTTCTTTTTTGAGGTCAGGACTTAGTTGGGAGTTGTTGATGATAGTTTTGGTTTTCTCTTCAAGATAAGTTGTAGGGTCGTTAGGGATTTGTTTGTAGTCTGTGCTGTTTAGTATATTGTCCATCTTTTGTATATAGTCTGTTTTGTCGAGTATGACTGTAGCGTTGCCTTTGTCTGCTGGTAGGATTATAATTTCTGTGTTTCGGTTTATGTCTCTGATTGACTGACGTTCGCGAGAAGAAAGGTTGGAAGGTGGAGGTTTGGCAGAACGTAAAGTGCGTTATAGCAGCTTCTGATTGAGAAATTATCTTTTCTGTTGGGATAAATTTAGGGGTTGGTGCAAAATTAAAACCTTTGGATAGAACTTTGATGGCTACGTCACTTATGTTGGAATTTGAGAGGTTGTGAACTACTGTAGTAGGATTGGCGTTATGTGAGTGCTGTTTGATATTTTTGTTGTCTAGAAGATGCTGTAATTTTCTTTTCTGTACGTCCGTCTTTTGTTGTATCACATGTTCAGCTTTACTTTGTGAGAGTCTGTCTAGAGTGTCCCAAAGTGTAGGGTATCTAGACATGTTCCAATTTTCAATCAGAACATTTTTTTGTCTGTCGGCCTGTACGCCTGTCAGTTAGCAGGCGCAATAACTGAAACAGATTGAGATGTAATTTTCAAATTTGATATCTAGTTAGCACCCGACAAAGGAACGCTTCGAATTGTTTTTGGGTAACATCGCTTCAGGGGATGTGACCGTTCAAAGTCATCTGCAGGTCAAACGCTATTACATCGTATCAGAAGCTTATAGGTACAGGAATACAATAATTTTCTTTGTACTCCAGTCAGGGACCCTAGGTTCATTTCATGAGAATGTCTTTCTGGTGAGAGTAAATTATGACAAATATGTGGAAATGATTCAATTTGCACCACTATTTTAGTGTATTGTAGCGAAGTTCGAAGATTAATTTCTTCTTTTTTTTGTTGCTATTAATTCATGCAATAAATTTTAAAACCATAGCATTTTTGAATAAGGAATGAAGAAATGTTTCAAATGAGGTATCACAAGCTCCTACTTCCTATTTAAAAATTTGGTGGTTGCAACTGTAGCTCGAAGGGTGTTGAGGTTGAATGTAGTTTTTACGTTGCAGGATGTCACGTTTTAATCTAATATATATATATATATATATATATATATATATATATATATATATATATATATATATATATATATATATATATATATATATATATATATATATATATATATATATATCCTTTATTTGTTTGCTGTACGTTTGTGATTTCTTATTGGTTTGCGCGGACTGCAGCTTCGAACCGTCCAGGTTCATCATCAGCACGCTATCATCAGCATCAGCAGCATATATATATATATCAAAACATGTTGCGAAACATAATAAACCGATTTTGATTAAACTTGGCACGTGTCTTTCTTCCAGTTTTTTAAGTGGTATTAAAACACCCGTTATAATCTGCAGGCCGGACACGAGAATTAACGAAGCTAATTAAATTCTCCCAACTTTGTTTCGTTGTTAAGACTGTTTAATAACCTCTACGTGTTTGTTACTGTTTGGACAGGTGTAATAAATGAAAAATTAGAGAAATTACACACGGATTTATGTTATTCATATCAGAAGGGATTTAGAGAATCTGTTGTGTAGCTTTAGTAGTTTTTTTTTGCTGTGAGAATCATTTCAACTGCTACTTGATTATACTGCCTCTATAGCTTTATAAGATGTTTTTGGTTTGTTAAGCAGTTTATTGTAAAGCTGACTTATGACTTATTAAAAACAATTTTACTTGTCACCACTGCTTTTTTAATTCCATCTTAAGGGCCTTAAGATTTACGACGAGGGGTTGGTCGCTATGTAAATGTATATACAGTGAGTGGCAAAATTATGGAATAATTTCATTAAAAATTTAGCGATTTGTGTTTTCACGGAAGGCTTGGACACGTGAACTCCAGTTTAGAAATACACATTTTTGCATAAAATCTACGTTTCTGCCCCTCATGCTTTTCAAATATGACGTCATCGGCATTATTTTAATGACAACCCCCGGTTTTTTATTTTATTTTGATAGATCATTGAATTGTCTACACGGTACCATTAAAATGTTGATACCTCACATTGTTAAATTTTCGAATGAACGTCATTCAATGAGTGGAAAACATAAACTCTATTCAAAACAACAATCAAAATATATCGAATAAGAGATTATTTCCTCTGAATAAAATGTTGAAAATTGTATCCACAAGTAGGTACTAATCTACTAATCACTAATCAGAAGAATCAGGTGTACATCATTGTCGAACTAACGTTATTCTTAATATCATAAATCTTTTTTGAAAGTTGATTAAGTATGGCACATTTAGATGAAACCCAGCGTATAGAAATTTTAATTCTTGTTGAATGAAGTGATAAAACTAGAACACAGCAAGAAGTGTGCAATTTGTTTAATGCGAAAGATCCAGATAGACGTATCAACCAATCCAGTATGAGTAAAATCGAGAAGAAATTCAGAGAAACTGGACATGTTAATCACGTGCAAAGTGCAGGGCGTCGTAAGAAAATTGCGTGAAGACGTAGAACGTTATATTTTATTAAGTGTGGGTGAGAATCATCACGTTGCATCTCGATAAATGCAGCAGGCTATGAAAATTTTCAGCGATCAGTATTACGTGCATTAAAATTAGAAAATTACCTTCCTTACACAATTCAGCTGCTGCTACTGCACGAACTTTATTCGCCAAGTCTTTTTTTCGGACGAAGTATCATCTTGGCTAACAGTAAATAAACAAAATTACACGTGTTAGAGTAGAGATAATCCTCATTGGATGACTGAAGCTTATACACAACACCCTTGTAAAGTTAACGTGTGGGCAGGAATATTCCACGATAGAGTCATAGGTCCTTTCTTCTTCGACGAAAATCTCACTGGACAGCGATACCATAATTTTCTAAGGAATGAGCTTATTCCTGCTCTTGCTGCAAGTTTTCCAAATGAAGATGATCCTGATTTACCAAGCGGTGAGCGCCGCCGTGGCCGTGTTGGAAAGTCGGTTGAAACTTCCCAATTCGGACTAGGGGGACGACGTTTCGAGACTCACCGGCAGCGGATACTTTTTCAAATCACTTCTGTCGTTGAGATCGAGCTCAAGGTGGAGGGTAGGTTAGTTTAAGTGAGCAGAAGGGGTCAGCATTGGCCTAATTGCCAGTAAGCATCTTACCTTTACCAAGTGGTGATACTTGGTTTCAACAAGACGAAGCACCTCCGCACTTTGCACGTCCTGTTTGCGAGTTTTTAAATGACTGCTTTCCTGGCAAGTGGAGATCGGTAGGAGAGGACCAATAGAGTGGTTCCTTAGCTCCCCAAATCTTACGCCCCTAGATTTTTATGGGGTTATTCAAAATAAAAAAACTATGTTAACAAACCAAATAATCTAAATTTGCAAAATCGAATTAGGTATGAATTAAGTCGAATTAGACCTGACGTCGTCATTCGCAATGTACAAGAGGAATGTGTCAATAGATTTGCTTATTTTTCAAGAAGTCAGTGGATTGCATTTCGAACACTTTACAGTGTGAAACACACCTATTGAATAAAATTCATTATTTAGCAAAAAAAATTGTTTTTGTGGAAAACGCTGAGACACGTGAAGTTTAATTTGTCGAACATTATCTTATAATCATAGTTTTTTCATCACAGTTCGATGGATCACATTTCTCTGAATGCAGAGATACCGCATATGTATGGTCTAATATTACCGTTTTCAATACAGGGTGGAAATTTAATACTGGAATATTAAAAGTAAACAGTTCACCCTGAAATTCAAATTTCTAAAATAAACTTAATAAAAACGTCTCTTTCTTATAATAAATGTTCAAAATGTTCTCCATTCACTTGCACACAACGAAATAATCTGCTCTGGAATTCTTCCCTAACTCTGTTCAACAGGTCAGGCGTTACGTTCCTAATTTCTGTTGTTATTTTCAAATTCAATTCATCTAAATTAGCAGGTTGCGTTTTGTATACTCCGTTTTTAAGGTATCCCCATAAAAAGAAATCAAGAGGTGTAAGATCTGGCGATCTAGCGGGCCATTCTACGAAACCTCTTCGTCCAATCCATCTTTGTGGAAAGACTTCGTGTAAATACTCCTGTACTTGAAGAGCAAAGTGGGGCGGTGCACCGTCTTGTTGGAACCATATCCTTTCATGGGGATTATTAGGTTCCATTGCATTTGGATACACTTTTAATAACATTGGGACAGCCTGTTCTCTTAGCATTTCTAAATATCTTGGACCGTTTAGATTTTCTATAAAAACAGATCCAATTACATGATACCAGCCCAAACGTTCAACTTCTGAGGACGCTGAGTGTGTGTTTGTCGCATCAGTGGGGGTTTTCGGCAGCCTAGTATCTGCAATTTTGCCTGTTTACATCGCCATTCTAAAGAAATGTTGTTTCATCGGAAAATAGAACGTCATCAGAAGAAATAACATTTCTATGTCCAGCAGTTGTTCACAAAATTGCAGTCTTCTATCAGAATCACCGTCAATCAACTCTTGAATGTGCTGTAGTTGACAGGGATGCATTTTTGCGTTTACGCGTTTTTGAGACACCTTAAAACTGTTGATTGACTAACATCATTTTCAGGTACAACTTGACGGGTAGAAGTTGTTGGTTCTTCTTGAAAAGCAAATAAAATATTGAGTTTTACATCTTTAACAAACTTGGGTCTCCTAGGCAAATCTGGATGTTTTGCATTAAATAGGTCAACAACTTGTGCCTGTGTTCTACACATATCACCATACCCAATTAATTAATATTTCTGTTCGCAAAGTTTCAGTTAAGTATCGCATTATTACACCAAAAATTAATTGAAATTATCGGAACAAAATTACGACTAATTTATTAGGAGACCGTGCATTCAACAGAATACACCACAAGATAAAACAGAACTGTTACATTTCACCTTTCACACTGCAAAAATTAGTAGTTAATAAGAAAAGATTAATTAATGATACCAAGTACATTTTAGATAAAAGACAATATAAGAAATTTAAGATAAGAGTCAGTGAAGAATTCCAGAGCAGATTATTTCGTTGTGTGTAAGTGAATGGAGAACATCTTGAACATTTATTATAAGAAGGACGTTCTTATTAAGTTTATTTTCGAAATTTGATATTCACGGTAAACTGTTTAGTTTTAATATTCCGGTATAGATTTTAGAGGTCCTAATTCTCGCTTCTTGAAAAAAAAAAAGGATTTAAATCAAAATTGTAATTAAACAAATTTTTCTACGAAAATGTGCTGAATGAATAACAATGCAATTGATGGTGACCATATTTTGGTAATTCTTATAGACAGGAATTACAGGTTTAAAAGTGTATAAATTCGTACCAGTTTTACTCGTATTATAGATATATAGTAGCAGGTTAAGTAATCGAAAACCTTGAGAAACAAATGAAAAAAGCTAATCTGAATAACAAATTGCCAAGGGCGACAACTACGGCAAATATTATCTATTTACTTCCTGATGTAAAAGAAAGTAACTTTCCTAGGGAAGAAACCCTGAACTTGACCATGAAAACCGGTGGCATATAGTGGATGAAAAAAGTATATTTTTTATTTGCATAATTAGTACCTATACACATATTTTTAACAAAATAATTGAACAGAGACATTTTCATTTGACACGATAGATGATAAAAATTCTTTTCGCTATAATCCGTGTTTAAACCCCTAAGAATAATTTATGAGCGAATTTTCATAAGAAAATTTTGCTTTAAGAGAGGTCACGACTGGGATTTTCGAAAAATTTCTTCAAATGAACGCAAATCCTATGTATGTTATTTATACATATACACGATGATGAAATTTTTTTATAAATAGTGTTATAGACTTTTAAAAAATGGAAACTTAAGTTTAATGGAAAAATTTATTAAACCAAGGAAAACAAACAAAATTTAGCGCCAACAAATTGTTCTCTACCTACCGTTTGGCATTGACCGATACGGGTGGAAACACTTTGTACACCGCGTTTAAAATTGTCAGGACTAATTTGCTCCACTTCAACGCGAATTCTTTGCTGTAGCTCCTCTAAATTATTTGGTCTTTCGAAATAAACTTTCGATTATAAATAACCCAACAGAAACATCCAAGGGAGTCAAGTCTGGGGAACGCGGTGGCCACTCAATTGCTCCTCGACGCCCTATTTATCTTTCAGTCAATGTGGCATATAGATAGACGCCTACACCAAAGTGAGGAGGTGCCCCGTCTTTCTGAAACCAAATATCTTGATAAGGCACAGTAATTTTTACTTCATTAGTTAAAAAAATTGGAAATTTTCCTCTTATAAATGCTAACTTTTAGACTCGTCAATTTCTTTCTGTGAAATTTAATGTTCCAAAATACAGTTTTGTTGAATAAATGTAATCTATGTTTTTCCCTAATTAAATTTAACATAATTTGGAAAATGTTACTAATGATATTCATTGTTGTTAGAAAAGGACATTACTGTGCACGAAATTTAATAGAATAAACAAAGATGGATATACCAAATCTTGGTATTAGTGCTTCTAATCAATATAATGTCACATGAGTTACATTAATTCGAGACAAAAAATTCAGAGGCTTTGAGGTGGATTGTTTATAAAAATTATCCTGACATTCTTTGGGCACCTTACTTCCGATATGCCAAGTATATCTACATTAATCATTTCATTACATTCTTAGAGCCTCGGTGGTTCAGGGGTAAGAACGTGTGCCTGGAACCGTAGGGTACTGGGTTCGATCCCAGGGTTCTCCTTTCATTTTTTCAGTACAAACTGTAAAATCAACCGAGGTTCTGGCATTGTATTTGATCAAGTTGCATGTTTGCACGTTCCGCCCTTCGGAGGGGGCGTAAAGGCGTCGGTCCCGTGTCTATGCGATGTTGGGCACGTTAAAGATCCCTACACTCCTTACAGAAAGGCGGGGGTTCGGCAAAATTTCCAGGATAGTGAGGTGAAACTGCTCCGTGGCGTCGGTGATTGGCCATAGTCGCGGAAATAGGTCGACGTTAAAGATACAAAACACCCACACATTACGTTATTTGCTTCTTCCAGGTTTCTTGTCCTTAACAAGCTTTTAACATTCCATGCTCGTACTTCAGTACCTTATTGAACCATTTGTCCCTTAATAATATTACAACTACACTCTTTCCCGAGTCTTTTCTCCAACTACGAGTATATATCATCCTGGCATTATCATTCTTGAAGGCTCTTATTTGAACATCTTACTTCCGACATACCAAATATATATCTTAATTCCTTCATTGTGTTGTTTGCTTCTTTCAGTTCTCCTGAACGTAACAAGCTTCTGACATTACATATTCGTACTTCAGTACCTTATTGACACCCTTGTTCCTTAACAATATTGCGACTATATTTCTTCCCGAGTCTTGTCTTGCACTATATATCATCCTGACATTATCACTCTTGAAGTTTCCATTCTTTGGTTGTCTCACTTCCAACATATCAAGTGTATCTATATCTGATTTTTGCATTATGTTCTATGCTTCGTCCAGTTTTCCATGTCCGCAACAAGCTTCTAACATTCCATGTTCCTACTTAAGTGCCTTATCGACCCATTTGTCCCTCAACAATATTGCGACTACATTCCTTCCAATATCCTAAGTAATAAAAAAGTCAAGGTCTAAGTTCCGAAGCCATCCGATACCACATTACCACATTCCTTCTAGACTATTCTCTTCAACTTTATATCATCCTGACATTATCACTCTTGAAATCTCCATTCTCTGGGCATCTTACTTCCGACATGCCAAGTATATCTACATCTAATTATTTCATTATGTTCTTTGCTTGTTCCAGTTTTCCTGTCCGTAACAAGCTTCTAACATTCCATGTTCGTACTCAGTGCCTTATTGACACATTTTTTCTTCAATATTCCGACTACATTCCTTCCGGGGTCTTCTCTTTAACTATATATCATCCTTATATTATCATTCTTGGAAACTTCATTCTTTCATTCTTTGGGCATCTTACTTCCGACATGCCAAGTATATCTACATCTAATTAATTCATTATGTTCTTTGATTTTTCTACCTTTCCTGTCCTTAACCAGCTTTCATTATATTGTTTACTTTTT
Organism: Tillus elongatus; assembly: GCA_964006375.1. NCBI lineage: Eukaryota > Metazoa > Arthropoda > Insecta > Coleoptera > Cleridae > Tillus > Tillus elongatus. The sequence continues at coordinate 274,672,491 of OZ023262.1, forward strand.
CCAGTTTTTTCTGCCCTTGACAAGCTTCTAACATTCAATGTTCCTACTTCAGTACCTTATTGACACATTTGTTGCTTAACAATATTGCCACTACATTCTTTTCCGAGTCTTGTCTGGCACTATATATCATTATGACATTATCACTCTCGATGTTTCCATTTTTTGGTCATCTTACTTCCAACATACCAGGTAAGTCTATATCAAATTTTTTCATTGCGTTTTAGCTTCTCCCAGTTTTCCTATCATTAACAAGCTTCTAACATTCCATAATGCTAAGAGTTTTTAATTTCCTTCTCTCCTAATAATTTATCTAATAATTTATTTAACTGACATTCTAACTGCTGATTTGGGGGGACAGGGTTTCTCCTGATAACGCTCTGAGAACCCGGTCCGATACGTCTTCGCATACCCGGCATTGAGTTCTGATTCTTATGACCGGTAACTGTGTTCAGCTTCTCCCAGTTTTCCTGTCATTAACAAGCTTCTAACATTCCATAATTCTAGGAGTTTGTCATTTCTTTCTTTTGTACACCCTCTCTAATAATTTATTTAACTGACATCCTAACTGCTGATTTGGGGGACAGGGTTTCTCGTGATAACGCTCTGAGAACCCGGTCCGATACGTCTTCGCATACCAGGCATTAAGTTCCGATTCTCATGACCGGTAACAGTGTTCCGTTATGGCTTATATGCTGTGGTTGCTGATTTGTGAGAGTGGTGCAATGTGGTAGATTATGGGATGAAAAGGAAAGCTGGTAACGTGGAAACAATATTACTTAGTTTAAGACCATGAAATGAAAAGGTTTTTGGGCAGCTGCACCGGCTGCTCCACTTAGTCGCCTCTTAAGACATGCAGGAGAGATTCCTTGTACCCATTTTTTTTACATCCCCCAACCCACAGCTTTTTTTGGAACCGGGTGCGGGTAATCCATTATGGACACACTCACTTGCACACCGCCGTGTGGGGGAAGAGGATTCGGATGAGAAGCGGCTTTGGTAAACTGAGTGGTGGATGGTTAAGTTATAAACTCGAGTATTGAGGGCATTTTCAGATCAGAATGAAGCTGACTGTTTCTGACAAACCATGACACTCCTGTAACCATTCTCAGAATTTTAATCTGGACTATTTGGAGGGTATTGATGTGTGTGTCGGCTGCAGTCGCCCATGCGGGAGATACATAGGTCAAGGCTGGCCGGATTATGACCTTGCACATGAGCAGTTTATTGGACAATTTGGAGTTTCTGTTAAAAAGTGGAAAGAACTTCGAGATGAATAACTAAACTTTCTACCGGGCGTGTTGGACATGGTAGCGCCACGTTAAGCGTTTGCCGAAGATAACCGCGTGGCTAGACATGATTTCTTGTACCATTCTTGCAGCTCGTTTACGGCAGTTTGTAGACGTTGGGCTATAATCCTTGGCTGCGTGGAGCTGCTGATGATGGTAGTGTCGTCTGAGTATAGAGCGCATGTCACGTTCGGGTGGTGTCTGAATGTCTGCGACGAATATTATATCGTACAGCAATGGGGAGATATCAGAACCCTGCGGGAGGCCAGCCATGGCTGAGTAAGTTCCAGATCCGATTCCCAACCTGGAACTTCCTCTGTTTCAGGTATGACCTGATGAGTATCGGAGGAAGCGGGTAATTAAATGAGAAATTTGTTGAGAATGCCAAACCCTGTCAAAGGCTTAAGCAATGTCGAGAAATATTGCAAGTGGATTTATTATTGTTAAATCCTTCGGTGATGTTCTCTACCACACGGAGGACTTGGTTTGTGGTGGAGTCCTGGTGTCTAAATCCGAATTGCTTGCCCGAAAGAATATCGTTTTCAGAGGTGTATGAAGCTAGTCTTTACTGAATTAATCTCTCTGCAGTTTTGCCGATGGCTGGTGGTAGGCTGGCCTGTAGTTTTGGGGAACAGCGGGTCTTTGCTGGGTTTTGGGATATTGGTGATATCTGCAAGTTTCCACATGGATGGAAAATGTTGAAATCTTACCATGGCATTCGTAATCGTAATTATGAATACTATTGCTTTGCGGCTGTTTCGTACGTAGTGTGCGCGATGTAAGTGTCTGGGGTGGCACCTAGCGCACTCCTGACATTACGGTGAGTTCTTGCAACGTGCAATGGCTTAACGTTGTTGTAATTGCAACTCCAGACGATCCGCGAAAGCACTTGCTTTATCTGCATCCGTGTAAACGATGTTGTTTTAACCATGAAGTGGTGAGATCGAAAGTTTCTGGGAACAAAGAACTCTTGTTATTTGCCAGATGGAATTGTGTTGCGTTTTCAGGCGTTCCTTCCAACGGTTGTTTCAGAGCTCTTTTAGTGCGGATCGTACTTGTTTGACGAGTCTGCATTTTGTTGTCGGTGGGGTGACCGGCGCCTTGAGCTAGTCTACATGCACGGTTCTTTTTTAGTACAATTTCTCTGATAATGATCGGACAAAGGGGCCGAACCCATAGTGGATGATTGTTTAGTATTGGAGAAAAATTGGACCGGTTTTTACATAATTTTCAATCTAAATTCAGACATTGCTCGTAAAAGGTTTCTAGAGAAATATCCCGATAGACAAAAAAAATCAAGGTGAAAATGAACTTACGCTAGGCATTCATTCATGCAAATGCAAATGTCGAGGAGTCTTATTTGGATATCTACATACATACGTTACTTTCCCGGTATTGAATTTTTCTTACTAAATTTCGCTAATAAGACTTTTAGAATAGTTTCTTGTTAAAGTTATATTCCTAAGAAAGTTTTCTTTTTTCCCCTCACTTGTGAAATCGTATTTCCTACCACCACGATAGTGTTCATTTGAATTGAAATTTACTGGTATAATTTAATAGCGTTAGATAATGTAGAGTGTGCGAGTGAGAGAGAGAGAAATATCTGAGAGACCAGAGAACCATTAAATAAGTAAATGACGGCAAATGAGTTCAAGTATATCACTGTTGGGCGTGCGAGGGCGGGAAGGGGGCCAGTGGAGTTGGCAAAGCGGTGTCGATATTGAAGTGAGGCGGCGGTGTATAACATCGGCATCGGCATCAGCCTTCTCTACGTCAGATCGCAGTGTGGATCTGTGTATGCTTGTCGAACACGCTGTTGCCAGTGTACTGGGTTTAGGCCTCTATAATAAAGATTTGTTTCATTATTCTGCTTCACAGTTACGTCTTGTCTGACAGCCTGCTGTTTAGTGAATTTTTATTATGAAAATTAAAACTAATAGAGAGGTAACTTTGCTGAGACTTTTTGATGACAAATTTTAATGAGCGCGAATTAGGGCGGCCAGAACTCATATCTAGGGTCCGTTTGAATTCCCAGCGAATTTGTCGAAAAACGAAAAACTCACTAATGAGGAGATCTGTGTTTATATATATCGTACCGATAACTCAAAAAGTAATGGGCCGATTTTGATATTTTAATGAAATTTAGTACGTATCTTCCTTAAGTGGCTTAGATAAGTTCGCTAGCCAGGAAAATCGGACTACTTTTTTCTGGAAAATTTTGGTTTTTCTTTCGGAACATTTTTGTCTCTCCAAAAATAGCAGAGTTATGACAACCAAATTTGGTATGTACGTTTCTACTATCAAACTTGCCCTGCATACTGAAATTTAGTTCCCTAAATTAAAAGAAAAAAAGTTATAGGCATTTAAAGAAGAAAAAAAATAGGTGCCATTGGTGATGAGAGCAAAGCACAAGAACAAAATATTTTGGGTTATTAACAAAACCAATTGAATATTACACAGAACGGTTGAGTTTTCTTGGCGCAAAAGGGCCAAAGTCGCGATTTAAACCGTCAAACTTTGCAATTTTCAGACAACGAATCTCAAACAAATAAGGATTATGTAGAAGAAATGTCATAACAAGTGTGTTTTACAAAGCCTTAAGTTTCAGCTTCAACCATCATTGTCCTTCATTTTACTAAAATATTTTCGCAAAATTAATTTCAAATAGACCCTCTTTCTGATGCTTTGCCAGTAGTTTCAGCTATAGAGTTTATGGTTTAATAGTCTATATTTGTCTGCAAACTTTATAAAGGAAGCTGTTTAAATAAAGAAAACGGGTGGGGGGGGTGGGGGGGGGTGATGGGTGGTGGAAGACCTGTACAAACGAATCGTCAAAGTAAGTAAAATTATTAAATTTAAGGCAATAAGCTTCGAGAACATATATATAGGTATATATATATATATATATATATATATATATATATATATATATATATATATATATATATATATATATATATATATATATATAGTGTGTCCCAAACTGGAAGGGAATATATTGCTATCTCCGCGTTATTATTAGAGATAGGGAGACGGTTAAATTAGCAATGTTTTGTAGAATTTCATGCTCGTTCCAAATATGACTTGTATTTTGCCCTGCCTCTTTTCGTTTTCGAGTTATTTTGAAAAAAACAAAATTTTCTTTTTTCTTCAATATCTACATAGGCGTTGATCTGACATGTCTAAGACGTGCACATTATCGGGACACTTTTTACAGAGTACTCTTTTTGTGCCATTCTCAACTTTGGATTGTCATTTGTTTTTGAACTACAGGTATCAACGTTTGTTTTGATTATGGCAGTCATATTGGATTTTTTGCTTATGTGATAGCCTGTGAAAAGAGCTTTCCAATGATGTACAACATGCTTGAAAAATCTTGTAATTGCACTGACAATTTTGAGAAAACCCGTTTTGAGGATAGTAGGCTATGAAATCCAATTTCTGAACGTCACACAGTCTGGGAAATCTGAAATCCAATTCCAGAAAACAAATTACAAAAAAAGTGTTCAAAAAGCAGTAGGCCATGGAGTCTAACAATAGACTTCTACTTTTAACATAATTTGTGTGTCCAACTGGTAACTCAAAAAATACTTCACCAATTGAAACCAAATTTGGCAATTCCCTTCATTTTTTAATAGCTTGGATGAGTTCGTTAGACAGTTTTGACACTCAAATACTTTTAGAAAAAAAAATGCGAATAACGCAATATCTTTTAAATTACTAGAAGTGTGAAACTAAAGCTTAACATGCACGTAGATATCGTATAAGTGGTCTTCTCTACCAAATTTGAACTTAAACGGTTCAGTAAATTTTGAGTTATCACCAAATAAAGAATAAATAATTTACGATATAACCTGAAACTAACTCTGAATGGGTGCCTATGTTATACAACGTCAGACATATATATATATATATATATATATATATATATATATATATATATATATATATATATATATATATATATCATGGTTACGCTGCTGTTGCAAACAAATGCTCCAAATCAAACTTCAAACGAACAGGCTACAAAAATGTGTCACAATACACGATCAGCGGGGTTGCCATTGGCCAAAACTCCCATCTGGATCTGAAGATATTAGAAAAATATATAGTAATAAATCTAAATTTTAAGGAAAGTGATTCAATTTGTTTAAAGGCAATCTAGAATTACATTTTATTATGTATTAAATATTAAGCTTCCCATTCTTCAGGGTATCTAAAAGCCCTCTCCTAGTTAAATCTGACAACACCAGTTACCTATTTGTCATTTGTTATTTTGCCTGACAGTAGGGGAGGAGTCAGATTCGAGGTTATCTTCTTCTTCTCTGTTTACAGACGTCATAAACAAAAAAGGGCAAGAAGATAACCTCGAAATCGACTCCGCAAATTGCTAATACCTTAGAATCTTAGAATAAGGTACTTATTGTTTACTTTTAATTTTTATTTACTCCTCACGTCGTATATGGAACATTTGAGGTAAATGAAACTACATAATATCATGCAGTAGTTTAAATTATACCTATAAACAGATGTGTAAATTATTAAGATTTTAATTTCAAAATTTTGTTTTGTCTATATTTATTTATTTCATTTTCAAAAAGTATGAATACAGCAATAGTAAATAAGTTTCAAAAAGAGTTCAGGAGCAGCAAATGCGTTATGGTAGCGAATTTTCGTAAGTTATTCCAAATGGTGTTAATTCAATTTCCTATTGAACTAGAGTCTTCAGTTTTTATATATACTAAAACCTATATAAAAGCAGCGTGGGTAATAAATTTAAAAAATAACACAATGAGCTTCACAGGCAATGACAAATTTGTTTTAGGAAACAATTTTTGTTGTTTGCATTCGATTGAGTTGACTAAAACGGATCATCGAAGCGACTAATAAGGAAAAATACCTGCCACGTTTATAATTTGGCAGGTACATTCCTTTTGTAAATAAAAATAAAATTTACGGTTAATTTGCCGATTAGCACACGGGGGCTTTTTAAAAAAGTTCAGAAGCATGCTTAGATCTCCTTCTGGATGCACATATCACAAGAAATATTTCTTGCAAACAGCCCAAAAAAAGTTACGGGACCAGGAGTGAATAGGGGTGTTGGGCGGTGAAGAAGATAAAAAGTAAATGTGAGCGGAAAGTGCGAAAAAACCAGCTTAGTTGGACCTCTAAAGCTGCCCTTGTCCCGTTTTGCAGCTATACCTCCTTAAAATTCTGTTTATCCCGCCCAGAACCCCTATATTCACCGCAGGTCCCGTAACTTTCTTGCGGGTCGCTCGCAAGAAACATTTCTTGTTTAGATTGTTCTCGTTTATGCATTGTGGGTGCTTGTAGGCATGCAGAAGGGGAACCCCTGCGACAAAGCAGCGAACTAAGATTTTCAATTTATGTTTAAATTATTACCCTATTTCATTTGTTTAAAATAAATATTTTTCCAAACATGAAATTAAGGTTGCCTTGTTTGTCAGTATTACATAGAGAGCTACAATATTTCATCATTTTCAAAATGTGTGGATACAGCAACAGTGAGTAAGTGTTTAAAAAGGTCTGGGTGCAGCAAATACGTTATGGTAGAGATTTTTTGTAAAAATATTTGAAATCCGATAACTCTATTTCCTATTAAGCTAGAATCTTCAATCTTGAACCATAGTAACACCTATGTACCATGTCTTCAACCCCAACAGCCGCCATGGAGGTGTTGCTGGATCTACCCCCCCTACACTTAGTTATTATGGGAGAGGCCAGGCTAGGACTATACAGACTAGCCTGCAATGGTAGACTGAAGATCAACCCAGGCTTCAGGGGCCACTGCAAAATTCAGGAGATCGTGAAGGATCCCATGCTTGAAATGAGGTCAGACTTCGCGAGCCCGCGAATGTGCAGGGAAAACAACTTTACAGTGGAAATCCCTGATCGCGAGGCATGGCGGGAGGAGACGCTGGGCATACCACGGAACGCGCTCGTCTGGTTCACGGACGGATCTGGCGGGGAGCGTGGGACGGGGGCAGGTGTTTACTCGGAAGGACCGAGGGTAAGTCATAGTATTTCCCTCGGAGCCCATGCAACGGTGTTTCAGGCCGAGATGTACGCCATCCTGCACTGTGTGCGGGAGAACAAGAGGAGGGGCTACACCAACAAGCGGATCCTCATAGCCACAGATAGCCAGGCAGCCCTTAAGGCACTAAGTAGCCCACGGGTAAATTCCTGGCTGGTGAGTGAGTGCCGAGACGAGACGAGCGACCTGGCTGGGCAGAATGAGGTGACCCTCATCTGGGTGCCGGGTCACTCGGGGGTCAAAGGCAATGAAGAAGCTGACAGTCTCGCGAAGAGAGGGTCAGCAGAACCATTTATGGGACCAGAACCGGCTCTGGGCGTGTCAAAGAGCACTGCCAGGGGTGCCATTAAGTCCTGGGTCAGAAACCAACACAAGGTGTACTGGGCGGACTGTCCAGGGCTCAGACATGGGAAGTCAATAATTGACGGACCCAGTTCAAAGAGAGCTGTGGAGCTGCTAAACCTTAGCAGAGGACAGCTCAGAAACACAACAGGTCTCTTGACGGGACACATGGCCGTCAAGAAACACCTGCATAAAATGGGGCGGTTCGAAGGGGACCTCGCATGCAGACTCTGCGGCGAGGGGGAGGAATCAGCCCAGTACATCTTGTGTGAGTGTATAGCTCTGGACCGGAAAAGACAACTGATCTACGGTCACTCTAGACCGGAGACAGAGCAATATAAAACTTCACCCTACCAATCGCTGTGCAGACTAGTTCAAGGCACAGTGATTTTGGAATGGGTGGAGTAAGACTAGGGGTATGCACAATCAACCAAGGGTTGCGGTGCTATCGAGGCGGCAAGGCCGCGGACGAGCCCTGAGGGGAACAAAAAAAAAACACCTATGTAAACGCAGCGTGGGTACTAAATTACAGAAAAATAACGTAATGTGCTTCGCGGATAATTGCAAGTTGGTTTTCAAAAACCTTTTTCTTATTTTGTTTGAAAAAAAACTAGTTCGATTGGGTTGACTAAAACAAAACCATCCAGGCACTTAAAAGGAAAATACCTGCCATACTTATGAGTAAATAATTAACTTTTTTCTAGAAAACTTTTGTGACTAATAAAATTTGTAACACAATTCACACAAAGAAACTTGCAGTACTTACATATATCTCTACAAAATTATAATTTTCGAGCTCCATAGAAAAAATAGAAACTTCTTCAAATAATCGCTAACTGGGGCCTCTAAAAGCCGTCTCCCAGGTCTATTTAAATTTAAAGAATTAGTTTTAATAATATACCTTACTAATAGTGTACAATTCTTATGAAAATTCACTACTATAATGCACTTGCTGCGTCCCGAACATTCTTTGGAATGATTATGGAATCTCATTACAACTCAAACAGTAGGTAGTGAGGAATTAAGGTATACTTTTTGTATTATATATCATTTATTTAATTTCACCATTAACTCAAAAGTGTCTTACTTTTGCATCGGATTGTATTTCGAAGCGTTCTTTCTTGTGCGCTGCAAGAGACATTCACACCTCTTTTCCTGTATACGCCAAGCTGTGGGGTTCATACATCATTGAGTTTAAAGCACATTAAATAAGATCGGCAACGCCGCATTTTCCGGCAAGACCACGGCATGACGCTGATTAGGGGACAACCTGAACGGCGGAAGAGCAATCTTATCCTCCAACGCCGGACGCTGGCTGCTGGCTGTTGGATGCTCATTTGGCCGTTGTAGAAGCAGTCAGATCAAGGGGTTCTCAATAAATTGACTCTATTCGTACATGTAACGTTCAGTGAGGTGTTCTGCTGGCTGAGTCCAGGTCTAAGTAATAATTAAAACTGTTTTCATAGTTTAATCTATTTTACAAATTCCAGTTGTTTGTTTTTGGGTGCCTTTCTTTTTAGTGAATTTTCATTAAGAAAATAGACAGAATAATAGAAAGAAGAACATAGACAGATATGGTTGTGTACCAATTTTAAAGTCGTTTGATGAAAGGAAAATAAGGTTATTCGCAATTAATAAAATAATCCTCGTCATCACTTCAGATTCGGTAATGCAATATCTACAATGTTGGACAAAGATAGGTGACGTTATCTGTACTGCTATGCCATTTAAATAAATCGTAGATAAAAATCTAAACAATGGAAGTTATTGCAAGATGTCAGACTGGAGAACATTGTGAGATATACGACAGTGACGCCATCTCGGTGCAGGACCAGATAGTTGTCACGACAGCTCTAGTTTGCACAAAATTTTATAGATAGTGCTGTGTACAATGTTTTTTTTTCCTACAACACACCACGAGGGCTTACAGCCTAAATACTATCGTACCGTGGGTGTTGACAAGGAGGAAAGAGGCAACTTGTTAATTCTGGACTTGAAGGTTTGGAGGTTCGGAGGAGAAGGAAAAACATGTGCCGGCAAGGAATTCCATAACTTGGAAGTCCTCGGAACAAAAGAGCGGGCGTAACAAGATGTTCTATGTTTGGTGACCTCGACAGTAAAAAGGTGCAATCGCTCTATTCCCATGGTAGATCTGTTGGGGGCAGCAGGTGGGGGAACTATAGAGGAAAGCTCCTCTGAGCAGTGCCCGTGCAGATATCTATAAAAGAGAGAGAGGTCACCAACGGCACGTCGGTGGGCAAGGGATGGCAGCCTTTGGGTGAGGGTAGGGTCACCGATGAGACGTATAGCTCTCTTTTGAATGGTGTCCAGGATAGCGAGTGTAGAAGCGGCAGTGCACCCCAGATGTGGGAGCAGTATTCGAGGTTTGACCTTATTTGTGAAGTATATAAGGTATAGAGATTAGCTGGTAAAAAGTATTTGCGATCCCGGAAGAGGAAACCTAATTTCTTGGCAGCCGCTTCTGCAATTGATGTGACATGTTGGTGCCAATTAAGATATCGATCCACAGAAATGCCAACAAGAGAAAAGGACTGATTACTTTAAATAACTTGGTTGTTTATTGTGATGGGTCTAGGGCTGGTGTATCTCTTATGAGAAAGTAAACAAGACTAAGATTTGATGGGGTTGAATTGTACAAGATTTCTACTTCCCCAGTCTAATATTTTTTGGAGATCCACGGAGACAGATCTCTCCATGAGTCTGCGATCCTCATCTAATTGGGCTAAAGAGACAGACTTATAATATTGTATATTTGAGTGGAGGGTGCTGTCATCCGCGTAACTGTGAACTGGGTTGGTTGTGCTAGAGAGGAGGTCATTGATGTGGAGAAGAAACAGAGTAGGGGCTAAAGCTGAACCTTGAGGAACTCCTGCATTAATTGGATACAGTTTAGAGGAATGACCATCCACAACAACAGAAATGCTTCTGTTGGAGAGGAAATTTGCTGTCCAGGTACAAAGTTTTGGTGGTAGGCCATAGGCCGGAAGTTTATTAAGCAGCGCTGCGTGCCAGACCTGGTCGAATGCTTTGGATATGTCTAGAGCAATAATCTGGGATTCGCCGTGTAGTTCCATAGACTTGTTCCAAGAATGGGTGACAAAGGAAAGGAGGTCGGCAGTCGATCTACGCTGACGGAATCCTTACTGCCTGTCGTGGATTAGACCGTGTTTTTCAAGAAATTTTAGTAATTCGGTGTTTATATACTTTTTCATCACTCTAGAGACGACGGAAAGGAGAGAAATAGGCCTGAAGTTGCTAGGAAACGCTTTCGCTTTGGATCCTTTCTTGGGGATGGGTTGTACTCGAGCAGTTTTCCAGTTACTAGGGAATATGCCTTTATTGTAGGATATCTGAAACAGACGAGTCAGAACAGGAGCAAGTTCTGGTGCGCATTTTTTGAGAACAATTGCTGGGATCTCGTCAAGGCCAGAAGCTTTCCTGGTATTAAGAGAAGTGAGCATCTTTCGTATCTTTTTCGTTTTGAAAATGATATCCGTCATTTTATGCGCGACATTGGGGACTGTTGGTGGTTGAACATTTGGAGGTGGGTTGAGAGTAGAATTGCCGGCGAACAACGAAGCAAAAAGTTCAGCCTTGCCCAGGGCTGTAGAAACAATTTCATCCCCTGAGACAAGAGGTGCTTTTGCAGAAATCATTCCCAATAGATTTAGCAAGAGTCCAAAAGGTTTGCCGCCGTTGGAGCTTAAGAGGATTTGTGTACAAACAACTAACAATTTTATAAGTTGTCACCCTTGGACCATTTCTTTCCTAATACCGGGACAAAGTTTGCGTCCAAGAGCGCTAAATTTTATCATGCGAATGTATACTAATAAATAAAAAATTTAATGACAGTGATTCAATTTGTTTAAAAGCAATCTAGAACGACGTTTCAGTATGTATAAATATTAAGCTTCCCATTCTTTACGTTGACGGTATTTAAAATTAAAACCCATCTCTCTCTCTATCTCTCTCTCTCTCCCTCTCTCTCTCTCTCTCTCAGTTTAATCTGACCACAGGTATCTATTTGTCACAAAGAAGCGTGTACGCTCACGCTCTGCACAGCGCATAACCTCAAAATCGATTCCGCTGATGCTAATTGCTAATACCTTATTAGGATCTTATAATATAAAACAACTAGGTACCCATATTCTAAGGTTAATACAAATAGTAGGTAAATAATAACCCAACTTTTAATTTTAACTTAACTTTAACAAAATGACTGTAGTAGTATATTATGATTGTAACATCCAATCAAACAAATATGAAAGTGATAGGTATATAGACTGTAGATATTTTATGTATTACCTAGTGAACTCTATACAGAACTCACTGGTAGGTATTACACGAAATATACCTACCTCAAACTAATACAGTAAGTACTCATAATATCTAGGTAGGTACTACAAAGTACATACATCCCTACTTAAAATTATATGAACAGATGTTTAGGTTAAATTATTAAAATTTTTATTTCAAAATTTTGTATTGTTTATATTTATTTCATTTTCAAAAAGTATGGATACAGCAATAGTAAATAAGTGTTTAAAAAAGGTTAAGTGCGTTATGGTGGCGAATTTTCATAAAACTGTTTCGAATGGTGATAACCCTTTTTCCCATTAAACTAGAATCTTCAGCTTTGATACATACTAAAACCTATATAAAAACAGCGTGTGGATACTAACTTTAAAAAATAACACAATGAGCTTCACAGATAATTACAAATTTGTTTTAAAAACCTTTTTTGTTACTTTGTTTGCAGAAACTGGTTCGATTGAGTTGATTAAAACCGATCATTCAAGCGATTAATATGGTAAAATACTTACCTGCCACCTATAATTTCATCCATGCATTCAGTTTCTAAATAAATTTTCGGTAAATTTGCCGATTAGCACATGGGGAGTGTTTAGAACAATCTTTTCAGAAATACGCTTAGAACCCCTTCTGGATGCCCAAACCACAAGAAGAATTTCTTGCCAACAGCCCTCAAGAAAGGTACGGGACCAAGAGTGAATAGGGGTGCTGGGCAGAGAAGAATATAAAAAGGAAATGTGAGCGTAAAGTGCGAAAGAAACAGCTTAATTGTACCTCTATAAGCTGCCTTTATCCCATTTTGCAGCTATACCTCCTTAAAATCCTGTTTACCGCGCGCAGAACCTCTATATTCGCCACAGCTCCCGCAACTGTCTTAGTGGTTGCTCCAACGGATTTTTTTTTACATTGTTCTTGTTTATGCATTGAGGGTGATTGTAGGCATGCAGAAGAGGAAGGAGAACCCCCGTTTTTTTATATTTTTCCAAAAATGATTTTGAGGTTGCCTTGTTGGTCAGTCTTACATAGTAGGCTGCAATATTTTATTATTTTCAAAAAGTATGGATACAGCAACCATAAATAAGTGTTGGAAAGGGTCTGGGTGCAGCAAGTATGTTACGGTAGAAAATTTTCGTAAAAATATTTCAAATTCGATAGCTCAATAGATTTTCCATTAGGCTACAATCTTCAATCTTGAACCATAGTAATACCTATGTAAATGCGCCGTGGGTACTAAATTAAAGAAAAATAACCTTATTAGCTTCGCGGATAACCACAAATGTCTTTTTGAAAACCTTTTTTGTTGTTTATTGTTTGCAAAAACTGGATGGGTTGACTAAACCAAGATCTTTCCACATACAGTGTGTTCAAGTAACGTAAACCCCTTAATATTTCACTTGCTGTCGAGTTTAAAAAAGGTTTCAAATAAAGAGTTACAGGAGATAACTAAACCTATAAGCACAGACCACTCGTTAGTGTACAGGGTGCACCATTTTTCGAGAATAATATTTTTTATATACACTTGTATATGCTTGAATTTTTGAATACGTTATTTAATTGAAAATACAATAGTCAAAACCGCATGTCGGTAGCTTTGATGGTTCAATGCTTACAGCCGATTGGAAATGAAAAATGAAAAGTCACGACGCAGCATGTGCGTTATGGCAGTGAATTGTCATAAAATGTTTTTAATAGCAAATATGTCTTTTTAATGCAAGCGGGCATCAATTTGGTTACCGCTATAATCTATATAGCAGAAACAATGTACCATATTTTATCATTATAACTTATTGTACAAAAATTTGTGTAGGTATCTAACAATATAATGAAAATTATCAGACGTTTTTGACATGTGGCTACTTGATAAATTTAATTTATTACTATTGAAACTTTTTTGATTATAATCGGTTGTAAGTATATTGAACCAATAAAGCTACCGACATGCTGTTTTGACTATTGTATTTTCACTTAAATAACGTATCCAAAAATTCAAATATATACATGGTGTTATATTTAAAACATAATTTGTGTTATTATTCCGGAAAAATGGTGCACCCCATATACTAAAGAGTTATCTGTGCTTATAGTTATTTCCTGAAACTTTTTTAAACACAACTCGCCAGAAACAGTGACTAGTAGTTCTGGTCTAACATCGTATTAATTATCATTGTTAACGAGGGCATATTTTTGCAATTTAGTAATGTGTATTTCACTATCTCATTATTCACTTATCTTTAGAAAGTAGCACAAACTGCAGTTTATAAGTTACGCAAAAAGCTGTTGAAATAAACCTTCAAATCATAAATGATACAGATTGTCTCTTCAATAGATATCACGGATTGTGTATGGCTATTATTCTTTTTATATCATTACTTTCCATCTTTATAAGAAGGTCGACTAAATCAACATTGTTTTAAGAAAGTCTGTACGTAGCAAGTCCGTTATCGTAGCGAACTTTCATTTAAAAAAAAAACATTCCAAATTATGGAAAATGACAAAATAACTACATTCGCGAATACAAATTTGTTTAAGAAATATCTTCTTTTAAGCGAATTTTCGTAGAAAAAATTCACTAATGGGAAGATCCCCACTTTTAAATGAGCGCGAGCTAGGCCACTAGTACCCATATCTGGGTTCGGTTTTAATTCTTAGATCTTTATATATATATATATATATATATATATATATATATATATATATATATATGTATGTATATTATGATGCCATTTGCAGCACTACTTTTAAGTTACTTTTGAAAATTAATAGTAAAACAGGTAGAATAGCTCAGTTCGCGAGGTGAGTAGTCTCTAGAATCGGACTAAGAGGTCGGGGGTTCGAGTCCCGCATCCCGGTCTTTTTCACTCAAATGTGGAAAGGCAGGCTGCAGACTTCTGAAGAGCTATGTAATATATATATATATATATATATATATATATATATATATATATATATATATATATATATATATATATATATATATATATATATATATATGATATTACCACAGTTAAAACAACGAATTTTTGTCATCTGCTTCGACTTGGCATTTGACATTTCTGTTAAACTGGAAGCTGTCGTTTTATTTTTCCCTGTGTTCGGCTTGTAAGATTCCTGTTTAGTTTTCATTCCAGCGTATATTCGCAATTTTTCCTTAAATTCTTTAAATGACTTGGCCCCATACAAAAATATTTTATTCGATGGTTCATCTGTTATACCATCTATGACATAATGCATTAATGCTTCATCTTCAACTTTGCCTCGATTAGCAATCTCCTTCATTATTAAGAAATACTCATGAATGCTTTCGTTTTTCATCAACTTTCTTTCAGATAGTGCTTTATGCAGTTGGGCACTATTTAATCTTGAAGAGTATTCGTCGATTAAAACTTCTTTCAAAGATTTCCAACATTTTATATTCTTTTCTCCTTGTATGAACAGCTTTGCGAGACCTGTCAATGATTTTTTTGCAAAAATAAACATATGCAGCTGATTCCATGAACATAGGTCAGCCATGTCTTCCATATCTTGAATCCATTTTTCTATTGGGTAGCCACTGCTTCCATCAAAGCGCTGAATCGAATCTTCTACGTCTCTAAAATTCATAGCAAAGAACGTTTTTCCATTCGATGAAGAGTTTGAATAAATAGAACAATTTTCTGGAAGATGATCTTCCTTCTCGGCTTCTTTGTCTTCTTCAGTCTCGTCGTCGTCACGCATAGACAGTTTTATAATGTCTACTAGATTATCGCAAATGTTTTTTATTAACGCGTCTTTATCACAATTATAGTCCAAACACAATATATTTGCAACCGACGTTAGGTCATTGTCCGAAAAATTAGCACTGACGTAGGTGATTTTGTCTTTATATTCCACAGAAAACACCCCGAAATCAAAACCGTTAAACTCACGCAGTCTTTGTCTATTTTTTCTATCACCTTCGCTCTGAAAAATAAGTTTATGCAAGTTCTTTATAGCACTAGTATGAGCCGACTTTATATTGTTCAAAATATTGTCTATATCTCCTAACGTCTTCATATCGTTACCTCAATTCTTAGAACGTCTACTGTAACTTCAGGTATGTGAAACGTCACGTACGTGTAGCTGCTGGTGCTGCGGCCTTGCGTCTTAGGTCGAGTCCTGGCTACTGTAGATTTCCATAATACACTGTACACACTTATATTCCGGCAAGAAACTGTCTTTCAGCTATCACACTGTTTATATCGCGGCTGGAGCCCCCATTTATAGGGTGTCTTATCCCTGGAACACTCACGTATATCCCGGAATGAGTCCCCGTTTCTAGAGATATGAAAGGTTTTAGGTCGTGCGTGCTTTTAAGACTGAAACTATGCCGGTATTAACTATAACTATATTGTAGAACTCTATAAATATAACAATGGTGAAGTAATTAAATAACAAGTAATAGACTATCGTCTTTAGTTACGGGATCTATCAGTAATCGTCGTCGTCGTCCTGGATGGATATATATATATATATATATATATATATATATATATATATATATATATATATATATATATATATATATATATATATATATGTGGGAATTAATTTTATCTCAACAACTGTGTGCATAAACGTTCTGCCGCTAACGATATGCATAGATGTCCGGGCGCTACAGAGTGACGCGCGTGTGTCGAGAGACAAGGGAGTTAATAGTGTGTCAGTGTCATTAGAATGACGGATGTTGTTAAAAACACTCATGACACATAAAAAGGTGTCAGCACAAAAGTGTCATTCAACACGGTGTTACACATGACTAGTTCGTACGAGACAGTCGGGGTAGAGAGTCGAGTGTGAAGAGAGCTCGTGTGAACAGTGCGCTATAAGTACGACGATAGAGGATAGAGTACCTAGACGACGCCGAGGTACTCAACGACGGTGTGCAAGGCCATCCATCCAGGACGACGACGACGATTACTGATAGATCCCGTAACTAAAGACGATAGTCTATTACTTGTTATTTAATTACTTCACCATTGTTATGTTTATAGAGTTCTACAATATAGTTATAGTTAATACCGGCATAGTTTCAGTCTTAAAAGCACGCACGACCTAAAACCTTACATATCTCTAGAAACGGGGACTCATTCCGGGATATACGTGAGTGTTCCAGGGATAAGACACCCTATAAATGGGGGCTCCAGCCGCGATATAAACAGTGTAATAGCTGAAAGACAGTTTCTTGCCGGAATATAAGTGTGTACAGTGTATTATGGAAATCTACAGTAGCCAGGACTCGACCTAAGACGCAAGGCCGCAGCACCAGCAGCTACACGTACGTGACGTTTCACATACCTGAAGTTACAGTAGACGTTCTAAGAATTGAGGTAACGATATGAAGACGTTAGGAGATATAGACAATATTTTGAACAATATAAAGTCGGCTCATACTAGTGCTATAAAGAACTTGCATAAACTTATTTTTCAGAGCGAAGGTGATAGAAAAAATAGACAAAGACTGCGTGAGTTTAACGGTTTTGATTTCGGGGTGTTTTCTGTGGAATATAAAGACAAAATCACCTACGTCAGTGCTAATTTTTCGGACAATGACCTAACGTCGGTTGCAAATATATTGTGTTTGGACTATAATTGTGATAAAGACGCGTTAATAAAAAACATTTGCGATAATCTAGTAGACATTATAAAACTGTCTATGCGTGACGACGACGAGACTGAAGAAGACAAAGAAGCCGAGAAGGAAGATCATCTTCCAGAAAATTGTTCTATTTATTCAAACTCTTCATCGAATGGAAAAACGTTCTTTGCTATGAATTTTAGAGACGTAGAAGATTCGATTCAGCGCTTTGATGGAAGCAGTGGCTACCCAATAGAAAAATGGATTCAAGATATGGAAGACATGGCTGACCTATGTTCATGGAATCAGCTGCATATGTTTATTTTTGCAAAAAAATCATTGACAGGTCTCGCAAAGCTGTTCATACAAGGAGAAAAGAATATAAAATGTTGGAAATCTTTGAAAGAAGTTTTAATCGACGAATACTCTTCAAGATTAAATAGTGCCCAACTGCATAAAGCACTATCTGAAAGAAAGTTGATGAAAAACGAAAGCATTCATGAGTATTTCTTAATAATGAAGGAGATTGCTAATCGAGGCAAAGTTGAAGATGAAGCATTAATGCATTATGTCATAGATGGTATAACAGATGAACCATCGAATAAAATATTTTTGTATGGGGCCAAGTCATTTAAAGAATTTAAGGAAAAATTGCGAATATACGCTGAAATGAAAACTAAACAGGAATCTTACAAGCCGAACACAGGGAAAAATAAAACGACAGCTTCCAGTTTAACAGAAATGTCAAATGCCAAGTCGAAGCAGATGACAAAAATTCGTTGTTTTAACTGTGGTAACCAAGGCCATAAGTCGAATGAGTGCAGATCTAAAAATCTAGGCACCAAGTGTTTCAGATGTAATAAGTTTGGACATAAATCTTTTGAATGTCAAACTCAAAACAGAAAGAGTGGCGCTTCTCCAACCAACCCCACCACGTCGAATGTGCAAAACGTTGAAGTAATCACGATGAGCAAAATGCACAGAATTATAAGGATCAATAATGAAAATATTATTTGTCTGGTAGATACCGGAAGCCAAGTTAACCTTATAGGGTCAGAAGTATACAGACGTATTGGAGCACCAACTATGCATGATTCTAAAATAGTTTTAAATGGTTTCGGTAAGTCAAAAGTGAAACCTTTGGGCTATTTTAACTGTCAGATCGATTTAGATGACGTACTGGTTGATACCAAGATGCATGTTGTCAATGGTGAATATATGTCTAGTAATCCTGCTATACTAGGTCGTGAATTTCTCCAACATGTTGAACTTACGATTAATCCAAGTGGGATGACCATCAAGAAGATCGACGACGGCGACGGCATTAAAGAAATAATGCAAGTAGATGTACTTGATGAAGTTGATATTGGAAATGAAGTACCGACGCGTATAAGAAAAGAAGTTGAACATATTGTGAAGATGTATAAACCAAAAAAATGCAAAACTGCAAACGTTGTGATGAAAATATTAGTCAAAGACGAAGAACCGATCTACAATAGTCCTAGAAGACTACCATTTTTTGAAAGAGAGATTGTTGATCACCAAGTTGAGGAATGGGTTCGAGATGGTGTAGTAGAACCCTGCACTTCTGAATATGCTAGCCAAGTGGGAGTAACCAAGAAAAAAAAATGGGACACCAAGAGTATGCATTGATTATAGAAGAATCAACCGAAAGATAATAAAAGACCGTTTTCCGCTGCCGCTTATAGAAGATCAGCTAGACAAGCTGCAAAAAGATCGTGTTTTTAGCACAATTGATCTTAAGAATGGTTTCTTTCACGTTCCCGTAGAAGAACAAAGCCGAAAGTATACAGCATTTGTGACGCACCAAGGTCAATATCGATTCCTAAAAGTTCCCTTTGGTCTTTGTATAAGTCCATCCGTATTTATGAGATACATCGACGTAGTTTTCAGAGATCTAGTAAACAAAGGAATTGTACTGCCCTACATGGACGATTTAATTATTCCAACCAAGGATGACGAAGACGCATTGGAAAGATTAAAAATCATTTTCAAGACCGCTGAAGAATATGGATTGGAGATTAATAAGAAAAAATGTCAGTTTATTAAAAGAACTGTCGAATTTTTAGGTCACAGGATAGAGGAAGCCAAGCTCTACCCTTCAGAATTAAAGACCAACGCTGTAACCAAGTTTCCAGAACCAAGGACGACACAGCAAGTACAAAGCTTTTTGGGACTTGCCAGCTATTTTAGAAAATTCATTCCAGGATTTTCAGTGATAGCATCGCCGCTAACCGATCTTTTGAAAAAGGATCGTACCTTTAAATTTGGGTTCAAAGAAAAAGATGCATTTATGAAGCTCAAGCAGATATTAGCCAAGAAGCCAGTGCTAAATATTTACTGCCAAGATGCCGAGACAGAATTGCATACAGACGCATCAATGGAAGGATACAGAGCCGTTCTTCTCCAACGTTTCTATGAAGATAACCAGATGCATCCAATTTACTACATGAGTAAGAAGACATCGGACGCCGAAAAGAAGTACTGCAGCTATGAGTTAGAAGTTTTAGCAATAGTCGAAGCACTCAAGAAGTTTAGAGTATACTTACTTGGAACACACTTCAACATTGTGACAGATTGCTCTGCCTTTGAGAAGACTATGAGCAAGAGAGACTTATCAACAAGGATTGCAAGATGGGCCTTACTACTTCAAGATTTCGATTGTACCGTAGTTCATCGATCAGGCACCAGAATGAGACACGTAGACGCTCTAAGTAGAAACCCTGTTATGTTGGTTTGTACTAGCATTCCCCAGGCTATACGAAACAGTCAAGAAGAAGACGGCGAAATCAAGGCAATCAAGGAAATTTTAAAAGAAAAGACATATAACGATTACATCTTGAAAAACGACTTACTTTACAAAATTGAAGATGGAAGGGAAGTAGTTGTAATTCCCAAGCAGATGCAACAAGAGATAATTAAAGAAGCACACGAAGAAGGACACTTTGCAGTCAGAAAAACTGAAGACTTAATAAAGAGAGAATACTACATGCCGAATGTAAAGAAGAAGATCGAGAGGTGTATTAGAAATTGCATTCCTTGCATCTTATCTAACAGGGAGCATGGAAAGCAGGAAGGATTTTTGCATCCACTTAAGAAAGATGACATTCCTTTACAGACATACCATATTGATCACCTCGGTCCTCTTGAGTCTACGAACAAGAATTACAAATATATTCTTGCCATAATTGACTCATTTACGAAGTTTGTCTGGTTATATCCGACGAAGAGCACCTCCTCGAAAGAAGTTATTGCCAAACTCGAGATCCAAAGAAAGACTTTCGGAAATCCTGTTAACATTATTTCCGACAGAGGCACAGCCTTTACCTCTGAAGAATTCGAATCTTACTGTAACGAGAATGACGTAAAGCATCATAAGATTACTACTGGTCTACCAAGAGCTAATGGTCAGATAGAACGAATTAACTCTATTATTATTTCTGTTCTAACCAAGATATCCTTAGAAGACCCAGCAAAATGGTACCTTTACGTAGATCGTGTCCAGAGAGTTATAAACTCCACCTACCAAAGAAGCATTGGAACCACGCCATTTGAATTGCTGATGGGTGTCAAGATGAAAGATAAAGTTCAAATCAAGATAGGAAAAATCATCGAAGAAGAAGCGAAAAACCAATTTCAAGAAGATAGAGAAGAATTGAGAAGATTAGCAAAGGAGCAACTGCTCAAAGTCCAGGAAGAAAATAAGAGAACGTATAACCTGAGAAGAAGAAAACCTGCCGCTTATGGGTTAAATGATCTAGTCGTCATTCGAAGAACCCAGTTCTGCCCAGGGTCGAAGTTGAAGTCGAAGTTCATAGGTCCATACAGAGTCGTGAAGGTCAAGACCAACGATACCTACGATGTCAAGAAAGAAGGTCTCCACGAGGGTCCAACCTACACTTCTACATGTTCCGAATATATGAAGTCATGGCGTAAAATGTGTTCAGATGACAATGGTTCATCATCCGAGGCGGATGATGGTCAGGAGAGCCGAGTTGTGGGAATTAATTTTATCTCAACAACTGTGTGCATAAACGTTCTGCCGCTAACGATATGCATAGATGTCCGGGCGCTACAGAGTGACGCGCGTGTGTCGAGAGACAAGGGAGTTAATAGTGTGTCAGTGTCATTAGAATGACGGATGTTGTTAAAAACACTCATGACACATAAAAAGGTGTCAGCACAAAAGTGTCATTCAACACGGTGTTACACATGACTAGTTCGTACGAGACAGTCGGGGTAGAGAGTCGAGTGTGAAGAGAGCTCGTGTGAACAGTGCGCTATAAGTACGACGATAGAGGATAGAGTACCTAGACGACGCCGAGGTACTCAACGACGGTGTGCAAGGCCATCCATCCAGGACGACGACGACGATTACTGATAGATCCCGTAACTAAAGACGATAGTCTATTACTTGTTATTTAATTACTTCACCATTGTTATGTTTATAGAGTTCTACAATATAGTTATAGTTAATACCGGCATAGTTTCAGTCTTAAAAGCACGCACGACCTAAAACCTTACATATCTCTAGAAACGGGGACTCATTCCGGGATATACGTGAGTGTTCCAGGGATAAGACACCCTATATATATATATATATATATATATATATATATATATATATATATATATATATATATATATATATATATATATATATATATATATATATGACATCACAGATTATAATCACCGACAGGTGTGAAGGTATTTGGGACAGATCCGCAGTGGTTGGAGTGACCGAAATGGAAATAACTATCACTCATTTTCTTCTGCAAGCCCCTGTTATATTCGTGAATATGCTAGAGGTACTGGTAATCGTCTACGGATTATAACACTATGATCACTTGGGAAGTATGTGGTCTCTTGGAGTGATAGTATTTGTTCAGGGATTAGCCGGGATGGTTTATGGTATCTGGGTGTCTGTAATCAGTGTAAATCACTCAATGGCCAATATAGTGACTTGTAGAAGCTTCTATCCAATGATTCTTGTTTGTGGAATGGTTTGGCCCCTTGAAGGGATGCCAACAGCTCTACAATGGATTGCAAGATGTATGCCTTTCACTGTTGCAACTCAGTCCTACAGGAACGTGGCCAAGAAAGGATGGCCTTTGTCGCATTCGGAGGTGAGTAGTCTCTAGAATCGGACTAAGAGGTCGGGGATTCGAGTCCCGCATCCCGGTCTTTTTCACTCAAATGTGGAAAGGCAGGCTTCTGAAGAGTTATGGGTGTGTCCTTTGGCTATATGTGTATGTAATATATATATATATATATATATATATATATATATATATATATATATATATATATATATATATATATATATATATATATATATATATATATATATATTACATAGCTCTTCAGAAGCCTGCCTTTCCACATTTGAGTGAAAAAGACCGGGATGCGGGACTCGAATCCCCGACCTCTTAGTCCGATTCTAGAGACTACTCACCTCGCGAACTGAGCTATTCGGCCTGTTTTACTTCATTAATTTTCAAAAGTAACTTGAAAGTAGTGCTGCAAATTGTATCATAACGTCCAACATAGCTGTGATAGTTTTCTCTCTTCAGAAAGACATTCTCATGGAACAAATTTTGGGTCCATGACTTGACCACCAAGAAAATACTCTTATTCCTGTACCCATAAACTTCTGAAACGTTATATTACCCGAGTTTAAACGAAAAAATGTTAATTTTCACCAAATCACCCCTCGTTTACCTCCTACCCCTTGAAGCGATCTTACCCAAAAATAATTCGAAGCGTTCCTTTGTCGGGTGGTAACTGGCTACCAAATTTGAAGATGATATCTCAATTCGTTCGAAAATTATTGCGCCTACTAACAGACAGACGTACAGGGCGACAGACCGACCGACCGACAGACAAAGAAAATTTCGCTGCAGAATCAAGTTTTCTAGATGTTTTGAGACTTTCTACGTCGGTTTACAAAAAAAAATTCGAAATTTTTGTCACCGGTATTTCACCCACACACATTCAACCCCTAATTTAAATTCAGTCCAGAATACCAGATATTTGATGAAATTGAAAGTTTTATAATAAACAAATCCTAAAACGTTGTATTACTCGAGTTTTACCGAAAAAATGTCAATTGTATGGGGACATAAGCGAAACTAGCATGTCAGGACAGAAGTACATGTAGAAATATGGTTCAAAAATTGTATAGTGTGGTATGCTCACTCTTTTATGAGGATGCGTGACGGGTACTAGTAGTAGTAGTAGCATGTTTTTCTTGGAAGTGTGTATGTGTGTTTTTTGTTTCCTTTACGTCGGCATATTTCCACGACTATGGCCAATCCCTGCCTTTCTGAAAGGAGAGTAGGGATCTTTAACGTGCCCAACATCGCATGGACACGGGACCTACGGCTTTACGCTCCCTCCGAAGGGCGGAAAGTGCAGACATTCAACTTGCTCAAATACAATGCCAGAACCCCGGTTGATGTTAATTTTGCAGTTTGTACTGAAAAAGTGAAAGGAGTACCCTGGGATCGAACCCAGTACCCTTCGGTTCAGAGGCACACGTTCTTACCCCTGAACCACCGAGGTTCTTTCTTGGAAGTAAATGTACTTAAAAAAATTCCATAATAAACGATATAAGGTCCATAGTAATTATTTTGTTGACGTTTATATTACATTGTGTTTTTACTGTTGCAAAACAATAACTAGAAACTGATTGTGCAATGGAAGATCCAATGTAGAGTTATTATTGTTTTAACCGAGGAAAGGAATGTATTTCTATGAATTGTTTAATTTTTAAATTATCTAAATAGCATATAATTATGACGCTTTGGAACTGGCTTGATAATATTAACACTAGAAGATTGGGATGTTGAGTGACTGTAAAACAATACCACGGTGAATATTATTTAATTGAAGTTAAGTGCTGATTTCTGTAGGCTCAAAAAATATTATTTAACTTCAAATATTTTATGTAGTACGCTTTAGCAGTAATTACCAGAAGAGGCATAGACCGGTTTCGTCGTTGTTAGGAGTCATTAATAAGTCATACCTACCAAGGCGGCACTAAGACACACATTGTTATAACATGCAGTGAAGATTGGCGCGATCTTTGGATTTGTGGCGATTCTAACCTTCCACGCTTACACACTGCAACAAGAAGGAAGCTGTAGGACAAATCTATTCTCGACTACATGTTATCAAACATTTTAAAATTGAAATGTTATCGATGATGGTGCATTAGACTTTTAGAAACGTTCTTTGTACAAATGTAAACCTATATTGGAGGCGGCCGTGGTAGACTTCGAATTTAGAGATGGAGGATCGTGGGTTTGAATTCCACCATTGGCAATATAAAAAAAATTCTGGACGCAGCAAGTGCGTTATGGTAGTGAATTTACATAAAAATGTTTTTAATAACAAATATGTGTGTTTTTTTTTAAGAAAGCAGGCATCAAATTTGGTTACCAGTATAATCTATATATTAGAAACAATGTGCCATGTTTCATCAAAATAACTTTATTGTGTGAAAATGTACAAAATTTTCCAAAAGTTAACTTAGTGTTCCCGAAAAAACACGTTTCTTGGTCAACCTTATAGGTTAATAGCAAATTGAGCTGTTCAAATATGAAACATTTGATCAAAATTCGCTACCATAACGCACTTGCTGCGTCTAGAATTTCTTTTCTTACAAACATGCATTATATCTCGATGGAAAATGCAAAAATGCAATAACATAAGGCGTGTTTGATTAAAAAAAAAAGGAAATTTGTATCACCAATGACTTATGGGCCACCCTGTGATTGTAGAAATATTATTTTAAGATGTAGCTCAAGACACCCTATAATTAATATATACAAATTTTTTTCATATCTTATATAATAACGGATATATTGAGCTTTATTGATTTTTTACGAAAATTCGACAAAAATTATATACCATTAAACCATAAACTCTATAGCTAATTTCTGGAAACATTTTAGTAAAATGAAGGACAATGACGGCTGAAACTAAGACTTCAGGGTTTGTAAAACATCCTTCTTGAGACATTTGATTTCCATAGCCCCTATTAGATTCAAGTTATGTGCCTAAATGTTGCCGCTTTTGACGTTTTAAATCGCAACTTTGACGTTTTGAGGAAAACCCCAATTTATTTTTCTTTGAATGCCTATAACTTTTTTGACTTTTGACCTACATAGCTAAAATTTGGTAGGTAACTTAGCTATAAGGATATAAACCCGCTTACTAAAGTTGGTTGTCCTTACTTTGTTAATTCCAGAGATATAAATTTTTTTTGAAAGAAAACACAAAATTTTGCGGGAAAACCTGGGCAGATTTTCCTGGCTAACGAATTTATCCAAACCATTTGCAAAAAGAATTTATTCACCAAATTTAATCAAAATGGGCCCATTATTTTTTGAGTTATCGGTGTGATACATACATACATACATACATACATACATACATACATACATATATACATATATATATATATATATATATATATATATATATATATATATATATATATATATATATATATATATATATATATATATATATATATATATATATGTATATATAAACTCTATAGCTAAGGCTACTGCCAAGCATCAGAGAAAGGGTCTATTTGAAATGAATTTTCTGCAAATATTTTAGTAAAATGAAGGACAATGACGGTTGAAATTAAGACTTTAGGGTTTGTAAAACATTCTTCTTGAGACATTTTATTTCTATAGCCCGTATTAGATTCAAGCTATTTGCCTAAATGTTGCCAATTTTGACATTTTAAATCGCCACTTTGACGTTTTGAGGAAAACCCCAATTTATTTTTCTTAAAATGCCTATAACTTTTTTGTCTTTTGACTTACATAGCTAAATTTTGGTAGGTAGCTTACTTATAAGGATATAAACCAGCGTACCAAATTGCTGGTTGCCCTTACTTTGTTAATTCCGGAGATATAAATTTTTTCGAAAGAAAACACAAAATTTTCCGGGAAAACCTTGTCGTATTTTCCTAGATAACGAACATATCCAAGCCATTTGCAAAAGGAAGGTCAAGTCCGGGTCAAGTCTGGCTACCATAGCCGTATTACTTTATAGGTGTATTTTCGCTGCAATTAGTATGCCGTACTGACGAGCTCTAATTAGAGCGAAACCGGTCTAAGGTTCTAATTGTGGTGAAAATACATCTAGCCTTCCACATCTAGCCTTCCATATTTTGTCCCTATATTGCCACTATAGTAGACACAAGAGAAGTATTACTTGATCGCATCATTAGGAATGCGGCCGCTGTAATAAATAATCGCGACGCCATATAATATAAATATATATATATATATATATATAATATATATATATATATATAGTATATATATAATAATAGATATATATATATATATATATATATATATATATATATATATATATATATATTATATATATATATATATATATATATATATATATATATATATATATATATATATATATATATATATATATATATATATATATATATATATATATATATATATATATATATATATATATATATATATATATATATATATATATATATATATATATATATATATATATATATATATATATATATATATATATATATATATATATATATATATATATATATATATATATATATATATATATATATATATATATATATAAACGTTTATTTATTGGGTTGAAAATTCGTGGCTTGTTTGTTTAAATATTGCAAGAAATAAATAATGAATGTAAGTCATACCCCTAAATTGTTTATTTTTCGCTACAAGTGAACGCAATGGCTGAAATTGGAGATGGATTTGATGGAAAAAAAAACTTAGTAATTAGGAATGTCAAATCTCAGGTTGATGTCATTATGGACAAGACCAAGTATAAGACAGGTTTATTTATCAAATGATGTGCTGTAAAATTAATAACAATAAACATTTCCATTACTATATATATATATATATATATATATATATATATATATATATATATATATATATATATATATACGGAGCAGTTTGGGTTTACTGTAATGCCGCGAAATACTAAAATGATTGAATTAAAATAAAATTCGCGCATTTACATTACCAGTTTATAGAGACTAGCATCGTGGTTCTAATTACGTTTAAGACTCTGTGAAAACCAGAGGAATTGTTTTTTGTGGCAGATTTATGAATACACGTAATAAAAGTAATAACAATTTAATACTACAAGTTACAAAGTGAAATGCAGAGATGAATGTTGTGATCCAATAAGGGTACAATGAAAAGGGTGACTTACAATTGGACAATTTGAGCTGGGTGCTTGCCGTGATGAGCACTTGGTGGTGTCACTGATACCTGGGGCTTCATCCCAAGGGCCAAGGTGGTTAACGTGTCCAGGTGACGACTGTGAAGACTTGCGGTGTGTTGATTCCGTGGTTGAATGGATTTCTCAGCACGGGTCCGTCGCTCATCGGGGGATTGTTTCTCCCAATATGAGGCTCACGAACCTGTCCACGTGTCTATGGAGACAACCGTGGTTCTTGACTCCGTGCCGCGGGTCAGGCGATCTCCCTGTGATGCTCCCTGACCGCTGGAACGCGCAGGGAGTTAACTGTGAGGTGTCCACAGCATAATCAAGTATTATGCTGTGTCTTGACTACCGCTCACGGTTCAGCCTGTCTTGAATGACCTGACTGGACGCTGGATGAGATGGAAGTGGTTGAGTCTTGAGCTCTCTCGTCGCTGCTTCGCTTGATTCATGACGCTCGACAGGGATACCAATGTTGTATGCCGCTGGTGGCTGCTGTTGTCAACTATTCCAGGAGTGCCACTGTCGTCACTGCGCCTCTAGGGCATCAGGGAAGGTTTGCCGAGTAAGGATGGACAGGGTGGACTCTGGGAGATTGAGGGTGAGGATTAACAATATTAGGACACAACTATATATATATATATATATATATATATATATATATATATATATATATATATATATATATATATATATATATATCTATGTATGTATGTATGTATGTATGTATGTATGTATGTATGTATGTATGTATGTATGTATGTATGTATGTATGTATGTATGTATGTATGTATCTATGTATGTATGTATGTATGTATGTATGTATGTATGTATGTATTTATGTATATATGTATATATATATATATATATATATATATATATATATATATATATATATATATATATATATATATATATATATATATATATATATGTATATGGTTCCACATCACATGGTGACATGAGAAGTTTGCTAAGCGTGCTTGGTTCTATGTAGCGATAGTCCACTTTCATATTTTTTTTAAAAGCGTCAAGATAAATTTTTTCCATGCATACCACTACTTTTTATTTTCATATATTAGCAATAAATGTAGTCGACAAAAATGGCATAGAGTAGGAAATTATAACAAAAGTGAAGCTTTGCCGGCTTTGGAAATAACACTATTAAATAAATTACATTGAAACTCACCTAGGTAATACTACAGTTTAGTCATCCTTACCGGCCAGATCCATTCGTTTTTATCAACTAAATGATGTATTATAATACAGATTATAATTAAATGACAGTGAACTATATGCATATAGTTCACTGTTTCATGGTTACTTCATTGCTCTCTAAATTTTTGCTGTGTAGAATACGTATTGCAGTAGAAACTTTCGTATCAAATTTGGCTCCCATAGCTTTGTTATTTTCGGAGGTAGAAAGGTCCGATTTTACTGCCCAAGGAACTTAGCCACGCCAATTACAAAAGGAAGGTACTTCCCAAATTTCATCAAAATCGGTTCATTTTTCACTTATCAGTACTATATAATCTTTATTATATATATATATATATATATATATATATATATATATATACATATATATATATATATATATATATACATATATATATACATATATATATACATATATATATATATATATATATATATATATATATATATATATATATATATATATATATATATATATATATATATATATATATGAGACATGCTTGGTTCTCGGGTTAAACCGCGTCCAGAATTTATGGAAACTCGACGTTTCGGCTCCTGTTTTGGAGCCATTTTCAAGAGGTAAAGGACACTCTAAGGCCTCAATCTGCCTACTCCTTAGAGTGATGGACAAAGGTGGGTAACGGAAATATGTAAGGGCACTCTAAGGCCTCAATCTGCCTACTCCTTAGAGTGGTGGACAAATGTGGGTAAAGGAAATATGTAAGGACACTCTAAGGCCTCAATCTGCCTACTCCTTAGAGTGATGGACAAAGGTGTGTAAAGGAAATATGTAAGGACACTCTAAGGCCTCAATCTGCCTACTCCTTAGAGTGGTGGACAAAGGTAGGTAAAGGAAATATGTAAGGACACTCTAAGGCCTCAATCTGCCTACTCCTTAGAGTGGTGGATAAAGGTAGGTTGGGTTGTTGTAGCTCGATTACGGGGCCTCAATCTGCCTACTCCCCAAATCTCGCCGGAGATCGTCTGTGAGGTCTCAGTGTGTTCAACCCTAGGCCTCAGAGAGATCTGGCAGTTCGTTGCAAGTCTTGTCTTATATAGGTCGTTTCGTCTACCTGTTGCGTCATCAGTGAAAGTAGTGGGGTCACCGTCAATTAAGTGGGGGGATAATGATGCAACAAAATTGTCTGTGGAATTCATTTCCCTTTTGTGTGTTTGCAAAGAAGATATAATAGGTTTCCAAGTAGTCGGAAGGCGAAGACCATCATCTCTCTTATTTAAACAATCGGGACGTTTTTCAATCTCGATTGCTTCGCGGATAATTCTCGTTTTGAAATTGTAAACCGGTGCTATTGTTTTGGCATTATCGAAGTCTATTTTGTGCCCTGTATGAATATGATGCATGGCCAGCGCCGATGAGGGGTCGGATTTTCTAACTGCGAGGGTGTGTTCGTATATTCTATTGTGGATGCGTCTGTTTGTTTGTCCTACGTAAGTTCGGGAACAGTCGGAACAAGGAATTTCGTAAACTCCGTGGGATTCGTTTGGAATCGTATCCTTGGGAGTTTTTATAAGATTTGAAAGTTTTTGGTCTGTTGTGAATACGGTTTTGATATTATGGGTTCTGAAAATTCGGCTGATTTTGTCGGTGACACCTTTAATGTATGGTAAAAACGCTGTGTGTTGTTGTGTGGACGCTGTTTGTTCTTGTTGTGGTGCAGTGGTTTGTTGTTGTGCGTTTCTAATGTTTCGTTGTATGTGATTGTTGTCGTATCCGTTTTCTAGCAATGTCTGTCTTAAAAAGTTTAATTCTGTCTGTTTGTTGTTGTTGTCCGTTAGTCTAAGGGATCGTGTTACTAATGTTCGAACCACGGAATTTAGTTGCGATGGGTGATGGTGAGATTGGGCGTTAAGATACCGATTAGTGTGGGTTGGTTTTCGGTAGACAGTGTAAGAAAATCCTCTGACTGGGTTTTTAGTGATGCGTACATCTAAGAAAGGCAAAGAAAAATTATTTTCCATTTCCATGGTGAACTGGATTTGGGGGTTGATGTTATTTAGGTAAGAAAGGAATTCGTCTAGAGATTCTTTGCCGTGTGGCCAGACAGCGAAAATGTCGTCAACGTATCTTAACCAACACGTTGGTTTAAGTTGGGATGAATTGAGGGCTTGTGTCTCGAAGTTTTCCATGAAAATGTTGGCCAATGCAGGAGAGAGGGGTGAACCCATTGGAGCACCTCGAACTTGATTGTAAAATTTTTTTTGAAAAAGGAAATAAGTGTTAGATGTGCAGTGTTCCACAAGAGCTAAGGTATCGTGGGAAATTTTGTGTTTATTTTTGAGAATGTCAAGGGTTTCAGATAGAGGTATATTGGTGAATAAGGAAACTATATCAAAGCTAACTAGGATGTCGTTTTGAGAAATGGTGTTGTTTTGAAGAAGGTCGATGAAATGGGTGGAGTTTTTGACATAGGATGTAGCGTTTTCTACTAATGGTTGGAGAGTTTTGGCTAGATGTTTTGCAAGTTTTTGTGTGGGTGAACGGTGGGCACTTACGATAGGGCGAAGGGGTATATCAGGCTTATGGATTTTTGGGAGACCATATTTTCTAGGGATGCGAGATGATTTTTCGCGGGGGATTAGTTCTTTTTTGAGGTCAGGATTGAGTTGGGAGTTGTTGATGATAGTTTTGGTTTTCTTTTCCAGATAAGTTGTAGGGTCGTGAGGGATTTGTTTGTAGTCTGTGTTGTTTAGTATATTGTCCATCTTTTGTATATAGTCTGTTTTGTCAAGTATGACTGTAGCGTTGCCTTTGTCTGCTGGTAGGATTATAATTTCTGTGTTTCGGTTTAGGTCTCTGATATATATATATATATATATATATATATATATATATATATATATATATATATATATATATATATATATATATATATATATTATAAAGATTATACAACTTTCAAAGTAATTTTTCTAGTTCTTTGGTCTCTTTGGGCCAACAAAACTTCATATTTGTCTGTAATATTGAATAGATTTTGTAACCACACTCTTGTGCGTTTCTGTGATAAGCAGTGACGGCCAAATTTTAAATTAAATATTTTTTTCTTTAAATGCTTATAATTTGGTTTTTTATTTTAACTCAATTTTGGTATGTAGGATATGTTTCACAGTAGAAACGTGCCTACCATATTCGGTTGCCATAGCTCTGTTATTTTCTGAGTTACGTAAATTTTTCCAAAAAAAGCTCAAAATTGCCCCGGAAAAACTTGTCCGATCTACCTGGCCAACGAAGTTAACAAAGCCAATTACAAAAAGAAGGTGCTTTCCAAATTTCATCAAAATCGGCCTATTATTTTTTGAAGATATATAAACACAGATCTCCCAATTAGCGAATCTTTTCTACGAAAATTCTCTAAAACAGGGCAGTTTTATAATAAAACGGTCACAGGAACTGCTTAAATGTCCACCATTATGTTGCAAAGGACACAGAAAACCGTTTTGGAATATCATTGAATTAACCTCTCAATCATTACGGCAGGTATGAATTTGAAACTTGTTTTAGGACACTGTTAGTTTCCAAAATTACAAAAATTATACTTATTTTCTAAACTGTATACTGTTATTGTCATAACTTTAAATAAAATAAATAAAATTGATTTGAGACCATAATTAAAATACGTTTCAAACGAGGGGTTATCACTGATCGCAGGTTACAGCCTCGAGTTCTGCAAATTGATATGAACAGTCTTCTCGGAACATGTTTGTCTTTACTTCATATATAAAAGCAGTATTATTCAATGCATTGGTAATAGTTTTGGTCAAAATGCTTGGTGTTATTAAGTTGTTATTGTTCCTGGCATTCGTCTGTCATTTAAACGCAAGCGAAGTAACGTTTAAAGATGTGACTCTCCACGGATATTCCTATTTTACCCATAAGTTCGAACAGAAGATTATCTCTTCTAATACTCTGAAGGAGAACATACCAGAAAATGTTCTGTATGATGCCCTGGAAATTGCTAATGATACCATACCAGTATTGTACGAGGGTTCTATTGCGGATATAGAGGATCTAGACGAGCTGACGCTTATTAATGATGGGATTACCGATATTCGTCCAGGTATATTTTTATGTAGTTTTTTTTTTACCTTAACCTTTTAGATTTTATCCACAACCGACCTATTATCATGATATAATTCTGTTTTCAAGCGTATTACCTACGTGGGTCATGCCACATTAGTGTCTTATAGATAACGTAGCCACCAAGGTCACATAATTTTAGATCATGTTATTTGAAAAATGTGATCAAGACGTAAAATTTATTTCATTCTATTTCTTTATTAACATTTATAGCAATATTAACATTAAACAGAAATAACATTAAATACAGATGTGGAGACTATTTTTCTGGCTTACAAATGTTCGTTTTCGTTTCTGTAACCAGTTTCGTTGCTTTACAGACGGCATCATCAGACAGAAGAAAATTCAATTAACTTTTACAATTTCATAACAGTCCATTGCTAGGTTATGATGTTTTGAACAAAAAATGTTTTTTAAATGAAATAGACATGAAATGGATGACATCTCCAAAAGTCTACGTGATCTATGTCAATATTTAACATAAAATTAGAAGCAACATATAACAGTAATAACTATAACAACAATTACAACAATAAAGTAACTAAACAATTATGGTAATGAAGCAGACTCTCTACAATGAAAACATCAAATCATTACCTTATTACAATTTTTTTTAAATGCTTTCAAGTATTTAATTAGAAAGAAGTACTGCCAAGAAAGGGAAATCCTTTAGATCAGTTTCCTCTTAAGTACAATTTGGAGAATCCAATTCAAATTTTACTTATCAGTGCTCATCACCGGTTCCAATCTTCACTCATCAGTTTCCTCTTTTAACACAAGGTAGACATCGTGTATGTGCTTTTTGTGAATTCTCTTTAAAAAAATATCAGTAATGAGATATCGACTTTTGAATTTTGAAAAAATCGCTTCAAATGAGCGCGAACTAGGCTCTTTAGAACACATATCCGAAGTGAGTTTCAATTTCAATATATATAAGGGATATTTAACGTGCCCAACTCGCATGGACACGGGTCCACCAGCTTTACGCCCACTCCGAAGGGCGGAACGTACAGACATTCAACTTAAATACAATTCCACAACCTCGGTTGATGTTAATTGTACAGTATGTACTTAAAAAGTGAAAGGAGACCCATGGGATCGAACCCAGTACCCTTCGGTTCAGAAGCACACGCTCTTACCACTGAACCACCGGGGCTCTCTTGCAGTTGGATTATAAACTTGAAATTTGGTCCATAATCGATCATGTTCGTTCTATCTAAAATACTGACGCTCCTTTAGCTATACAGGTAAAAAGCGTTCGGAAAATTTTCTTTAGATGAGCGCGAATTTGGGTCTCTATATATATAAACATATAAAAATTTTACGGACCTTGGTTTTGGGTTCTAGAGACCCAAATTCGAGCTCATCTGAAGAATATATATATATATATATATATATATATATATATATATATATATATATATATATATATATATATATATATATATATATGTATATATGTATATATGTATTTGAGTGTGTGTGTGTGTGTATCCGAGCGATATCTCAAAAAATACTTGACTGGTTTCAGTCAAACTTGGCAAAAATCTTGTTTGGGCAAAAACCGTGGTCGAGTTCGTTAATCAGCCTTTATGCTCGAGTTTTTCCGGTGGAAAATCGGGGGAAACTGTTTAAAAATAAATTCCAAATTAAAAATAAAATCCCAAAGACATGCGTTGAGACGACGTAGTGGTTAAAGTCTGACAGGCATAGTAGTTAACTGCCACGCGTAGATTGATTCATACAACAGGTATAAACCATACATTAACGGTGAACAAACTAAATATATACCAGGCATAATACATACTACCCGAACCAGCAATTGTGAAATCTCGGCCGCAATTATGGAAAGTGACAGACGACATGAAATTAAAAATTTGCCAATTGATTGTTATTTAACTGAGTGATTCAATCAATTATTAAAAGACACTATATGTGTAGCTTTATGAACGGCCTCAAATACAGTTTTGGCGCAGCATAGGTATATTATGCTGTCGCCTAATATACTAGAAATGTAAACAAAGTCAACCCAAGTCTCTATAAAAATGATTCTAAAATAGTTTCTTTTATCTTTAAACTTATACATAAGGCGTCATATGAGACCGAAACAGTCGTGGTATGTGTTTCAATGGTAATTCTACTAATTCTGTAATTAGTTACGTATACCTTTAATATAATATGCCGGGCATGAAGCCCATCTATAGTATCGCAAATAAAACGTTGGTTTAAGTCGCCCTTGCCTCCTAAGCAGAAGGTTATGCGATTAAATCCATCCTGATGAATGTATGTTTTTTATGTTTTATTTTGACATTTGGAGAAACAATAATGCACAGATTTTATACGTTTTGAACAAGATCACATTTTTGTTTAAAACGCCTGAATAAGTTTGTCACCTATGAGTCTGAAATTGTATTTTTTTTATTGTTGATATTGAAAAAACCGGAATTTTTTTCAAAATTCAGAAGCCGTTATCTCTCTATTAGTTAATTTTTTTCTACGAATATTCACTAAAACGAACATTTGTGAAGTCAGAAAAATAATATTCACGTCTCTCTTTAGTATGGAACGGTTTCACGAAACAAGAGCAACAACAATTAAGAAATAACATTATTGTCATTGTTTTAAACTTTCGATAAGGAAGTATGCGGCAAGAACGTAACTGAACCTGAGGTTTCTTTATTCTTAGAAGGAACCTCGATCTGTTTGAAATTCGCCATTAGCAA
Source organism: Tillus elongatus (assembly GCA_964006375.1). Lineage (NCBI taxonomy): Eukaryota > Metazoa > Arthropoda > Insecta > Coleoptera > Cleridae > Tillus > Tillus elongatus. The sequence goes on from OZ023262.1 coordinate 274,708,447, forward strand.
CCAAGGTGATTGAAGACTACTCAATTCGATAATAGTTATGTCAACATGGCATTACATGAATGACTTACAATTATAGTTTTTATTTCAGTACCTAATTCTTTTTGTTGCTTTTTTGGTCTGTTGTGGATAAAATGTTGTATTGCATTCGTATCTTATTAGCGCAAAAGACTATCAAGAAAGGTTAAACAATTCGAGCTGGGCTCTCGTGATCTTTCGTGTTTTATATGACTACTAAGATACCTGTACAATAAATAAATATTTTACCCCTCATCCAACTTTTATCTCGTACGAAAGAAGTTTAGCCACTTATAATTAGAATTATTTTTTATACAAATTTGATCATCTATACAGGGACTTACCTCATTTTCATCACGATAAAACTCACCTAATTTAGTTTTCAATATTAACGAAGTGTGCAGGAATGTGGCAGTAATTTTTCGAGCAGCATAACTCCCTGAATTTTTTACTCATCATTTCCGGACTGCTTGTATAGTGTATGTGCGATTGTTTAAGTACAGTGCGTGTAAAAGATAGAATAAATAAGTGTACTTAAACATTTTAACTTAGATCTGAGGAAGAGTTCAACATCAACAAGTCATACGTAGGGAATGTTTAAATGTACCAGACAATAAGCTGCACCGTGACTATGAAAATAATAGAAGCTTTTGAAATTTAGTGCGAGATGTTCACGAAATCTGGTGGCTATGTTTCTCCTAGTTTGGCCCACGTATTTAAGATCTTTCCAACTAATCTCATAAATGCCGGACATTTCCGTGACTTTGTCTTTGTCTTTCGTATTACCCAACAAATTTTTTAAATTACTTTTCGTCGAAAACGTCAAATGTAAATCGGCTTTCTTAAAAATACTTTCCAAGCCCTTTGTGATTCGTGGTTCATAAGGTAAACACACAAATTTTTTCTCTATTTAATCTTTCTTAAATGTCGTACATTCAGATATCATTTCCTTTGTTCTGTGTTTGTTAACTAATTTTTCTATTAAACCATCCGAGTACCCGTTATATCTCGCCACATTTTTTATGTATTTAAATTCTGTATTAAATCTATTTTTACTTAACGGAAATTTGATCAATCTGTTTACTAAGAAATTTAAACTAGCCGTTTTGTGTGCAAACGTATGATGTGAGTCGTTATGAATATAACTAATAGTAGCCGTTTCCTTCCTATAGACATCGAATTCAAGCGAGCCATTATTTTTATTTTTAATAACTAGTACATCTAGGAACGAAAGTTTATTGTTGATTTCTATTTCGTGGGAAATGTCCGGCATTTATGAGATTAGTTGCAAAGATTGTGATCTTAAATACGTGGGTCAAACTAGGAGAAACATAGCCACCAGATTTCGTGAACATCTCGCACAGTTACGATATGGTACGGTGGACAAATCATGTGTGGCACAACATATATGGGATAATAATCACCACATCGACAAAGAAAATTTGAAACTTGTCAAAAATGTTAGACATCAAACTATGCTTGATTCATTAGAAAGTATTTTTATATTAAAGTCTATTAAGAACAAAACTTCATTGAATCGTGCGGCACCTTTAATTTCAAGCTCTTTATTTTCTCTTTGCATTTGACCGCTCAAACACTCCAAATTTGTCTGGTAGAATAATAAATTACTGTTAATAACTCGGCCGGTTTATACATATACTAATTTCTTTGTTTGTCTCTAAGGACCCTTTCGATTTGTTGTATCTATTTATTCAATATAAATACTTTCACGAAGAATTAAAATCAATATAAATATAGTTTTTATTTATTCTTTGTTAGAGTTAACATGGCGAGACAGACACTCGGGGTTTTAGTTTTCTATTTAAAAGAGATGAGTTGAGTTGATGTTGTTTATCTCACCAGATGTCTTTGGCGGCATGTTTCAATATCCACATAGTAAATTTCTAGATCGAAAGAAAACGTGCTGATCCCTTCAATAACTCGGGTCGTTTGGACCTATATTAGATAAGGGTCATAAATTTGTCGACCAAAAGATTGAAGCAGGTCTTAGACCTCTTACTTTCATTACACAATAAACAAACGATCGTTCTTGGACGACAACTTTACTTCGGACTAGTTCGTTTACTTTGACGCGATATAAATACACGGTAGCTGGTTTTTTATTTTAGAATTTTTCTTCCTCTGAAGATGTTGACATGGTCAACGAAACGATCGTAAGGTCTCTGAAATATGTGTTGTGGTGATTTGGGTGTTCTCAAAGTGTACTTATTAGTGCTCATCACAGGTTCCAGTTTTCACATAGTTAAAATGTTTGTTTTGTCTGTCTGTCTTATGGTTTTGCTTTGCTAATTACCACCATTCATAATTATACATGTAAATTATGTAAACATTTCAAGTTTTCAGTCGTTTAACTTCACATTCATTTTCGCAATTCAATGCTTGCCAATCTTGCAAAAACTATTTTGGGCTCTTTTAAAATAGTTTAAAGTAATATTTCTGAGGTTTCATTTTATTTTTTTACTATTTTAGGAGCTTTTAAGAACCTACCGTCTATAAGAAAAGTTGTATTAACACACAACAGACTAAAAAGGATAAAAGAAGGTGTTTTCAACGGATTACCCATAGCAACACTCAGCCTTAACAAAAATGAAATAAGCAAAATTGAACCTGCCGCTTTCAACGATATGCCAGAACTACTCAACGTGGACTTATCTGACAACCAGATTGCATATTGGGACGAAAACTGGTTCTTCAACACACCTTTGTTAACCAGGGTTACTTTTATGCATAACCAAATCAGTGATCTACCTGAGGGTGCCTTCAAAAATTTAGCAGGAGAAAAAAATTTTGGAAAATTAAATTTGAAAATCAACATCATTCTAAGTTATAATAAACTATTGTATGTACAACCAGGCGTTTTCGAAGGTATAACAGAAATTAACAACTTATGGCTTGATAACAATAAGCTCGAAACTATTGAAGAAGATCTCTTGAAGGAAGTTAAAGTATCAGATCTGAAAATCAATGATAATCAGATAAAGTGCTTGACAGGAGATCTTGATGCAATTTTCAACGCCGAATCGATCAATGTAGAGGGAAACCCATGGAACTGTACTTGTTTGGAGGAAATAAAAGACTGGTCCAAGAAAACTAATAAGTATGTGCAGTTTTCCTATGCTAGTATGACCTGCGACGCTGAGAGAATCCGATACAAGATGAACGAATTAAAGAATCTATTGGATGAGATTAGAGACAAAGAATCCGATCACTAGAGTTTTCAATTTATCTCTTTTTCGGACTATGATTGTGTACTAATACAAGTAGATGGTCGTAAGAGAAATAAACTACAAACTTATTTCTAAAAGCAGTGTGTAGGTGGTTTTTTATGTCGGCTGTTGATAAAATTAAAAATATTATTAATTAAATTAAATGTATGTAGTAAACAGTTTGTTTCAGTTTTACCTTTTGTATTGCAGAGTTCTGTCTGTAGATCAGGATATTCTTTTCTTAAAGCCGAAAAAGCCTAGACGCAGCAAGTGCGTTATGGTAGTGAATTTTCATAGAAATGATCTGGCACAAAATATTTCATTATAACTTTTTTTTCTTGTAACATAGATATATAAATTTTGGTATATAGTTTACCTTTTATATCGTAAACCTACCTACCAGATTTGGTTATCATAGCTTTTCTATTTTTTGAAATAAAATTTTTTTCGAATGAAAACTCAAAATGTTTCCGAAAAACCGCGTCCGATTTTCCTGATGAACGAACTTATCCAAGCCAGTTACAAAAGGAAGGTACGTGCCAAATTTTATCAAAATCGGCCCATTATTTTTTGAGTTATCGGTGTGACACATATACATACATACATACATACATACATACATACATATATATATATATATATATATATATATATATATATATATATATATATATATATATATATATATATATATAAATAATAACATTTCATTTTTAGTCGCAGCAAATAGTACTCAAGGCTATGCAACCGGTAAATCATTTGGTCGAGTTACATTCATAGATTTCACGGTTCAGTAGTCCCGTATCATGATCAATGGTTGTGACGTCATCTCACTAATAAAATTTAGCTAATGGTCTCACCAATACTCATGTTCAGAGAAAATTTCAATTTCCCAATTGGCAATTCTGTCAACTGATGACTGTCACTGTCACTTGATTTCGAGAGATAAAATTGCATGAAATAGGAAAGACGTGAAAAAAGTTTTTTTCCACGACGGCCGCTGAAAGGCGTGTGTCCCTTTGTTAAAGAACGAAAATTTAGGACAACAGACACAAGCCTTACTTTTTTTTTTCCTTTTTTTTTGTACGCCGCTAACAATGTTTCATCCTGCAAGTTGAAATGGTAATACTATAAAATTAGACGTTTTTTTTTTGAAACTGACAATGGCTTCCACGTTATAATGCAGATTAATATGGTTCTGCCCTAAATTGTTATTATTTTCTTTGGAACTCACGTAATGGGTACCTCTTGATTGGGATGGCCACTTATTATGGATAATTGTTGTAATTTCACTGATGGCAATGGTAAAAATTGTGATAATCTTGTCTCTGGATTCAAGTCTGAAGTACGAGCCCTCAGCCATTTTGCAAACCGAGAAGAGGTGATACCCATTTCCCATTTAGTAGCCATTAATTGGAAGGGTGATGCAAAACTGTAAGTTTTATAAATTTTTCTAAGAAGCAGCTGTCAACAACATGGATTAATTTTACTCACGAATAATTTCCGTTTGATTGTCACTTAATGACATTACGAATGTATAATTTACCTTTGCGTTAAACAAGATTTAACTGTCAAGTACATATCTTCATAAAAATTAGCTTTCTTTTAAACTCAATATTCTTCTTCTTTCGGTGCCATATCAGGTCCCCCTAACGTTGGCAATTACATTGGCGAGTTGTTCGTGGTTTTCGGCTAATCTGAATAGTTGTTCGGCACTGCGTATTCCAGTCCAATCGCGAATGTTCTTTAGCCATGACATCTGTTTCCTTCCAATTCCTCGGCTGCCTTCGATTTTACCTTTCATTATAAGCTGGAGCACCTTGTATCGGTTTCCTCTAAGAACATGTCCTAGGTATGATATCTTTCGCACCTTAATAGTGACAAATAATTCACGGACGGCATTCGCTCTATTTAATACTGCTTCGTTGGTCTGCATAGCTGTCCAGGGTATTCGAAGCATTCTTCTGTGCAACCACATCTCAAACGCTTCCAGTCGACCGATCGTAGCAGCCTTCAGAGTCCAGGTCTCAGCTCCATAGAACAACACGGACCAAATATAACATTTGATCATTCTTTGACGCAATCTTAGGTTTAAGTTGTCGTTAGAGAAAAATGATTTCATTCTCATGAAAGTTAAGCGCGCTGTTTCAATTCTGCACTTTATCTCGTTATCAGGGTCTAGGTGTTCTGTGATATAACAACCAAGGTATTTGAATTGGGTAACTCTCTCAATGTTTTGTTGGTCTATCTGTAGGGAAGCATCGGCGTGCGGTTGGCGACTGAATATCATAAATTTTGTCTTATTGATATTTATTTTCAAACCCATTTCCCTTCCTGTCATGTTTACACTATCCAACAACTCTTGAAGGCCCCGGACACTATCGCACAAGATGACCGTATCGTCGACATATCGAATGTTATTAATCAGTTCACCGTTAATCTTCACTCCAAGGTCTTTATCTTGCAAAGCCTTTTTAAAGATTTTATCCGAGTATATGTTGAACAATAGCGGGGAGAGAATGCATCCCTGTCTGACGCCTCGTTGAATGCGACATTCATAGGTTAGTCTTCCATTGATTCGGACCACTGCTTTCTGCTTCCAATATAAGTTCTCTATAATTTTCAGATCTCTCTCATCGATTCCCAAGGTTCTTAGTATGTTTAAAAGTGTTTCATGCTCAAACTCAATATTATTTCACTTAAATTTCAGTTATAACATTTAACAAATACTCAGTATAATACTGCGTGGTTTATATAAGATAAATTATATCATATTAAACATGCCACTAAATCGGATGTGAGCGTAAGAGTGATCACTTGAGCGTAAATCAAACGTGTAAAGTATAAATCACTGATTATAAGTGAACCTCGAATTTTGCTGTTGTTTCTAACTAGTAATAAATACCATTCTGAGTTTCAAACCTGAGTTCTTTTATTTTATCATTGAGTGTATGTAAGAAATGTGCCTATGGTATTGTGGTACTGTCCAACAATACATATTCACTAATTAAGACAGTTGGCGCCTTGCACACTTCAGGTAACATCTTTTAAATTAACCTAAGACCGCAACTATACCACACATAAGAATAGGATAGGAGGTTGGCTCTTACTCGTAAGGTTAGCTGATGGTGCTTTGCTTTTTACACGAAAATAAGGAAAGAAAATCATTATACAAATAGCGCCCAAAAACATAACGTTATAATATATATATATATATATATATATATATATATATATATATATATATATATATATATATATACATACATATATATATATATATATATATATATATATATATATATATATATATATATATATATATATATATATATATATATATATATTAAAAATTGAAACTGACCCCGGATATGGGTTCTAGGGGTCCTAGTTCGCGCACATTTGCAAAAAAATTTCTCAAAATTCAAAAGTCGGGATCTCCCCATTAGTGAATTTTTTCTACGAAAATTCACTAAAATATGAAAACATCAAAAATAAGTTTTGTACAGAAAAAAAATTAAAATAGAAGATATAGGTACACTTTATCCAGAAACTACTACGTCACGTCATTCCCATAAAAGGATATATTGTGGATTATTTAATGAGTCGTATAGGCCTTGGCTTCTCAGCTCTGCGACCCTAATGGGTCCTTTGTGCATGACTCTATTTTCTAATAGTTGCCCAAAATGTCCAGACTTTTATATAGTCTGCTATCTTTTTGGGGGCTATTTCATCTATTTCCTGAGGTTTTACAGTGGCCCATTCAAGGTATTTGAGCCTTTTGCAAAAGGTGAGCCATGCGGTCGCATAACAAGTGTTTTGTTGTTTCTGCTGCTTCAGTGCGGTAGCTCCAGTTTTCACTGTTCGCCTTACCCATCTTCATAAGGTGATACTTACTGGGGAGTGCTCTGTGAAAAGTCCTGTGATTATTTTCACGTCCTTCCTGTTCAATTCAGGAAACAGTTCAGACTTCTCTGTTGATATGGTGATAATTCGTTTTGCTTTCCTTAAGCCTGGCGTTTTCCTCCAGTGTGACCACATTTGATTTCTTTCTCAAGTATCAAGTTCATTTGTTACATGGCTTTTTGTTAGTCCACAATGCGGCTCTGAATCGCAGAGCCCTTTCTGCAAGGCTACCTGCTTCGTATTTTGCTTCAATGCCTTGATTCCCTGGTAGCCACATCAAAGTTACTTTGTTGTTCGTCAGTTTCTGCAAGGATTTTTTGCAGTGTCAGGTCAGTTTGGGCTCTGTTTTGAAAGATTTCACAGTCTGAGATGATGTAGTTTTCTCTATTTATGTATGCAATCCTGTGAACACAGATTTATAGCAAGCATTTCCGCTTGGAGGATGGTGGAAGTTTTTCCTATGGACTTAGTGAGATTAAAGTAAGGTCCTATTATTCCCAATCCTCCTGCCTTCATTTGTTTGGATCCATCTGTATACCATAGAGATGAGTTGTTTGTCAGCCTTTTACTATTCTGTCCTATGCTTGGCGATCACTTATAACCACGTCGAATGGAACTGAGGGGGAAACCACCCCCGCTGATTTTGTACAATTATTTCCTCTTTGGAAAATTATTCCCCAAACATGTCCCATATTTCCCCATAATTCCTCGTTAGTTCCCAATATGTTCCATAATTCCCAATATTTCTCATACGTCTATAATATTTCTCCGTAATACTAAATAATTCCCCAATATTTCCTCACGGAAATTCCCCCATCTGACATTTACCTTAACTTTTTTAATTACATATTCTCAACTGGCACAATAATTGAGAAGATATTTTTACCATGACTAACAATGAAAGATTGTCAAGTTCCTTAGTAGTATCCAGTCAGACAGTTTTTTTCTCATTTAACTGATTCTTAGCCACATCTTTTCACGATTTACTTATAGCATTTACTGAATGAAGACTTCGTATTTTGAATATCGCGTATTTTTTTTCATTTTTTTTTTTTGAGTAACATACTATTAATAGAATATCTCTCAAATTGTCTAAGTGATTAGAACGAAAAAATTTACAACCTAAAAGAACAGAAACAGACGTGGTTGTGTACCAATTTTCAAGTCGTTTGATCGAAGGAAAATAAAGTTATTCGAAATTAATAATAAAATAATCCCCGACATCACTTCAGATTCTGTAATTCAATATATACAATGTTGGACAAAGACAGATGACGTTATCTGCACGGCTATGCTATGTAAATAAATCGTAGATAAAAATTTAAACAATGGAAGTTATTGCAAGATGTCAGACTGGAGAACATTGTGAGAGATACGACAGGGACGCCATCTCGGTGCAGGGCCAGGTAGTGTGTTGTCACGACAGGTCTAGTTTACACAAAACTTTATAGATGAAGTTGTGTACAATGTACAACCAAGTAACAATTTTGTAAAGTGTCAGCCTTAGGCCACATCTTTCCTAATACCGGGACAAAGTTTGCGTCCAAAAGCGCTATATTTTAGCATGCGAATGTATACTAATAAATCAAAAATTTAGTGAACGTGATTCAATTTGTTTAAAAGCAATCTAAAACGACGTTTCATTATGTATAAATATTTAGCTTCCCATTCTTCACGCTCACGGTATTTAAAATTAAAAGCCATCTCTCTTTCTCTCTCTCTCTCTCTCTCTCTCTCTCTCTCTCTCTCCTAGTTTAATCTGACCACACGTAGCTATTGGTCACAGAGAAGCGTGTACACTTTGCGCATCGCATAATCTCGAAATCGACTCCACTGATGCTAATTGCTAATTTCTTATTAGGATTTTATAATATAAAACAACTAGGTACACCTATATTCTGATACAAATAGTAGGTCAATAATAACCCAACTTTTAATTTTAACCTAACTTTAACAAAATGACTGTAGTAGTATATTATGATCGTAACATCCAATGGAACAAATATGAAAGTGATAGGTAAACTGCATGTAGATTGTAGATATTGTATGTATTACCTAGTGAACTCTATACAGAATTGACTGGTAGGTCTTACCAAAGTGAAAAAATTATTTTAAGAAGAAATATACCTACCTCAATCTAATACAGTGGGTACTTATAATATCTAAGTAGGTACTACAAAGTACATACATCGCTAGTTAAAATTATATAAACAGATGTTAAATTATTAAAATTTTAATTTCAAAATTTTCTTTGTTTATATCTTATTACATTTTCAAAAAGTATGGATACAGCAATAGTAAATAAGTGTTGAAAAGAATTTTAATTGCGTTATGGTAGCGAATTTTCATAAAAATATGTAAAATGGTGATAACCCAATTTCCCATTAAACTAGAATCTTCAGTTTTGATACATAGTAAAACCTATATAAAATCAGCGTGGATACTAAATTTAAAACATAACACAATGAACTTCACAGATAATTACAAATTTGTTTTAAAAAACCTTTTTTGTTATTTTGTTGGCAGAAACTGGTTTGGTTGAGTTGATTAAAACCGATCATTCAATCCATTAATATGGAAAATACTTACTTGCCACCTATAATTTCATAGATGCGTTCCGTTTGTAAATAAAAATTTAATTTTCGGTAAATTTGCAGATTAGTATTTGGGGGGTGTTTAGACAAATCTTTACAGAAATCTGCTTAGAACCCCTTCTGGATGCCCAAACCACAAGAAGTATTTCTTGCAAACAGTCCACAAGAAAGTTACGCGACCAAGAGTGAATAGCGGTGCTGGGCGGAGAAGAATATAAAAACTCTGGACGCAGCAAGTGCGTTATGGTAGTGAATTTTCATAAAAATATTTTTAATAACAAATATGTGTGTTTTTTTAAGAAATAGAAATCAAATTTGGTTACCAGTATAACCTATATAGTAAAAACAATGTGCCATGTTTCATCAAAATAACTTTATTGTGTGAAAATGTACAAAAATTTCCAAAAGTAAACTTAAAGTGTTCCCGAAAAAACACGTTTCTTGGTCAACCTTATAGGTTAATAGCAAATTGAGCTGTTCAAATATGAAACATTTGATCAAAATTCGCTACCATAACGCACTTGCTGCGTCCAGAATTTCTTTTCTTACAAACATGCATTATATTTCGATGGAAAATACAAAAATGCAATAACATAAGGCGCGTTTGATTTAAAAAAAAAGGAAATTTGTATCACCAGCGACTTATAGGCCACCCTGTGATTGTAGAAATATTATTTTAAGATGTAGCTCAAGACACCCTATAATTAATATATACAAATTTTTTTCATATCTTATATAATAACGGATATATTGATTTTTTACGAAAATTCGACAAAAATTATATACCATTAAACGATAAACTCTATAGCTAAGGCTACTGCCAAGCATCAGAGAAAGGGTCTATTTGAAATGAATTTTCTGCAAATATTTTAGTAAAATGAAGGACAATGACGGTTGAAACTAAGACTTTAGGGTTTGTAAAACATCCTTCTTGAGACATTTTCTTTTCATAGCCCGTATTAGATTCAAGTTATTTGCCTAAATGTTGCCAATTTTGACATTTTAAATCGCTACTTTGACGTTTTGAGGAAAACCCCAATTTATTTTTCTTTAAATGCCTATAACTTTTTTGTCTTTTGACCTACATAGCTAAATTTTGGTAGGTGACTTACCTATAAGGATATAAACCTGCGTACCAAATTTGGTTGCCCTTACTTTGTTAATTCCGGAGATATAATTTTTTTTCGAAAGAAAACACAAAATTTTCCGGGAAAACCTGGGCAGATTTTCCTGGCTAACGAACTCATCCAAGCCATTTGCAAAAGGAATTTTTTCACCAAATTTAATCAAAATCGGCCCATTATTTTTTGAGTTATCGGTGTGATACATACATACATATATATATATATATATATATATATATATATATATATATATATATATATATATATATATATATATATATATATATATATATATATATATATATATATATATATATATATATATATATATATATAAACATATAAAAATTGAAACTGACCCCGGATATGTTTTCTGGGGGGCCTAATTAGCGCTCATTTGAAGAAATTTTTTCAAAATTCAAAAGTCGGGATCTCCTCATTAGTGAATTTTTTTAAAGAAAATTCACTAAAAAGGAAATGTGAGCGAAAAGTACGAAAGAAACAGTTTAGTTGGACCTCTTTAAGCTGCCTTTATCCCATTTTGCAGCTATACCTCCTTAAAGTCCTGTTTACCGCGCGCAGAACCTTTATGTTCACCGCAGGTGCCGTAACTTTCTTAGGCGTTGCTCCAAAGGAATTTTTCGTGTTTACATTGTTCTTGTTTATGTGTTGATGATTATAGGCATGCAGAAGGGGAAGGAGAACCCCCGCGACGTAGCAGCGAACCAAGATTTTCAATTTATGTTTAAATTGTTATCTCATTTCATTTTTTAAAATATGTTTCCAAAAATGATTTTGAGGTTGCCTTGTTTATCAGTCTTATATAGTAAGCTGCAATATTTTATCATTTTCAAAAAGTATGGCTACAGCAACCGTAAATAAATGTTAGAATGGGTCTGGGTGCAGCAAGTATGTTATGGTAGAAAATTTTCGTAAAGATATTTCAAATCCGATAGCTCAATAAATTTCCCTCAATCTTGAACCACAGTAACACCTATGTAAACGCACTGTGGGTGCTAAATTAAAGACAAATAACATGAGCTTCACGGATAACTACACATTTGTTTTAAAAAGCCTTTTTTGTTGTTTATTGTTTGCAAAAACTGGATGGGTTGACTAAAACAAAACCTTATAAGCAATGAATAAGGAAAAATAGCTGCCATATTTATAATTTGACAGGTACATTCCCTTTGTAAATAATTAATTTTTTTCTGAAAAACTTTTGTAACTTCAATGAAATTTGTAACACAATTTTTTAAAGACACTTGCAGTACTTACATATTATATCTAAGAACAAATTTTAATTTATTAGCTCCACATAAATTTTTTTTTTCAAATAATCACTAACTGGGACTCTAAAACCGATCTCCAAGGTCCGTTTAAATTTAAAGAATTCGTTTTAATAATATATCTTACTAATAGTGTACAATTCCTATGAAAATTCACTACTATAACGCACTTGCTGCGTCCCGAAATTTTTTGATAATGGAGAGATATCGATTGTAACACTTTTGAAAAAAATTCTTCGAATGAGCCTGTATTAGGGACTTTAATCCAATCTTCAAGGTTCGTTTAAATTTAAAGTGTTATTTCTAGTAATATGTCCTACTAATAGTGCCTAATCAGGCCGAAATGTACGCCATCCTGCACTGTGTGCGGGAGAACAAGAGGAGGGGCTACACCAACAAGCGGATCCTCATAGCCACAGACAGCCAGGCAGCCCTTAAGGCACTAAGTAGCCCACGGGTAAATTCCTGGCTGGTGAGTGAGTGCCGAGACGATACGAGCGAGCTGGCTGGGCAGAATGAGGTGACTCTCATCTGGGTGCCGGGTCACTCGGGGGTCAAAGGCAATGAAGAAGCTGACAGTCTCGCGAAGAGAGGGTCAGCAGAACCATTTATGGGACCAGAACCAGCTCTGGGCGTGACAAAGAGCACTGCCAGGGGAGCCATTAAGCCCTGGGTCAGAAACCAACACAAGGTGTACTGGGCCGACTATCCAGGGCTCAGACATGGGAAGCCAATAATTGACGGACCCAGTTCTAAGAGAGCTGTGGAGCTGCTAAATCTTAGCAGAGGACAGCTCAGAAACACAACAGGTCTCTTGACGGGACACATAGCCGTCAAGAAACACCTGCATAAAATGGGGCGGTTCGAAGGGGACCGCGCTTGCAGACTCTGCGGCGAGGGGGAGGAATCAGCCCAGCACATCTTGTGCGAGTGTAAAGCTCTGGACCGCAAAAGACAACTGATCTACGGTCAGTCTAGACCGGAGACAGAGCAATATAAAACTTCACCCTACCTATCGCTGTGCAGACTAGTTCAAGGTACAGTGATTTTGGAATGGGTGGAGTAAGACTAAGGGTATGCACAATCAACCAAAGGTTGCAGTGCTATGAGGGCGGCAAGGCCGCGGACGAGCCCTGAGGTAAAAAAAAATAGTGCACAATTCTTATGAGCATTCATTACGATAATGCACTTGGTGCGTCTCGAATGTTTTTCCTTGCTGTTAATTTTTGCAATACATTTAAAAACCATAGCATTTTTCAATAGAGAATGAAGAGATTTTTCAAATGATGTATCACAAGCTTCTACTTACTATTTGAAATTATGGGGGTTGCAACTATTACTCGAAGAGGCTGAATCTAGGTAGTCGTAAAGTTTTCACGTTGCATGATGTCATCTGTTAAATTTAGAATTGACGTGTTTCTGGATATTTTTATAAACATGTACCTACGATAATTAAGATACTGTTTTATTCCATTTGGCTGTACCACACCGGACATATTTTTAAAACAGTTAAACTATGTGAACAAAGTACCCCCTGTCTATCATAATTTCCGAGACCGGAAAGTGAAGCATTAAATAATGGTAACCCTGTATAATAATTTACTTATTTTAGTTTGTTTAATACCACCTTTTGCATATTATGTTAAATACGAACCTCTGACCGATGATGAGCGGAACCATTTTTAAACGAAATTTGACGTTAATTTGTTTGCTGCTTACTTTTGGGAAGTCTTTTTTAATGCAAACTGCTTAAATAATGTAAATGCCTGATTTGATTATCTATATGCAAATGGCATGTTCCATTTACAAACACAATAATAGTCCTCGTAAAATGCCCATGTGACACCGACAGAAAGCAACAACAATAAATATAGTGAACCCTATCATTTGCATTCCAATAATTATGCAGGGCTTTCTGAATCTCGTTAACGTTCGGAAACGTTTACATTTTTATGTATTCATAAAACACAAGGTTAATCTTTATTCAGAGATAAGCATAAAACACAAGGTTAATCTTTATTCAGAGATAAGAAATCTTTTTTGGTGGTCTAACAATGTAGAGAGTGTTCCACAATACGCCGATTCAGTTTGCGTGAAAATAAGTTTACAAGTTAGTACTATAATTATTTTTTCTACAAGCTATGCCTAGGTGAAGTGTTTAGGAGCATACAAAGAAAACAGACATAAATAGAGAGATATACATACTGTCAGACAGTTTTTTCCCCCCAGGGCTCGTCCGCGGCCTTGCCGCCCCGATAGCACAGCAGGCGCTGGCTTATTGTGCATGCCCTTTATCTCTATTCCACCCATTCCAAAATCACTGTGCCTTGAACTAGTCTGCACAGCGATTGGTAGGGTGAAGTGTTATATTGCTCTGTCTCCGGTCTAGACTGACCGTAGATCAGTTGACTTTTGCGATCCAGAGCTTTACACTAGTGATGGGTTGTTATTTAACAGTATGTTATATTTTAACTGTTGTCGAGCCGCAACAGTAACAACCTGTTATGGATATATACAAATAACAGGTACAGTGGAGGGGATGCTGTTGCGCTTTACACTAGAACTCGGAGTCGTATCTGTTTCTGTTGTCGTATCTGTTTCTGTTGCACTGCTACGATGAATCAACTTCTGTTATCATCCGCAACTGTTATAACAGGATGAATGGACATGAGACTGGGAATGGGGTATAGAGCGGACTTTACTTCATAACATAATACTGTTTTCATCCGCAACTGTTATAACAGGATGAATGGACATGAGACTGGGAATGGGGTATAGAGTATAGAGCGGACTTTACTTCATAACAGACTACTTTATACTAGTGTGCTCACAGCTTTGGGAACGTAGGGTCGTCGGTACAATGAAACTCTTAAATTTTGACAGGTTGTTGATTCACACAAGACACACACATATATTTACAATTTATAAACAAACACAATATATGAAAAATGTAAATAAAAAGGCTGTATATGTAGCAAGTGAAAATTATTAAAAATGAACTATATCACTGTAAAAATAAAATCAGGTCACCGCGTATATAAAAAAATAATCACATAGTCGTTGACGTAAACTCAATCTTCATTAGATAACTCGATATGCTGATGGCATTTTTGTTTTAAAAAAAAGCATATGTATACAAACGTACAGTTATGCTTTAACGTGAGTCCTTAGGTATTATATTATATTAGGTAGTTTTTTGCTCATTCTTCTTTGCCTTATGTAACTAATAAATCAATATTCCTTTTTTCTTTTCACTTTGGAAATCTAAGAAATAGGTCCGATTTTAAACATCTTCTTTTATTACTACTGCAAAATAAAAAATCGCTGAAACTTAAAAAATCTCAGAAACAGTACCAATTTTAATGAAATTATAAAAATATTCCCTGTACCCGGTATAGTTGAAACCACACACTTCGCCCTATAGGTAGAGAGACAAAAATTAGTTTTAATTAAAAAAATATATATTTATTTTATTTTTTGCTTACAATAATTCATTTATTTCATATAGCTCTCATTTTCAAGGAAAAGATGGCTATAGAGGTTTTCAAGCTCAATGCTTAACTAATACTTAATTAGTTGAATTTTAATTGTTGAATTTTTTACCCAAT
This sequence comes from Tillus elongatus, assembly GCA_964006375.1. Lineage (NCBI taxonomy): Eukaryota > Metazoa > Arthropoda > Insecta > Coleoptera > Cleridae > Tillus > Tillus elongatus. The sequence goes on from OZ023262.1 coordinate 274,724,210, forward strand.
TATTATTAGTGATGAATACCCAAAAAAAAACTCCATCATTTTTTTAATAAAAAATTTATTAATTGTTTTAAACATAATACAAGAATATTTTTTATTTTAAACATTACCCAACTACACCACCGGACGGGTTCAGCTACTGTTACTACGTCTACGTGGAATTCTTAATAATTCATAGTTCATACTGTTATTTTCAACCTGTTATATTTAACTGTTATTTCTAAATAACAGTAACAGGTGCGACCTGTTAAAGCAATATAACAATTTTCCCATCACTACTTTACACTCGCACAAGATTTGCTGGGCTGATACTGATAACCAAATGCTGGAGGAAAACGGCAGGCTTAAGGCAGGCAAAACGGTTCATCACCATATCGATAGAGATGCCTGAACTGTTTCTTTGATTGAACAGGGACCACTTGAGAATAATCACAGTACACTCCACAACAAGGTATCAATTTATGAAGATGGACAAGCCGGACAGTGAAATCTGTAGATACTGCACTGAAGCAGCAGAAACAACAGAATACTTGCCATAGTTTTAAAAAAATTCGGGACGCAGCAAGTGCGTTATAGTAGTGAATTTTCATAAGAATTGCACACTATTAGTAAGATATATTATTAAAACAAATTCTTTAAATTTAAATGGACCTTGGAGATCGGTTTTAGAGTCCAAGTTAGCGATTATTTGAAAAAAATTATATTTTATATGGAGCTAAAAAATTAAATTTGGTCTTAGATATAATATGTACTTCAAGTGTCTTTAAAAAAATGTGTTACAAATTTCATTGACGTTACGAAAGTTTTTCAGACAAAAATTAATTATTTACAAAGGGAATGTACCTGTCAAATTATAAATATGGCAGGTATTTTTCCTTGTTAATTGCTTGGATGGTTTTGTTTTAGTCAACCCATCCAGTTTTTGCAAACAATAAACAACAAAAAAGGTTTTTTAATACAAATTTGTAGTTATCCGCGAAGCTCATTATGGCATTTTTCTTTAATTTAGTATCCACGGTGCGTTTACATAGGTGTTACTATGATTTAAGATCGAAGATTCTAGCTTAATCGGAAATTTATTGAGCTATCGGATTTGAAATGTTTTTACGAAAATTTTCTACCATAACATACTTGCTGCAACCAGACCCTTTTCAACACTTATTTACAGTTGCTGTATCCATACTTTTTGAAGATGATAAAATATTGGAGCTTACTATGTAAAACTGACAAACAAGGCAACCTCAAAATCATTTTTGGAAAAATATTTTTAAAAATGAAATGAGAACAATTTAAACATAAATTGAAAATCTTGGTTCGCTGCTTCGTCGCATGGGTTCTCTTTCCCCTTCTGCATGCCTACAATCACCCTCAATGCATAAACAAGAACAATGAAAACAAGAAAAATTTCGTTGGAGCAACCCCTAAGAAAGATACGGGACCTGCGGTGAATATAGAAGTTCTGCGCGCGGTAAACATGATTTTAAGGAGGTATAGCTGCAACATGGGACAAAGGTAGCTTAAAGATGTCCAACTAAGCTGTTTCTTTCGCACTTTCCGCTCACATTTTCTTTTTATATTCTTCTCCGCCCAGCGCGCCCCTATTCACTCTTGGTCCCGTCACCTTCTTGTGGGCTGTTTGCAAGAAATTATTCTTGTGGTTTGGGCACCAGGAAGAAGTTCTAAGCATATTTCTGAAAAGATTTTTCCAAACACCGCCCCCGCCCCCGTGCTAATCTGCAAATTGACCGAAAATTAAATTTTTATTTACAAACGGAATGCATCTATGAAATCATAGGTGGCATATATATATATATATATATATATATATATATATATATATATATATATATATATATATATATATATATATATATATATATATATATATATATATATATATATATATATATATATATATATATAGATAGGGAGTGGGTTCTCGAGATAGACATCTTTGGGAACCGAAACCCTAAGAGGTACAACCGTGGTTAAATTAGACAAAAGTTGCACAATTAGAAGGGAAACTCGATGGTACTTACAGATTTCAAAAAAGTTCCATAGCTTCCTAGATATAAGCGAAATACCAAAAAGTGGTATAAACATGGTGATCTTAAACATATTGTATTTTTCCAATAAAACATTTTGTTTTTTTCTTCAGGTTACAATGTATCACTGTTTTGCCCTCTTTTTTGTCAAAAATCATTAATTTTTCTTCTTTTTTTTTTCCAAGAAGACGGTGCACCAACTCATAATACACGAATCGTAATCAAATTTGTTAATAGTGTTTTTATTGGATTGGTACCAATGGACCTATGCAGTGGCCTCCTAGGGGACCTGACTGCACATTTTCTTTGAGGTTACTTACCTAAAAAATAAAGTTTACAATAAGCCAGTCCACACTACAAGATTTAAAGTCAAGAATTATCGAAACGTCATAATATGTGACATCTTGCTGTGGGCAACAGATAATATTATAAAAAGCACACGTCTATGCATCTAAGAAAATGGCCCACATTTTCGCACAATTACTTTGAGTTTTCATTTGTTATATAATTGTATTTACTCGGTTGATGTGTGAATCTGTTTTTATTTTTTCATTAAATTTTTGTTCAAAAAGCGTAATAATATTGATTGCCTATGTGATAAGTGTACAGTGTTAGTAATAATACAGATCTTTTTCTGAGTGAGTGAAGATCGAAACCTGTGATGAGCACTGAACCGGCGGTATGTGTCATTAACACAAAAAGATCTGTACAATTTGGAGAACCCAATTCATCACAATACAGTTGTTAGATCTGACGATCGTTCCGCTAACAAAGTTAGCGTCATCAAAGGGGTGAATAAAGCTAAGCCTTGGCCTAAACGATCGTCAGGTCTAAAAACTGTATTGTGATGAATTGGATTCTCCAAATTGTACAGCTCTTTTTGTGTTAATAACACTTACCGCCGGTTTCACAGACCATTTTAGTCCGGTTTAACTTTGATTCTGGATCAACTACCATGGCAACAAACAACAACTGAATACCTAGTCTAGCCCTAAATCCTCTGATCACATATTTTGACAACACTGCTTGATTACACTTTGACTGTCGGATGCGGCAGAGATAATCTATATTCTGTGGAAGCGATGCAAAATATTTTTGTTTATTATAACTTCAAAGCCCGGACAAACAAGGGCATTTGTCAGATATGTCATTAATAATTATTTCATGTATAATTGCTGTGTTGCTAGATTGAGCTTTCGCATTTGTTTGGTTACCATGATAGTTGATCCGAGATCAAAGTTAAGCCTGGGGTAACTTTGATCGTCGTTTGCAAAACCGGCGGAGAGTGCCTTTTTGCCTTGGCTGATTAGGATTTATATTATCTACTTTTCTGACGTAAAAATGGATAAGTGACACCTAGAAGGCTACTGTACAGGTCCACTAGTACCAATCCAGTTCTTGTTAAAAACACTACTAAGCAAGTTTATCACAATTCGTGTATTAGAAGCTGGTACACCGTCGTGTTAATAAAATAGATTATTTTTGACAAAAATGCGGGCAAAACACCATGTAGTAATACATCATTGTAACCAGAAAAAAATATATATTGGTTGAAAAATTCAATATGGCGTTCATTATAGAAAAAAAGTTGACTATAACGACTCGGAATGTAATGAATTTAAACAAATTTTAAGGTCACCATGGCAACCACAATACAAATTATATTCTTGTACAAAAATTTAAGTTGATAGGCAGCATAGTTTTGGTGATATTGAAGAAAAGAAATAATGGCAGTTTTTGGTATTTTTCTCATATCTAGGAAGCTAGAGAACTTTATATCTGTAAGTACGTTCGAGTTTCCCGTGTAATTGTGCAACTTCTGTCTAATTTAACAAAGTTTGTATCTCTTACGGTTTCCGTATATATATATATATATATATATATATATATATATATATATATATATATATATATATATATATATATATATATATATATATATATATATATATGTGTGTGTGTAGGCGAATAATTGTCCTAGCCTGTGTCGACGACCATCTGAGTCTTATTACCGCTTACTTACAACATTTGCCCCTTATATGCCCCACCTTGCCGCAGTTCCAGCAGCGCGAGGCATTTGCACGGTCAGCTCTTATTGGTTTCTCGTGAGACGTAGGCCTAATTTGTTCTGCTATTTTATCTAGTAGCTGCATAATCTTGGATGAATCTGTTTTATTTTCTTCTTGGACTTGGAGACTGCGACCTTTCACATGACTTTCCGACGCTTGCTTTACCACAAACTCCAAGGCATGTGCCAAAGCATCGTTCAAGTTTTTGTGTCTTGCCATCCTCAGCGCCTGCTGTGTGTCGGTATCTCTGATGGGGTCAATGAAGGTTTGCACCGACAGCTGGTTTAAAAACTCCATCGGAGCTATGGGGTATGCTAATCGCGTCAGTTTGACAATGTCGGCAGGGAGATGTTTGAGACTTTCGCCCGGTTTCGGACAACGATTTTTCAACTGCAATCGATACAACTGTTGTAAATGCTGATCGCCAAACCTCATTTCTAATTGATGTCTAATGCTGTCAAAACTCAGCGGTTCTTCCCTGGGAATACCTTGAAGCACATCTAGAGCATCTCCTCTGAGAACTACAATTAGCGAAGTCGCTCTCTCTCTCTCTCTCTCTCTCTCTCTCTCTCTCTCTCTCCCCCTCTCTCGCCCCAACCCTTTGCTGTAGCAGCGGCTTCAAATTGGTGTAGATAAATACCCCACGGGACTAAGCCATCAAAAGTGGAGACCTTGATTCTTGCGACCATGCTATCTTCGAGCCTGATGTTTCCTTGAGCTAGGGTTTCGCACTTATTTTCTAGTGATTGTATTTTCTGATGCACGTCCTCTTGTATATTCGTCAGCTTGTCATGTACATCGTCGCCGATACCCCTTTTTTTTTTTTTTTTTTTTTTCCCTCAGGGCTCGTCCGCGGCCTTGCCGCCCCGATAGCACCGCAACCCTTGGTTGATTGTGCATACCCCTAGTCTTACTCCACCCATTCCAAAATCACTGTGCCTTGAACTAGTCTGCACAGCGATTGGTAGGGTGAAGTTTTATATTGCTCTGTCTCCGGTCTAGAGTGACCGTAGATCAGTTGTCTTTTCCGGTCCAGAGCTATACACTCGCACAAGATGTGCTGGGCTGATTCCTCCCCCTCGCCGCAGAGTCTGCATGCGAGGTCCCCTTCGAACCGCCCCATTTTATGTAGGTGTTTCTTGACGGCCATGTGTCCCGTCAAGAGACCTGTTGTGTTTCTGAGCTGTCCTCTGCTAAGGTTTAGCAGCTCCACAGCTCTCTTTGAACTGGGTCCGTCAATTATTGACTTCCCATGTCTGAGCCCTGGACAGTCCGCCCAGTACACCTTGTGTTGGTTTCTGACCCAGGACTTAATGGCTCCCCTGGCAGTGCTCTTTGACACGCCCAGAGCCGGTTCTGGTCCCATAAATGGTTCTGCTGACCCCCTCTTTGCGAGACTGTCAGCTTCTTCATTGCCTTTGACCCCCGAGTGACCCGGCACCCAGATGAGGGTCACCTCATTCTGCCCAGCCAGGTCGCTCGTCTCGTCTCGGCACTCACTCACCAGCCAGGAATTTACCCGTGGGCTACTTAGTGCCTTAAGGGCTGCCTGGCTGTCTGTGGCTATGAGGATCCGCTTGTTGGTGTAGCCCCTCCTCTTGTTCTCCCGCACACAGTGCAGGATGGCGTACATCTCGGCCTGAAACACCGTTGCATGGGCTCCGAGGGAAATACTGTGACTTACCCTCGGTCCTTCTGAGTAAACACCTGCCCCCGTCCCACGCTCCCCGCCAGATCCGTCCGTGAACCAGACGAGCGCGTCCCGTGGTATGCCCGGTGTCTCCTCCCGCCATGCCCCGCGATCAGGGATTTCCACTGTGAAGTTGTTTTCCGTGCACATTCGCGGGCTCGCGAAGTCTGACCTCATTTCAAGCATGGGTTCCTTCACGATCTCCTGAATTTTGCAGTGGCCCCTGAAGCCTGGGTTGATCTTCAGTCTACCATTGCAGGCTAGTCTGTATAGTCCTAGCCTGGCCTCTCCCATAATAACGAAGTGTAGGGGGGGTAGATCCAGCAACACCTCCATGGCGGCTGTTGGGGTTGAAGACATGGCCCCTGTGATGCCTAGGCAAGCCATCCTTTGGATCTTGCCTAGTTTTTGTTTGGCACTGGATTGTGTCACCTTAGGCCACCAGACCAGTGCCGCATATGTTAACGATGGTCTGACCACCCTTGTGTACAGCCAGTGGGCCATACTAGGTCTTAGTCCCCACGTTTTTCCATATAGCCGCCTAGTGACGGCTAAGGTCATGACTGCCTTACACAGTATTTTTCCAATGTGACCATTCCAGGTTAGCTTAGAGTCCAATACGACCCCAAGATATTTTACCTCCCTGGCCATTGGAACGCTCCTACCGTATAGAGTGAGAGTTCTGTGGCTTTCACACTTCCTCCTCCTCGTAAACGGCACGACGGTTGCTTTCTCGGGGCTCACCCCGAGCCCTTGATCAACCGTCCACCCTTCCACCACTTTCAGTGCAGTCTGCATACGCTCCCACACTGCCTGTGTGACCTTTCCTCGGACTATGATGACAATGTCGTCCGCATAGCCCTGTACCTCATACCCCCCTCCCGAGAGCCTCCCCAGCAGGCCGTCCACGACTAGACACCAGAGCAAGGGAGACAGAACGCTCCCCTGCGGACACCCCGCCGCGACCCCCGCCAGCAGAGTCCCTCCCGCGAGTGAGGTGAACACCGCCCTGTCCCTGAGCATGGAACCGATCCACCTGCAGCAGGTCTCCTCTATTCCACGCTCCCGGGCAGCTGCCAGAACCGATCCGAACGAGGTGTTGCTAAAGGCCCCCTCTATGTCTAGGAAGGCCCCCAGCGCCACCTCCTTGTTCTCCAGCGTATTCTCCAGTTTCAGCACCAGTTGGTGCAGTGCTGTTTCTGTTGAGAATCCTGCTCTGTATGCATATTGTCCGCAGTGTAGAGGATATGCTTCCAGTACACCGCCCCTAATGTGCCGGTCGAGCAGTTTTTCCACTGTTTTCAGCAAGAAGGACATGAGACTTATTGGCCTCAGGGACTTTGCCTGGTCTGTTGGACGCCCAGGTTTAGGAATAAATACAACCCTGGCCAGTCTCCATGCCCTCGGAATGTACCCCAGAGCCAGGCTGGCCCTCATAATGAGGGTAAGCACCGGCGCCAGTATATCTATCCCCTGTTGGAGCATGATGGGCATTATTCCATCAAATCCCGGCGATTTGTATTGCCGATACCCCTTACTCTGCTTTCTACTTGCTGGAAGATGTCGCCTTTTACCTGCTTCATACATTCGTCGACACAAAGTAATATTCTCAATTCTGCTGTTGTTCCTGTAGAATTTTCTTTGTTTCTCCATCTCTTCTTCTCATTTTTTCCTTAGCTTCTTTGTAATTCTCATAGACAAATGTGACAATATATATATATATATATATATATATATATATATATATATATATATATATATATATATATATATATATATATATATATATATATATATATGTATGTATGTATGTATATGTATGTTTATGTATATACATACATATGTCTAGCCGAAGAGATTAGACCGGTTTCGTCCTATTTTGGACTCTTCAATATGCCATACCTATATTCCATACTCCATAATGCAATGGAGAATAGCGCGTTTTGCGCCATCTCTGGTTTTGTTACGGTTCTAGGCTTCCACGTACGCACAGTACAGCGAGAAGTAAGCTGCTGTGGGAAGGAAACTGGGGAGCAAAAGAAACTACTCCCCTGGCTAATACCACGACGGGCGTTGAATCACGTCACTGGCTAGCCACCATCACTTCAGTCCAACCGGCACTTGCGGTAAGGTGTATCGTAAGAGACGTAGACACTTAAGGTAAGATGTATAGTAAGAGACATAGACCGGTTTCGTCTCATTTTGGACTGTTTAATATGTCATACCTACGCTCAAACGAGTCAGCCTTAAGGCAGGCACTGCCGTATAATGTAGTGGAGAATAGCGCCATCTCTGGTTTTGTGACTGTTCTGAGCTTCCACAGCAGCTGCTGGTTAGACTCAAATGATGGTGGCTGGCGAGTGATGTGATTCAACAAACAGTATAATTTTTTCGAACTTTTATTTTCCAAACGACGTAAATTTCGTCTCGTTTTTCTTTTACTTTACATAGTACATGCCTTTTATGAATGTTCATGTTAAAATTAAGTGGAAATAGGGTCTCTTTTGACTTATATATTTTTTTACCGTATGTTTTCCTGTAAATTAGAAACATATTTTTTCAGCCATCCTTGTAATGTAATTGTAAACGGTATATAACCCCTATAATCCGACATGGAACTAATGATTTTGTGAGAGATGAGATGGGTATAACGTATAATAACGATAAAGCGTAAATTATGGGGGCATACTTTATATCCTACATGACGCTTTTGGTTTAGCGTTACCAGCAGCTCTCATATTACTGATTGGTTACAGACATCGATATATATACCCTGCATTACGGGGGACCCAATAATATTATCACACCCGTCTGTGTGAGAATTACATTTATGAACTCTGTTACGTCTATGGTGACAGGCATCTTGTGAAGTGTATTGGTAACAGCGAACACTATGGAATTATATTTCTAAAAGGGACCAGAAGCGACAGGTGTATTACAATGTAGAAGGTCTAGAGTCTCTATGGAGAGTATAATTGGGCGAGCTGAAGGTAGAGGGAGTCCGTCAGTAGTGAGTTAGTGTTGGTGTATAATAAGCGATCATAGAAGGTGTATGGTGGAATATAGTTCGATGGACATTTTGTAAACGAGATAAATATTTTAGTTGGTAGTGGTGTTGGAAAATAGTTGGTTATCATAAATTAGTAGTTTGAAAAACTGTGTCGCCAAGAACGTAACAATATTATATAGATAATATAATATAATTGGGCGAGCCGAAGATAGAGGGAGTCAGTCAGTAGTGAGTTAGTGTTGGTGCATAATAAGCGATCATAGAAGGTGTATGGTGGAATATAGTTCGATGGACATTTTGTAAACCAGATAAATATTTTAGTTGGTAGTGGTGTTGGAAAATAGTTGGTTATAATAAATTAGTAGTTTGAAAAACGGTGTCGCCAAGAACGTAACAATATTATATAGATAATATAATATAATTGGGCGAGCCGAAGATAGAGGGAGTCAGTCAGTAGTGAGTTAGTGTTGGTGTATAATAAGCGATCATAGAAGGTGTATGGTGGAATATAGTTCGATGGAGATTTTGTAAACGAGATAAATATTTTAGTTGGTAGTGGTGTTGGAAAATAGTTGGTTATAATAAATTAGTAGTTTGAAAAGCTGTGTCCCCAAGAACGTAACAATATTATATAGATAATATAATATAATTGGACGAGCCGAAGATAGAGGGAGTCAGTCAGTAGTGAGTTAGTGTTGGTGTATAATAAGCGATCATAGAAGGTGTATGGTGGAATATAGTTCTATGGGCATTTTGTAAACGAGATAAATATTTTAGTTGGTAGTGGTGTTGGAAAACAGTTGGTTATAATAAATTAGTAGTTTGAAAAGCTGTGTCTCCAAGAACGTAACAATATTATATAGATAACAAGTGAGGTTTTGTTTAGCTAATTGATGAAATGCGAAACCTATTTGTCTGAGAGACACCATGAACTTCATTGTTGTGTCACGAAATACCTATAATATGCTAAATCGCTTTTTAGTTAAATTTTCGTTACTAATGAGGAGATCGCAACTTCTTCTCTCGACTTAACTATAAAACTAAAATAAAAATAAATTCGAGACGCAGCCAGTGCGTTATGGTAGCGAATTTTTATTAATAGCCTAAAATTTATGTAACTCAATTTTCTGTTAAGCTAGGAGCGCCAGTTTTGGCATACAATAAAGTCTCTTCCCAGAGCAATATGTCTACCAAATCGTCAGATAACGCCCAAAGTTCTTCGAAATGTTCGTTCGGAAGTGGAGCAAAGATTTTATAATTGTATGGAAGTGTAAGGAAAACAATTTGAACATTTAATTAAATAACATTTCTTCATTCATTGATATTTTGCTTTATGAGTGAAGATTGGAACGTGTGATGAGCACTGATAAGTACAATTTGGGGAACCCAATTCATCACAATACAGTTTTTTGACCCGACAATCGTTTCACTAACAAAGTTAGCGTCATCAAGGGGATGAATAAACTATCGTCGGGGCAAAAAACTGTATTGTGATGAATTGGATTCTCCAAATTGTACTTCTTATTTTTCTTTATTCTTTAATTGATGGTTTTATTGCCATATCCGAACCAAGATTAAAGTTGTATCTTGTCGTGAGCAGAATTGAGAAAGCTTTAAAATGAGGTGTCACTCAACATGGGGTGCCTTAAAAAATATAAGTGTACTTTACGCCGCTGTCTAAGGGGTAGGTTCCAAGACACCAAAACTTACGACATCATGTGTCACCCTTGAAAATAGAGTCGACGTGTCTGGGCTTTTTTTAGTGAATTTTCAGAAAGAAAATTCACTAATAGAAAGGTAACGATGGAGACACTTTCCAGAGCTTTACAGTCGCACAAGATGTGTCGCACAAGTCTGCATGCCAGGTCCCCCTCGAACCGCGCCATTTTATGCAGGTGTTTCTTGACAACCATGTGTCCCGTCAAGAGTCATGTTATGTTCCTGAGCTGTCCTCTGATAAGATTTAGCAGCTCCACAGCTCTCTGAACTGGAATCCCCAATTAGTGTCTTCCCATGTCTGAGCCCTGGACAATCTGCCCAGTATGCCTTATGCTGGTCCCAAACCCAGTACTTGAGGGTTCCCCTGGCCGTGCCTTTCGATACGCCCAAGACCGGTTCTGGTCCCATAAATGGTTCTGCTGATCCTGTCTTCGCTAGACTGTCAGCTTCTTCATTGCCTTTGACCCCCGAGTGACCCGGCACCCAGATGAGGGTGACCTCATTCTGCCCAGCCAGGTCGCTCGTCTCGTCTCGGCATTCACTAACCAGCCTGGAATTTACCCGTGGGCTACTTAGGGCCTTTAGGGCTGTCTGTGGCTATGAGGATCCGCTTGTTGGTGTAGCCCCTCCTCTTGTTCTCTCGCACGCAGTGCAAGATTGCGTACATTTCGGCCTTAAAGACCGTTGCATGAGCCCCGAGGGAAATAATATTGTGACTTACCCTCGGTCCTTCCGAATAAACGCCTGTCCCCGTCCCACACTCCCCGCCAGATCCGTCCGTGAACTAGACGAGCGCGTCCCTTGGTAGGCCCGGGGGGGTTGTCACTGTACACTTATTCTCACTACAGATTCGCGGGCTCCTCGCGAAGTCTGACCTCCTTTCAAGCATGGGCTCCTTCACGATCTCCTGAATCTTGCAGTGGCCCCTGCAGCCTGGGTTGGCCTTCAATCTATCATTGGAGGCTAGTGCCCCATGATAAGTGTGGGGGGGGGGGGGGGGGGGGGCAGATCCAGCAACACATCCATGGCGGCTGTTGCGGCTGAGGTCATGACCCCTGTGATGCCGAGGCAAGCCATCCTTTGGATCTTGCCCAGTTTTTGTTTGGCACTGGATTGTCACGTTAGGCCACCAAACCAATGCCGCGTATGTTAACGATGGTCTGACCACCCTTGCCAATGGGCCATACTAGGTCTCAATCCCAGTGTTTTTCTATATAGGCTCCTAAAATCCAGTCCACAAAATTTAGAGTTTCTTCCAAATTAAAAATAAAATCTAAAGGACATGAATTTAAACAACGTAAGTGGTTAGAGTATGATGCCAGACAAAGCCATAGTAGTCACCTGCGACGCGTAGATTGTTACATATGCCACAGGCATACATCATAATGCAGCGATAACCGAACAAAATAACACACGTAAGACGGGATCGCCACAACATCCTAATGTGCAACTAACGTTCACACCCGAACTGTGGCGATCCCACCCTAATACCACCTTCGAGTATATTCGGATGCGCGGATTTGTAAAATGTTTAAAAATATTCTAATCTGAAAGTGAGAGGGGAAAATACGAAAGTTTTATATCAGCTAAATGCAGTAAAAACCTGATGGGATGGTGTGTTTTGTTTATTTATTATGGTTTGATAGTTCTGTCTTGAGGTTAAGTAAATTATTGTATAATGTATCTATGTTATAAAATTGGAAACTAAAGAATAACGACGTGTTTTGTTTATTTATTATGGTTTGACACTTCTGTTTTGAGGATAAGTAAATGATTCTATAATGCTTATAAAATTGAAAACCCAAGAAGAATAACGTGTTTTGTTTATTTATCATGGTTTGACAGTTCTGTTTTGAGGTGAAAAAGTAAATGATTGTATAATATGCTTCTAGGATATGAAATCAAAGAATAAGAATATTAACGTTCATATTCGTTAAGTTTTCAAGTAGGTGAATTATTTTTAGTGAATTTTTATTTAAAAAATTCACTAATAGAGAGGTATCGATGATGAGACTTTGCAAAAAAAATTTCAAATGAGCGCGAACTAGGACCCCTAGAACCCATATCCGGGGTCAGTTTCAATTTTTATATGTTTATATATATATATATATATATATATATATATATATATATATATATATATATATATATATATATATATATATATATATATATATATATATATATATATATATATCCAACCGCTAACTCAAAAAAATAACTAACCGATTTCGATGAAACTTGGCAAGTGCCTTTCTTTTATTAATGGCTTGGATGAGTTCGTTATCCAAGAAAATCGAACAAGGTTTTCCGGGAAAATTTTGACTTTTCTTTCAAAAAAAAAAGTTTTTCTCCGAAAATTACAAATCTATTTTAATGAAATTTGGTGCATATATAGCCTCGGGGAAGACCTTACTACATACCAAAACTCAACTTTCTGAGTTTATACGAAATTGAGTTATTTAAATTTTGGGTTTTCTTTCGAAAAAAATGTTTTTCTCCAAAAATTACAAAGCTTTCTTAATAAGATTTGGTGGATATGTTGCCTTGAGAAAGACCTTGCCACTTACCAAAATTCAACTGTCTAAGTTTACATAAAATTGAGTTATTCAAATTTGAAGAATGTAATAAAAATTCACTACCATAACGCACTTGCTGCGTCTAGAACTTTGTCTTCTTGACTTTGTGAATTGGAGTAGGAACATTTTGTTTGTTTTCTTTTGTTGTGTTAAAAAACTATTAAAATAATCGCAGAAGAAACCAGGGTTCGGTTTACCATAATGTGTTCCTATATAAAGTAAGGCTCACAGAAAATAACACCAGTTAAATAAAAGTAACTATTAGAGCAGACATTTTTATTGTTAATATTAGTAAATTTTCATTCACTAATAGAATTTGTTTTAACCAGACTTTTTTGTTGTTGGAGAAACCGGTTCGATTAGGTTGACTAAAACAAAATCATTCAGGCGATTAACAAGAAAAAATACCTACCATGTTTATAATTTGGCAGATACGTTCGTTTTCTAAACATGCATTTAATTTTCTTCTGGAAAGCTTTTGTAACTTTAATGAAATTTGTAATACAAGTTTAAAGAGACTTACTGTACATAGATTCACCAAATTTTAATTTTTTAGCGTCATAGAAAATTGAGCTTTGGACATTCAAAGTTTTTTTTTCGAAAGGTAAAACACAAAATATTTTTTTTATGATAATATACAGAGAAATTCTTCAAATAAGCTTGTATTAGGACTTCTAAATCCGATCTTCGACGTCTGTTTAAATTAAAAGTGCTACTTTTAATAATATGCCGTACTAATAGTGTACAATTCTTATGAAAATGCACTATTATAACGCACTTGCTGCGCCCCGAATTTTTTCTTCTTTTTAAATTCCTAGATTTTCCAGGTGGGAAGTTTTAATTGGCACACCTGTATATCTATTATACAAACGTATAAAATTGGAACTAACCCTGTATGTGGGTTCCAGCGGTCCTAGTTAGCGCTTATTTGAAGAAATTTTTTCAAAACTGAAAAGTCGCGACCTCCTCATTAGTGAGATTCTTTCTAGAGAAATTCATTAACATAGAAGGCCAACAAATTGGCGTAAATTTTTAATATAAACATGTAAAAATTGAAACTAACCCCGGTTGTGTGTTCTGAGGGACCTAGTTCGCGCTTATTTGAAGAAAAATTTTCAAAATTCAAAAGTCGCGAACTCAGTAGTAATTTTTTTTAGGAAACTACTAAAATAGAAGGCCAACAAATTAGCGTCAATTTTTATCTAGTATATTATCGCATAAATATAAATTTTCTAGGTGAAAATCCCCATTATTTGTAATTCAATATATTCCCGTTGGTAGTATTTTCCAACATCTTAGCTGACGAATGCGATCTCATACATTCCGGCATTGCTCATTCAAGCGGATGTTCTCATTTTGGCTTGCAGATAATTATGGCGTTTATTTGACATAAACTGAAATGTTTCTAATGTGACGTATCTTATAGTATCTATGTATGTATATACTATTGCTTATCGGTGATTATTTTAACATGTACACACAATACATTATGCACTTCGTTTGTTTATGTTACCGGGAATATTAGTAGGAATTGCTTAATGTATGTAACAGTGACGTAACCCATATATCTACATCCATGTTAAATGACGAAACATGTTTGATTTACTATGTGATAATAGTAGGCATTTACTGTCTTCGAGTAGTGTTTTATAGAACACAAACACAACGTGCCGCTGCTACTTCTACAGTGAAATATGTTTCGGTGGTAGTTAAAGTTGTTGTCGAACTGTCGAAAAGTCACTTTGGACATGATCGGTATAGCATGGATAACGTGGACGATGTAAGCAAGCCATACGATTCTTTAAGCATTTAAGATGTATTATACGTAGCTATTAGTGAATTTTCATTAAGGAAATTCACAAATAGGGAGGTAATGAGTGAGACTTTCGGAAATGTTTTTGAAATGAGTGCGAACTGGCGCCCCTCGAGCCCATACCCAAGGTCCGTTTGAATTTTTATATGTTTTATTTTAAGGGCGTATTCTGTCGAAATGAGCAAAAAATCTTATATAAACATGTGTTGGGAAATACGTCCTGTCCGAGTTACAGGGTGACAAAAAAATCCGTTTTTCTTAAATATTTTGAAAAGCGGGAAAGACATCTTTGTTTCTCAGTTTTGATAATATCAAAAGCTCAATGTAATATCCTAAATAATTTTTAAAATACAGTTGAACTTGGATAGAACGTCAACTGCTGGACCGGTAGGTTTTTGCCGTTCTAAGCGGGCTGACGTAAAATCCGAGGTGAAATTAAAGTCTCAAGAAATTATTGTTCCTGTGTACTGATTGGATATTAATATCCTGTAGTAATCAATATGTAAATGATTTTTCGGTTCGTAATACATTTTATCGGAAACAAAAGAATTCAATAGCTCAAATAAGTCACTTCTTCACAACTCCGATTGCACCTAACGCCTCTTTAATTGACGGCACCATATTTTCCACCTCCACTTCAGCTTCTTCCTCTTCATATTTACTAGTACCTTGAGACTTCACTTGTTCCACGATGTTTGCATCTGTATACATTTCAGAAGTAATCAAATAATCGTCAACAGTTTTATAATCTTCTATTTCAAACACCTCAGATTGGTTGGGTAACTGTTCCTGTCATTTTTTTAGTCAGCACAGCCAGTGGCACATCGTCTTCATCGTCATTATAGCCTTTCTTATTATCCCTTATTATTTCCCTTATAAGCAAAAATGATGATGGCTCCTCCTTGTGCAAAACATTCCAGAGGTAAAATACCCCTCCATTCGGATCTCCGGGAGAGGGGTGTACAGGGGGCACCAACATCAAAATTCAACATATCCTTATCGAATATATGTGGCCTAAATTCTAACCTGAACTCCGTCCACCATTTCCTCCAGGCTAATAGGCCTCAATTCCTCTTCCTCACCGAACCCAAATCAGTGCCAAAACAGCCACTAATCACCTTAATTTCCCGGGGTATGAGCTCCTTACTTCCTTTAGATTGCACGGAGGCGTGTGCGCATACGTCAGTATCAATCTACCCTGCACCAGACTCCCCAATTTAGAAGCTGGAAGAAAAGACATACTATAGATAAAACTCTCTCTGAGGGCTGCAACTAAATTCATCTGTTGCATTTACCGGTCACCTTCTGACAACAACTTTGTCTAGCTCTTTGACTACCTTTCTGAAAAAACCGACCATCTGATTTCTGAATATCCTTCCTCCGAGGTCACTATTCTTGGTGACTTCAACGTCCATAATAAGGAATGGCTAGGATCTTCAAAAACCGATCCACAAGGGAGAGCAGCGGAGGCCTTTGCAGCCAGCAACTCTTTAGCTAATATGGTTCAGCAACCTACTTACTTTCCTCGCATCCCAACACACAGCTCAAATCCCTTGGATCTCCTTCTTACTACAAATCCTGAATGCTATAAAATATCAGTCACCGCCCCCCTCGGTCGCTCAAACCATAGCACGGTCACCGCTTCCTGCGCAATGCAACCCGAGGTCACACAGACATCACACCCACGTATCGTTTGGCACTACAACTCCGCGAACTGGGACGAAAAGCGAGATTACTTTTCCTCATTTCCATGGGCGTCTATCTGCTTCTCTCATCCTGACCCCTCAGATATCTCACAAAACGTCACCGAAATTATCCAAGCTGGTATGGAATTATTTATTCCACGTACACAGAAAACCTCTTCAGCCACTCAAAAGCCCTGGTTCTCTAAATCTTGTGACAAGGTCAGACTTGAAAAGGTCAAAGCTGTCAAAACACTTCTACACAATCCCAGTCAAGAAAACCGTGAAGCATTTAACGACGCAAGAAACCGCTATGTCCGCATTCTTTCTGAGGCAAAAAACTCGTTTAATAACCACATCAAGAACAAAGTCCTCTTAAGCTCTAAGGCCAGCAAACCCTTCTGGACTCTTGCTAAATCTATTGGGAATAATTTCTGCAAGAGCACGTTCCCACCTCTTGTCTCAGGATGAAATTGTTTCTACCACCCTGGGCAAGGCTGAACTTTTTGCCTCGTTGTTCGCCGGCAATTCTATTCACAACCCACCTCCAAATGTTCAACCACCAACAGTCCCCAATGTCGCGCATAAAATGACCGACATCATTTTCAAAACTAAAAAGGTACGCCTCTGGCCTTGACGAGATCCCAGCAATTGTTCTCAAAAAAATGCGCAGCAGAACTTGCTCCTGCCCTGACTCGTCTGTTTCAGACATCTTACAATAGAGGCATATTCCCTAGTAACTGGAAAACTGCTCGAGTACAACCCGTCGTCAAAAAAGGATCCAAAGCGCTTCCTAGCAACTACAGACCTATTTCTCTCCTTTCAGTCGTCTCAAAAGTGATGGAAAAGTATATAAACACCGAATTACTAAAATTTCTTGAAAAACACAGTCTAATCCACGACAGGCAGTATGGATTCCGTCAGCGCAGATCAACTGCCGACCTCCTTTTCTTTGTCACCCATTCTTGGAACAAGTCTATGGAACTACACGGTGAATCCCAGATTGTCACTCTAGACATATCCAAAGCATTCGACCAGGACTGGCACGCAGCGCTGCTTGATAAACTTCCGGCCTATGGCCTACCACCAAAACTATGTACCTGGACAGCAAATTTCGTCTCCAACCGGACCATTTCTGTCGTGGATGGCCATTTCTCTAAACTGTATCCAACTAATGCAGGAGTTCATCAAGGTTCAGCTTTGGCCCCTACTTTGTTTCTTCTCCACATCACTGACCTTTTCTCTAGCACATCCAACCCAGTTCACAGTTACGCGGACAACAGCACCCTCCACTTAAATATACAATATCCTAAGCCTGTCTCTTTAGCCCAATTAGATGAGGATCCCACACTCATGGAGGGTTCTGTCTTCGTGGATCTCCAAAAAATATTAGACTGGGGAAGTAGAAATCTTGTACAATTCAACCCCACCAAATCTGTCTTGCTTTCTTTTTCATAAGAGATACACCAGCCCTAGACCCATCACAAAGAACAACCAAGTTATTCAAAGTAATGAGTCATTTTCACTTGTTGGCATTTCTGTGGATCGAAGTATCAATTGGCACCAACATGTCACATCAATTGCAGAAGCGGCTACTAAGAAATTATGTTTCCTCTTCCGGCCTCGCAAATACTTTTCACCAGCTAATCTCTATACCTTACATACTTCACAAATAAGGCCAAACCTCGAATCTGGGGTGCCGCTGCCGCTTCTACATTCGCTGTCCTGGACTCCATTCAGAAGAGAGCTATACGTCTCATCGGTGACCCTACCCTCACCCAAAGGCTGCCATCCCTTGCCCCCCGACGTGCCGTTGGTGACCTCTCTCCTCTCTCTCTCTCTCTCATATATATATATATATATATATATATATATATATATATATATATATATATATATATATATATATATATATATAGATAGATAGATAGATAGATATCTGCCCGGGCACTGCTCAGGGGAACTTTCCTCCATAGTTCCTCCACCTACTGCCCTCAACAGATCTACCAGGGGAACAGAGCGAATGCACCCTTTTACTATCCAGGTCACCAGACATAGAACATCTTGTTATGCCCGGTCTTTTGTCCCGAGGACTTCCAAGTTGTGGAATTCCTTGCCGGCACATGTTTTTCCTTCTCCGAACCTCCAAACCTTCATGTCCAGAATTAACAAGTTGCCTCTTTCCTCCTTGTCGACACCCACGGTACGATAGTATTTCGGCTGTAAGCTTTCGTAGTGTCTTGTTTAAATATTAACAAACAAAAAATTGAAATTGTATGGTGGGTTGTGTGACACATCTTTTTAACGCTTATCCAATTCTCTATTCAGCGACTGAAGATTTTTATTATCGGTAACACCTAACACAACTGAAGCCTATAAAGATTTACATAGTTCAGTCTTATATAATCAAATGTTCTTTTGTCTGACAATATCCCAAACAGTCAACAAATTTTTGACTGGGTTCGATTCCCAGGGTTCCCCTTTCACTTTTTTAGTACATACTGTTAAAATGAACATCAACGGAGGTTGTGGCATTGTATTGGAGCAAGTTGAATGTCTGCACCTTCCGCCCTTAGGAGAGGGAGTAAATCCGTCGGTCCCGTGTTCATGCGATTTTGGGCACGTTAAATATCCCTACCCTCCTTACAGAAAGGCAGGGATTCGGCAAAATTTCCCGGATAGCGAGGTGAAACTGCTTCCTGGCGTCGGCGATTGGTCATACTCGCAGAAATAGACCGACATTAAAGAAACAAAATAGGTACATACATAATTACAACACGACGGGCGTTTGTATAATCGCTATTTAATGCCAGTATGACATTTTTATATAATTACATTAATATATTTTGTTCTAAATGAGAAAGAAACTAATTTCTCTTTTTTGTTTCAGCAACAGAAATTTTTGAAAAGAAATTCCGACGACCTGGATCAAGGCGGCCCCAACGATAGTTATGAACCCCCGGTGAAACTGCAATGTACCACCCAACAACACGCAGGCAGTCACCAGAACGAGGGTCTGACTAAGTTTTCCGTGGAAATAGTTCAACAGCTGGAGTTTACTACTTCAGCAGCTAACTCGCAACCCCAACAGATTTCAACTAATGTAACTGTTAAAACCCACGCGAACACTCAAGTGAAAAGTGATATTTCCTCCCCCAAGTCCTCCAATCCCTCCACTCCAGCGCAACAGCAGCAACATCAGCAGCAACAACAACAGAAGTCAAACATCGGACTAGATGTGGGTGCTCTTGTGGAGTGTGTAAAACAGGAACCGGACAATGACTTTGCGGACTTGGACCAGTGCGCCGCGGCGCTGGAAAAAGACGCCGCAGCCAACGGCGGAGCGGCCTTCGGTGGCTTCTCCGATCTCATCGGTGAAGATACCAACGACGAAATCATCACATCGGACGCTTTCAACGACTTGATCTCAGACATAAGCAATTACCCCGAACTGATGAAAGATTTCGACTTCGAAGATAAACCAGAAATAAATACAACAACGTTAAAAGTCGAAGAGAAGATGGGGGGACAAGAAATTCCCCAGTCTTGTGCCGACGTGGCTAAAAATACGCAGAACCTCATGCATAATCAAAATAATTACTCACCACCAGTGTTTGAAGGGCAAGTGATTAAGAATAGAATGCCTCCTTATTCAAACATGGACTTTACGAAGACTGAGCTGAGCCCAGCGGCTCAAACACTGAAGCAAATGGCGGAGCAGCATCAGCACAAGAATCAGATGGGCCTATCGTTTAACCCCAACAGTCGTACCCCAAATTCCAGGTCACCATATCCAGATTTTCCGGGAGTAGGTGCGGAATATGGAAGCCCTGGTTCTAACGGTAGTTTCCACAAAAATAGTCCCGGATTTCCACAGCCGGACATGATCAAACAAGAGATGATCTTCCAAGGACAAGGTCCTGAGTTTGACATGAAGCGGAAAGGTCCTGGTATTTATAAACAGCAATATTCACCTTATAATAGTCCCAGTGCTAGTAGTCATGGGAGTCCAGGACCTGGCTACCTGCCGCGAAACAACAGTGGCCAACCAACCGGGCCGCCTGGTGGCGGATATGGAGGCGGAACACCTCCGAGACCACCTTCGGGACCAGGATGCAACAATTCCGGTACTACGTTACAAATTAATCAAGCACAACAGTTGCATATCAGCCAGCAGAGTCATGGACATGCCATACAGGTAAGTCTTAATTAGAGTGTATCTATTTCTTAATAAATCTTATCAGATTATTACGTAACCTTGTACATATAATAACTTTTAGTGAATTTTCTTTAAAGGCTTCACTAATGAGATCTCGACTTTTTAATTTTGGAAAAAATTCTTTGAATGGGCGCGAACTAAGACTCCTAGAACCCATATCCAGGGTCAGTTTGATTTATTTATATATATATATATATATATATATATATATATATATATATATATATATATATATATATATATATATATATATATATATATATAATAAACATAAAATGTTTATAAACAGAAACTGTGTACAACCTCGGCCCTGGTACATTCTTCCCCAATGTAGGGACAATGTATGTAAGGCTAGATGCAACCTGACCATAATTATACCGGTTTCGCTCTTACTCGTGATCTCTAATGAGAGCGAAACCGGTATGCGTTTTTAATTACGTTGTCCCTGCATTCGGGACGAAACTACGAGGGTTGACAATTAACAAAAATGTTGGTTCGTTGTACACAGTCCCTATAATTAACGTATACAATTTTTTCTCGTAACTTGCATAATAATAATTAGATTGAGATTTAGCGTAGAAATGTGTCACCCTGTATATATGTAAACAGATAACATTGTTTTTAATAGCAAATCTAATGTAAGCGGGCATCAATCTGGTTACCGGTATAACCTATATAATAGAAACAATGTACCATTTTTTATCAAATTTACTTATTGTTTGAAAAGGTACAAAAAGTTTCCGAAAATAAACTTAAGATGTTGACTTCCTAGCCAACAAAGGGTTTAAAGAAAATTCGCCACCAAAACGCACTTACTGCGTCACGATTTTTTTCCTTACAAACATGCATCATATTTCAATAAAAAAATGCAAAAATCCAATAGGGGTGTTCGAAAAAAACAATTGTGGGGATCACCAGCGACTTATGGACGAACCTGTGATTGTCAAAATATTTTTATAAGATGCAGCTTAAAACATCCTATAATTAACGTATACAATTTTTTCTCGTATCTTGTATAACAACAATTATATTTAGCTTTACCGTAGAGATGCGCCACCCTGTATATATGTAAAAACTGAAAGTAATCCCGGATATGGTTTCTAGGAGGCCTAGTTTGCGCTCATTTGAAGAAATCTTTTTTAAAATTCAAAAGTCGCGGGCTCCTCAATGACGAATTTTTTCTACGAAAATTGGCTATATATTATGGACCATTAAACCATAAACTTCACTAAACCTACAGCCAAAGCATCAGAGAAAGGGTCTATTTGAAATGAATGTTCTGTAAATTTTTTTGTAAAATGAAGGACAATAACGGTTGAAGCTGAAACCTAAGGGTTTGCAGAATACTTTTCTTGTGACAGTTTCTTGATATATTGAGTATGTGTTTCAGGTTTTTTGCCTAAATATTGCGAATTTTGACGTTTCAAATCGCGAGTTTGACGTTTTAAGGAAAACTCCTTTATTTTTCTTTAACTGCGCATAACTTTTTGTCTTTAAACGTAGAGAGTAAAATTTCGGTATATGGTTCATTCTTTGTATGTTGCCCTTACTTCGTTATTTCCGGGGTCGTAATTTTTTTTACGAAAGAAATTAAAATTGTTATATATATATATATATATATATATATATATATATATATATATATATATATATATATATATATATATATATATATATATATATATATATATATATAAATAAATGCATATAGCAACAAGTGATTCATAAGTGGTGACCAAAAATGAAACCCCATGTTCTTTGAACAATTTTGGAGAGGGTATGTCCTATAAAAATTTTTCCTATAATGCTTCATTAAAAAGATACAGGGTGTTGAAGTTGAATTTCAAAAAATAAAATTTCACAATTTTTTAAAGAGTAGCACATATATTTTGCTGAAACTTCGCATGTGTAGGCTGCTATGTAAGGCGCGTATTCTGCCATAACAATTGAATCGGCTAATCCAGCAGTGGCGCGCGTACCCACATGTCATTGGCTATCCCTCAAGAAAAAAACGGGTAAGCCAATGATGTTTTTTTAATTTTTCATTTTTTGAATCTTACTTTCATTCGTGAACAAAATGACTCTCTTGGTAATTTTCTGTACGACGCTTATTTTACGAGTAAGCAATGAATCAGGTAAGTGTTTTAGAGCACAGTTCATGATTTTTAACCAGTCGTTGTTTGGTAGAAAATCGCAATGATACACGTTTATGCCTCCATTGGCCTAAATACACGCACGACATCTTTTTAATATGGAAAATTTAATGTCTTGATAATTTTTTGTACGACGATTATCTTTGTTGCATTTTAGTAAGTAGTAGTCTGGTTTACCAAAGTTGTCATTAAGTGTCACAAGTTATTATTTTGAATAGGTGTAAGTGGTAAACTTTATAAAATTGCAAAATTTTCTGGTCTTTTACTTCTTATAATGGAGTACACCTCAGAAGAGTATGCAGATATAATTTTTATCTACGGATATGCTGATGGAAATGCTCTAGCTGCTTGTCGGGAATATCAACGTAGGTTTCCCACTCGCCGTCAACCTACACCAAGGGTTTTTTCTCGATCGTTTTCAAGACTTCGGCAGTGCGGTATTAAACAACGTCCTGACGCTAGAGCTAATGGTAGAAGACAACATTAACTTGAAGACGAAGAGAGAGTGGTGGATGCAGTGATGGATCAACCTTCTACAAGTACTCGGAGGATTGCCACGCAGTTACAATATTCTCAAAGCTTTGAACTTTACATCGAGAAGCCTTACATCCATATCATCGACAGTATGTTCATTGCCTTCTACCTGGAGATAATGTGCATCGACGAGTCTTTTGTGAATGGATGTTGGAAATGAACAATCAAAATCTCTTATTCCCTAATCTAATCTTCTGGTCTGACGAATCAACATTTACAAGAAATGATATTTATAATTCTCATAATGAGCATGTCTGGTCATTGGAAAATCCACATGCAACAAGGACTCGCACATTTCAACATAGATTTTCCATTAATTTATGGTGTGGTATTTTTAACGGCTCACTGTTCATAGAAGTCCTGCCACAACGTTTAAATGGATGTTCGTACTTAGCGCTCCTAGCAAACCGTGTAGAAAACATTCTAGATGACATTCAACTAGCAACAAGATGTATAATGTGGTACCAGCATGACGGTGCACCAGCGCATCATAGTCGAAACGTTGTTACATGGCTACATGAACATTATAATGAAAGATGGATTGGCAGAACTGGACCAATACATTGGCCTGCAAGATCACCGGACTTAAACCCACTTGACTTCTATCTTTGGGGTGATTTTAAGCGACTGGTCTACAGTGAACAAATAAATACACCAGAGCAGCTACAACAACTGATAAATAATGCTTTTCGTAATATTCAAGCAACAATGAATCCTCAAGACATTAAATTTCCATATTAAAAACATGTGCGTGTATTCAGGCCAATGGTGGCATTTTTGAACATTTATTGTAATAAATAAATTACTACAAGCCTGATAAAAGTGTATCATTGCGATTTTCTACCAAACAACGACTGGTTAAAAATCATGAAATGTGCTCTAAAACACTTACCTGATTCATTGCTTACTCGTAAAATAAGTGTCGTACAGAAAATTATCAAGAGAGTCATTTTGTTCACGAATGAAAGTAAGATTGAAAAAATAAAAAAATATCATTGGCTTACCCGTTTTTTTCTTGAGGGATAACCAATGACATGTGGGTACGCGCTCTACTGCTGGATTAGCCGATTCAATTGTTATGGTATAATACGCGCCTTACATAGCAGCCTACACATGCGAAGTTTCAGCAAAATATATGTGGTACTTTTTGAAAACTTGGGACATTTTATTTTTTGAAATTCAACTTCAACACCCTGTATCTTTTTAATGAAGCATTATAGGAAAAAAATTATAGGACATACCCTCTCTAAAATTGTTCGAAGAACATGGGGTTTCATTTTTGGTCACCACTTATGAATCACTCTG
Organism: Tillus elongatus; assembly: GCA_964006375.1. Classification (NCBI taxonomy): domain Eukaryota; kingdom Metazoa; phylum Arthropoda; class Insecta; order Coleoptera; family Cleridae; genus Tillus; species Tillus elongatus. The sequence continues at coordinate 274,749,025 of OZ023262.1, forward strand.
TATATATATATATATATATATATATATATATATATATATATATATATATATATATATATATATATATATATATATATATATATATATATATATATATAATTGAAATTGACCTCGGATATGTGCTCTGGGGGGCATAATTAGCACTGATTTGAAGAAATTTTTTGAAAATTCAAAAGTCGGGATCTCCTCATTAGTGTTTTTTTTGTTGTTAAGAAATTCACTAAAATACAATTTAAACAATATATTACCGTGTTTTTTCTTGGTGCAACTGGCGCATTCTAGAGTCTCCAAGATAACAGTTTAGAAACAAGACTTATAAAAAGAGAGGAACAAAAACGACGAAATAGCATTAATTATTTCACAGTTAAAGTTAAGTTACTATATAAAATTACATTGTGGAAAGCTTATTATCTTGATAGTGTCGGCACATCACGTCTGCTAACTGACCATTCGATGCAAGAACCTACACGTTCAAGCAGAACAACCCCGGCGTACCAACTAACGTTTGTTGACCCCTCTGCAAGTGACAACCGGATCAATATTTAATCAACAAACGGTACACCAATTGGCTAATACATACACATATACTGGAGCTGAAAATCTATGTATCACCTAGCATATGGGGATTGATCAAATTAAAAAAAAAAATCTGGACGCAGCAAGTGCGTTATGGAAGTGAATTTTTATAAAAATGATTTGAATAGCAAATATGTCTTTTTAATGCAAGCAGTCATCAATTTGGTTATATAGTAAAAGCAATGTGCCATATTTTATCAAAATAACTTATTGTTTGAAAATGTACAAAAATTTTCCGACAATAAACTTTAAATGTTGGTTTCCTAGCCAACAAACCTTAGGTTACTATAAGGCTAGATGCATTCTCGCAACAATTAGAACCGTAGACCGGTTTCGCTCTCATTGGAGCTCTTTAATACGACATACTAATTGCAGCAAAAATACACCTATAAAGTATAGTAGCCAACCTTTCAATACTAAGTGAGTGGTGGTGTGCCACCACCTAGTTGCGGAACCAAGTAGTATGTTGTTACGCCAGCTCCAAATAACACAAAGTGTTAAAAAATAGAGACTGTATACAACTAACTAACAATTTTGTAAATTGTTAGCCCTGGCCCATTTCTACCCTAATATAGGGACAAAGTATGTAAGGCTAGATGCATTCTCGCCACAATTAGATCCGTAGACCGGTTTCGCTCTCATTAGAGCTCTTCAGTACGGCATACTAATTGCAGCAAAAATACATCTATAGAGTAATACGGCTATAGTAGCCAACCTTTCAATACTGAGTGGTGGACGTGCCACCACCTAGTTGCGGAACCAAGTAGTATGTTGTCACGCCAGCTCCAAATAACACAAAGTGTTAAAAAATAGAGACTGTATACAACTAACTAACAGTTTTGTAAATTGTTAGCCCAGGCCGATTTCTACCCTAATATAGGGACAAAGTATGTAAGGCTAGATGCATTCTCGCCAGGGCCAGGGCTAACAATTTACAAAATTGTTAGTTAGTTGTATACAGTCTCTATTTTTTTAACACTTTGTGTTATTTGGAGCTGGCGTGACAACATACTACTTGGTTCCGCAACTAGGTGGTGGCACGTCCACCACTCAATTAGCTTAGGTTAATAGCAAATTGAGTTATTGCAACTTGAAGCATTTAATGAATTGCTACCAAAACGCACTTACTGCGTCTCGATTTTTTCTTACAAACATATTTCGATAAAAAATGAAATAAAATAAGGGTGTTTCAAAAAAGATTGTAGGGATCACCAATGACTTATGGTCCAGCCTGTGATTGTCAAAATAATTTTATAAGATGCAGCTCAAGACACCCTATAATTAACTTATACAATTTTTTCTCGTCTCTTGTATAATAATAATAATTATATTGAGCTTCACCGCAGAAATGCGTCACTCTGTATATATCTAAACAGATAAAAACTGAACGTAAACCGAGATATGGATTCTAGGGGGCCTAGTTTGCGCTCATTTGAAGAAATCTTTTTAAAATTCTAAAGTCGCGGTCTTCTCCTTAACGAATTTTTTGAACCATTTATTTAAATGATTTCTTTTTTCACAAAACCACATTTTTTGTATTTTGCATTAATTGGTCGCTTTCTATTTGAAATGGAGAGCGTGCTTTCCGCCATTAGGCGATGACCTACTGTATTCTGTACTAGGTGTTACACATTTTGGGGGTAGATTGTAGAATATCAAAGTCAGCGAAATAAGTTTTGGCATGTCAGGGAAATTAGGGAAATTAATAGGCGGTTTTTTAGTGGAAACCCTGTAAGAGGATGAATGAATTTTTCATTGCTCATCACAGGTTGCAATCTTATCTTAGTGTCAAATTCATTTCATTATCACGTGACAACCTAACTTGTGTCTGAAATATTCTGTATAGTCGCTTAAAAGTAGTAAACTAAGTCAGAGGAGTCAGATGATATGTGATACACAATTGAATTTTTAATTTTTCATACTATCTGATTGTGTAAAAATATAATGTGGCGCCCGTAAGAAAAATTCACGTTGGCCATGGAAACTAAAAATCTAGTAGGCCTAGATAAATTCTAAGCTATCCGTTTGATAGCTTGTAGCTAGTTATAGAAACACAATTCTAGCAACATTCTATTTAATAATAGAAAAGATATTAAAAAATAAGAATATGCGAGGTTTCAGTTTGTGCAGGATATTTCAGTTACTCTAAAAGATATCCAGAATTCGTTTTCAGATAATAAATAAGCTTAAAATGGCGCACGTCTTTCTGTAATTTAACTGTAACAACTCTGTATCTAGAATGGTTTGGGAGGTCCCAATAGTGAGCCAGTTACGAGGGCGGGTCAATAAGTCCGTGAGTTTTTGAATTTCCCGCCTCTTCACAGGAAGGGCAACACTGCTCCTGTCAACAAGCATCTGTCAGTTGACTCCTGTCAAATTTTGAACAAGCTGTGTCATTTAGTTTGCGTTAGATAGCCATTGAAAGCAGACAACCTCTTGAGTTATAACGAAAATGGAAAAAAGTGAATTTCGTGTGCTCATCAAACATTATTTTTTGCGGAAAAAAACATCACTCAAACCAAGGCTAAGCTTGATAAATACTATGGGCACACCGCACCGTCAATTTCCATGGTAAAAAAAGTGGTTTACTGAATTTCGTTGCGGCCGTACAAGCACAAATGACATCGAACGTTCTGGACGCCCAGCTGAGGTCGCTACACCCGAAACAATTGAAAAAATTCACGATATGGTGTTGGCCGATCGAAGATTGAAAGTGCGGGAGATTGTGGAAGCCATAGGCATATCACGTCGCTCAGTTGTTTCGATTTTGCATGATCACTTGGGTATGAGAAAGCTATCTATCAAGATTGGTGCCGCGTTTGCTCACAATCGACCACAAACGCAATCGTGTGAAAACTTCGAAGGAGTGTTTGGCGTTGTTCAACTGCAATAGGGACGAGTTAACCGCGGACGAAACATGGACTCACCACAACACACCAGAGACCAAGCAGCAGTCAAAACAGTGGGTTTCTCCGTGCGAATCGGCCCCGAAAAATGGCAAGGTGGGTTTGTCAGTCAATAAAGTCATGGCCACCGGTTTTTTGGATGCACGCGGTATAATCCGCATTGATTACCTTCAAAAGGGAAGAACAATCAATGGCGAATATTATACCAACTTATTGGACCGATTCAATGACTATTTGAAGAAAAACCACCGCATTTGGCCAAGAAAAAAGTTATTTTCCACCAAGACAATGCAAGGGTCCATACATGTGTAGTCTCCATGGCGAAATTGCATGAATTGGGCTACGAATTGCTCCCTCATCCGTCCTATTTTTCGAATGTAGCCCCGAGTGACTATTTATTGTTTCCAAACTAATAGAAATGGCTCGGCAGAAAGAGATTTGACTCCAATGATGAAATCATCTCACAAACAAATACCTAATTTGAGGACCTTGGCAAATCTTATTTTTTGGAAGGGATAAAAAAAGGAGAAACGTTGGACGAAGCGTGTAGAGCTCAAAGGAGACTATGTTGAGAAATAATTCTGATTCTTTGTCAAAAAACCTGTGTTGAAGTCAAAAAGTCACGGACTTATTAACCAGCCCTCGTATGTGACAACCGTGCATATTAAAAAAATTGGCTAATACAGAGGTAACCATGATGAGACGTTTGGAATTTATTTTTCAAATCGGCGCAAAATAGCCCTCCTAGAAAACTCATATCCGAGGTCCGTTTGAATTTTTATATAAACTTTTCGGCTTAGGATTAATGAAAAATGGAGTTTAAACATTTTTATTCGCTGCCGTAGCGCACCCATGCGTCACGTCTCTTAATTATTTATTTTAATGTTATAAATAACTTAGTATCAATATTTCAATTTATCAAAAGATGTATTGTTTTGTGTCCCAGTATACATACATGTACACATTATCATCCTGTATTAATACTAATGGGCATAGCTATTTGCAATTTGCACTGGCGTGTTCTGCACAATGATTATTGTGTCACATAGTACAACCATTGTCTATGTGGCTCCCGATCTATTCGAAACCTTCCTAAATGAATATCACATTAAGCTGATTGCATTTAAGTTCCATTGTGTTTAGATTCGTTTAGAAATCCCATTGTTTATGTAAAATAGATTAGTTGCGTTGGATATGCTGCTGTTACAACTGTTTCTGTAACTATTGTATGTACCAAAACCAAGCTTGTGTAAGACTTTAGTTCCTGATAGATATTGCACCTCTTAAATTTTACATTTAACATAAGATTAAAATGTGATCTAACCATGAAACAAACGATCCGTGATGACAATTATTTACTGTCAAGTTGTGTGTGAATCAATTGATTTTTGCGGTTTGCAAGAAACTAGAAACGCCCAAAATGATTTATTTAACTCTTAACTAGAGACATCCCATGATAGCAGACTCCGTATTTTTAACGGTTATTTTAGAAGAAAAAAATTATATATAGTACATTATTTTTTAATATTTTATGTGGCTCGTAGGTTTACTTAGAGTGTCTAGATTTGGCAAGGAAGGTTAAACGATTAATTTCAATGTAGTTAAAGATGAAAACTAGAGGAAATAATCGCAATAAAGTGTTTGACAAAAGAAGACTAAGCAAAGATTGCAACCTGTGATGAGCCCTAATAAGTACACTTGGACAACCCAGTTTTATAAAATTATACACGAATGCATTAATGTTCATTATATATATATATATATATATATATATATATATATATATATATATATATATATATATAAAAATAAGAATCTGGTCATAACAGTTTGAATGGGGCAGAAAATCTATGCGAGATTGCCCTAAAAGTGACATCGAGGCAAAGGTCGAAACACCGGGAAAGTGGTGTTACAGTGTCGACAAGTTTCGATTATCGTCGTCCATGAAATAGGAATATGTATATTTGGGGATGAAAATTGTCAGTGCGCAGAATTTGGAGAATCCTGACTCCTGTACAAAAGTTATGAAGGCAAGACATTTGCGAAGAGAATTGACTGAGAGGGGGTTTTTTCAAATTTATTTTCTAAGATAAAAAGTCTGAACGCAGCAAGTGCGTTGTGTTAGTAAAGTTTCATAGAAATGATCTACACTTGATATATATATATATATATATATATATATATATATATATATATATATATATATATATATATATATATATATATATATATATATAATACTTCATTTATTGGCCAAAATTTTACAGTATTATTACAATAATATTATTATTATCGCTTTAGCCTAAAGGGCTTCTCATTTCCCCTAAATCTCAGTACGGTGTGGACAGTTGCAAGTAGTACCTCTTTATGCATAATCATATAAAGATGCTCTCCAAGACCCAGTCTCTTAATGTTCTCTCGAAGATTTTAGGAACCACACCAGTTGACGAGATGACTATTGGAATCACGCGGACACTATCTGCCCTCTATTGTCTCTTTACTTGAATCTCGAGGTCTTTATACTTAATGATCTTCTCGTTGTCCTTTATGTCTAGATTATTAATATTCGGAATGGCCACATCAATCAGCGTTACTTGCTTGTAGGACTTATCCACTATTATTATATCTGGCCTGTTGTGGGCAAGTCGTTGATGTGTGAGCACGGTCAGATCCCAGTCCAACCTACATCCTGAGTTGTCTAAACAGGCTCAGGAGTGTATCTATATTAGGGCACCTTACTAAGATTTAAAAGTCCTAGTTGTGGATCCAGTTCTTGATGAAGCATTTTCGCAACTGCGTCGTGCCTCTCTTTATACTCTGTTACAGCAAACACTCCTCCGGTGACGTGCTGGATAAGCCTCTGATGACTGACACCCAAATCTACATTGGTCATCTAGGGAAGAATTACCTCCAACTATATACTTTAGGTAAGTTTCTTGTTGGGATGACCTGATCTTGTATGGCCAGCAAAAACCCCTCTATATCTGGAAACATCTGTACGGACACCAACCAGTAGAGGCTTCTGCATCCAAGATTGGAACTTGTCCTGATCAGTCCGATGGTGTCTTCGTATTTCGCTTTCTTTTAATTGTAGGGGTGTTGAATCACCTGCCTCTCATATGACACGGTATAGTTGAGAAGTAACCGCTCGCTGGTGGAAATATGTACATAGGTTCAATATGTGCTGGTCCAACTGTTTACCAATATCCAACACTTCTCTCCCACCTTGGTGTCTAGGTAGGGTTACTCGCTCGGTAGCACTACGGGGGTGATGCTTTTTAGATTTTGTTAGAAGTGTTTTACTCCAGTTCACAAACCCAAATGAATAGCTAAGTGCAGAACATGCATTAAGAGCTCTAGCCGTGTTCTTGCCGTTAAGATGTGATCGCACCACCTGCTTTACTCGTTTCGTAAACTCATTTGTCAGATTGTTCTTCATTACTGAGTGGTTTATTTTCCTGGCTTGCTCTATTCCTAGGTATTTATAACACCCCTCCACATTCATCGTGGCAATTTGGTGGCCGTTCTGCATTTCATATACACCCGATTGTATCTTCCCTCTGACCATACATAAGGTGCGACATTTGTCAAGCCCAAACTGCATGTCAATATCTCTGGAAAACCCCTGCCCGATTTAATTAGTGTTTCGGGTGGAGGCCGTCATCTTAAGATCATCCATATGCAGCAGATGAGTTAGCCTCATTTGCTCCCTGCCATTGCTTTTTATAGCGAAGCCAATCTGGTGGAGTTCAGGGGGTTTGATAGTGGATGCAATGCGCAGAACCACAATGGGCTTAGCGAGTCGCCTTGAAATCTAATTGGTATCGTGCTGGTTACGATGTTATCACATAACTGAATTTTTGTTCTCCAGGTAGACATTGTGTGTTCAAGGAACCTCAGAATATACGTATGGATCTTATAGATCTTTAGCACGCTAAGCCATTCTTGTGGAACTCGATCAAATGCCTTTTTGTAATCCACGTAGGCAGCAAAGAGATCTCTTCGTCCATTGTAAGCTTGATTGCACACAACTGAATCAATTATTAGCTGTTCTTTACATCCCATAGATCCTATGGCACATCTTTTTTGCTGGTTCGCAATTATGTTGTTTCGCTTGCAGTGCGCATATATGCGTTTCTCAAGAAAGGAAGTGATGAATTTATATAGCGTCGGGAGACAAGTTATTGGTCGGTATCTGCCGGGGTCTGCAGAACACTGTTGATCCTTTGGCAGAAGATACGTATCTCCTTGTGTAAAAAATAAATGGCATCTCCTTTGGGTCAAGTGTAACATCATTTATTAACACCGCCAATAGATGATGTGTACACCCAAATTTCTTCAGCCAAAAGTTTTGGGTGCCATCAGGCCCGGGTGCCTTCCAATTATGAAGCTATTTAATAACCTCTGAGACTTCATCTGTGGTAAACGGCTCATGATGCATCTGTTCATAACTCTGATAAGCTGAGTGTTTCTCGTTAACTCAGCTGACGCCAATATTGCAGGAGGCTGGTGTGGCTAGTTGACTTTTCCAGAACTCTTCAATTTGTTTCTTATTTGGAAAAGTATCGGTGGCTGCATCCACAGTTGAATTAAGCTGATGGTAGTAAGTCTTTTCAGAGCGTTCAAACACTGTATTGTGGCACTTCCTATTGTTGCTCGCTTTACATCTCCTCAAGCGTTCTGCATATACAGAAAGCTTCTGTTTTAAGGTGTCTTAAACATTGTTGTGCAGTGTGGTTCACTGGATCTTGTGCTGAGTGTTGTCGAAGTCGGTCTATTTTTCCCTCTACTCGTTTATGCAATTTTCTTGTCTGTACTCCCCCAATGTATTGCGCAAGTTGTCCAATTTCTTTTCAAAGTGTTTCCACTCTACTTATCAATCTTTTTCCCACGGGGCACTCTTTGACGCGAGTCTCTGTGATTGGACCTTCGATCAGAAATCTTAACGCTTAACGTTTAAATTGCTGCACAGTAAATCAGCGTATGCATGTGCTTCAATGTGTTAATCTCTAGAAGGTGCGATTGCAAAATTATTCAGTTCAAAAGTTCCAATGTAATTGCGAGGTTTCTAGATGATCTTAGCCTAGGTAATGGTGGTCTACTTAGAGGATTTGTTCCTTCATACTCGACTGCACGTCTCAATTCTGTGGACAATTTGATGAGTTCCTCATTTTCTTGCGTATCCTCGATGTGTTTTTCTTGCTCAGTATGTACAGGTTGCAGATTACTACCATCAAACGGCATTTCGTTATTTTCCGTAGCCGCCGTGTTAGTAACTTCATATTAATCTTCCTGTTTGGTGGTATCAGTCTCGTTTGTGGAATAAGGGTGTTCCTAAGTATGACACGATACTGATCCGCTACTGTCTGTTGAGTCAGTTGTAATTGTGGGTACACTTTGAGAAATTCGGTGTGAAATTGTTGCCTAAATCCGGTCGTCTGTTGTCCGAGTTGTGTTATTCTGTAGTAATTGCGCATAATTGTTTCGTTCATATACATAGTCCATTTCATGCGCCGCCTTGGTAATCCCATCCGGGTGAGCGCTGGCTGATTTTCCTGCGCAGCAATCCTCATTGGATGGAGCTCTTGGTGTTACTAGGCTCCCCTGCTGCTTATTTTGGGCTGTAATTTCTTGCATGACAGGGGCCCGCCTCATCAGCACCCCACCACCGACGTCCCGCATGCTATCATGTCCAGCGCCGGCTCCAGACATTCCCTGGCTAACACTTCCTCTTAATAATATTCACTACCGTAATGCACTTGCTGCGTTTTTGTTTATAAACTGTGATTTAACAAGTCAGGGGTGCTACACGGCGTGTCTATCATCTAGATTTCTTAATCCTCTAGCTAGTAACTTCAGTATTAAATGTACGTTTATCTGTGAAAAGCTTCACTACACTACTGACTTGTTAGCAGTAGTCAGAGTTTGTTCATTTCCTTTGAAGGTTGTACAACTTTACCGACACACTAGTGGATCCTAGGCCATAAGTCACCCTGACTACACGACGCGTGGAACCCCGGTCGACGAACCAAACTCGCCATATCACGAGCTGAGGGTCTGTGTCTATATACTCTCTGTATGCAGCATCTGTGACTTTTAATCTTCCTTCGCAGAATGTTATAAAATCAATAATGACGAGGGCTACCACTTTCCCTGCGTTTTTTTTTTTTTATGAATTTCGGTTTTGAGTGTAAGAAATGTAAGTTATTACTATGCACCTAATTATTGTTGAGTTTCTAGAAGCTACAGAATATAATATTCTTTATTTTTCTTTTTGCTTCCACATATTATGTGTAATTTAGGTTTAAAGACGTCCGAAAATTTGTTTCGTGAGTTAAGAGAATATTGATTGTTTTTTTCCCATCACCGAACTAATGGTAAATATTCTAACATGTACCTAAAAGAAAAACGAAATACACCATGAAACATTTAATTATATACGTCTTATGATGGTGTGTTTCTTTACGCCTTTAGGTACGAAAATCCTTTTTAAGTAAGGCATGGCAAAATAAACTGACAACGTGAGGTGCATGCCGTGTCTATACATATACAGTACAGTATAGTATAGTATAGTATACTGTATAGTATATAGCACATCACATTTCACATTATCCGCCAGTTAATCAGGTTGAAAGCACGGTAGAGCCCAAGAGAAGATATTAGCACTGTTGCCAGACGGCTTACTGTAATACTGACTAAAAAGTACCGCTTCTTATACGCTTCATCCAAATAGCATTAAATGTGTAGCAACCCGGCTTTGAATTAACTTTCGATGACGGCTAACTTAGATTTTGTCAAAATAGAATGATGTTCTAGGAATAAATTTTAGGAAAATATTCGTTGTTTAAATATACTAATAGAACCAGTCAGATATTTTGCAATTTGTTGAGCGGAAAAAAGCAATCCACATTTTTCTAAAGAGAATCCATGAAATCAAATTCTTTCTTCATTCTATTAACTTATCTGGTTTGATTAAACTGGAATTTAAAGCAAGTACATGAACAGTACGCTATGTTTTATGTACAAGGGTCGATCAATAAGTCTCCGTTTAAAGACATGTGGCGTTGCTGAGTGAACAGCACCGTCGTGTATTGTGTTCTGTCGAACACCAATTGTAAATCTAATTTTCGTGTTTTCATTTGCAGACATTTTGAAGTCGCTTTCAATAATTTTACTTTTTAGCGACATATTTACTAATGATGAGATCTGTATATATATATATATATATATATATATATATATATATATATATATATATATATATATATATATATATATATTGTTGCGTTTTCGTCGGGTTCTGGATAAGTGAGACTTTAAATTTTAACAAAACAACTTTATTTACTCTCTAAATATGGATACAATAAAAGTTCTAGAATGTCTCTCTCACAAAACACTTAGTTTATCTGGCCTCACAATTACTAATCTGCACACAAGTCACTACACTGGAACTACAGTCGCTACTCTCTAACAGTTCACACTGGTTACTGCTTCTTCGAGTCATTTCAACATTATCTAATTGAACTGAACTGCCTGGGCTGGCTTGCTTTCGCCTTTATATACTCGTCGTACCTTCCACCTCGTTTCGGGAGTGTCCCATTCCAGAATGTTCCAGGACCTTCTTTTGCTAGAAGGTTCTGTGGCCATCACTTCTATGTTACACAAGAGGTGTTTCTCGTACTATAAGAGCTCTCTGCGTATACAGGGTATAAGGGTTCTCTGCGTATACAGGATGTATACACAGGGTGTTCGGAATGCGCAGATCTCATTTATCCGTTCCGACGGGGTATAAGTTGGTAACTTCGTTGTTTTTGGTCCTAAAGGGTTGAGACTTCGCCTGTGGTGGGTCACCCCATGGGGTGGGAGGCGGTGTTGCCAGATTGTACAAGAATTCCCATATGTTGGGAAAGTTCTGGAGATGTTGCAACACCGCACCTACATATATTGCAGTGATTTGTAACACTGCCCCCCTCCTTAAGACTGTTCGTCCCGAACAGTATTTACCGGCCGCCAACTTGGGGGTTCGTTGCCCCGATAGGGACTCAACCTCTCTATGTGAACAACTTTGGGTTTAGATCTTGGAGACAGCTGGATTCTGTAGACTAGGTCGTTAATTTTCTTAGTCACCAAGTATGGCCCTTCCCATGGTTTCTGAAGTTTGGGAATGAGGCCCTTTCTCCTTGTTGGTTGGTACAGCCACACTGCATCACCTTCCTTGAATGTATGGGGTGTTGCTCTGCGATCCAAGCGCATCTTCATCCGGTCGCTGCTTAAGAGGAGTCTATCTCTGACACATCTGTATAGTGCGCAGTTTTTCTTCTAGGTCGGCTACATACTCAGGTAACGTAGCTAGGTCCGCTATGTCATCGTTCGGTGGTGGTCTCGTCATGTCGATTGGTAACCGCATCTCTCTGCCGGTCAACATCATGGATGGGGTGTAGCCGGTATACTGGTTGATGGTCCTGTTATGCCGTTCTACCATGCCGTCTGATTGAGGGTGGAGTGGCGTTGTTCGTGTTTTCTTTATGCCTAGCAAGTCCGTTAGGCTCTTTCAGACTTCTGATTCGAAATTCCGGCCCTGGTCGGTGTGAATCTCCAAGAGTACGCCATGCCGCGATATGATATTTTGAACAGGGCTTCTGCTACGGTCGTTGCCTCTTGGTTGGGGATCGGCGCAACTTCAGGCCATTTCGAGAAGTAGTCCATCGCCACCATTATGTATCTGTTCCCAGACTCTGTGATTGGAAAAGGTCCTGCGATGTCTACAGCAACTCTCTCCCACGGTGTACCTGAGATGTTCTGCATCATTTTTCCTCTGGATCGGGTCTTTGGTCCTTTCTTTGGAGCACACTGGTCACACCTTTTGCACCATTCTTCCACGCTTCTTCGGCAATTTATCCAATAGAAACGATCACTGACCCTGGCGAGAGTCCTGTTGACCCCAAAGCGGCCTCCACTCCTACTATTGTGTAACTCATGAAGAACACTGTCTATGCACTCACTCGGCACATCGGTCTGGTATATACAGTCTCTGCCATCGGCAGTTTCCCATTTTCGAGTGATCAAGTCATTCTTCGGACACAAGGAGTCCCATTGTAGCCAGTAGCCTTTAACCTTGGCCCCCAAACCGGGACACATCGTGCCACTCGGGTCTTTTCCCCTTTTTCTAGCCATTCTCTAATATTTTTCAGGTCTGGATCTGTCTTCTGTGCATCTCTCATGCATTCAAGATTTATGTCTAGATCGGTATTATTCTCCTGTTCCGTCACCAGTTGTTTGATATGATGAGTTACTTTGTCGATCTCTTTGTTCTCTTGTCGCTCGCAAAATTTGCATTGATTCGCTGAGCATGGTCTTCTTGACAGGCTGTCTGCATTGGCGTGACTTCTTCCTCTTCGATGTTCAATCCGGGAGTCGTAGCTCTGCAGTTTCTCCATCCATCGTGCTATCTGTCTTTCGGGATTTCTAAAGTTCAGGAGCCATTGCAGAGCAGAATGATCCGAACTCACGCGGAATGCTCTTCTGTACACGAAGCTGTGGAAATGTTCGATGGATCTTACAACTGCCAGCAGTTCGCTGAAGTAGTTCACAAAGCGCCGGTAGTAGCTGCAAAGTCCCAGAAAACTTCTGACCTCGTGTCTGTTCTTCGGCACAGGCCAGTCTCTTACTGCCTTTATTTTCTCTGGATCGGTTTCTATCCCTTTCTCAGAAACGACATGTCCGAGGAAACTCACTTTCTTCTGGAAGAGGACGCATTTCTTGGGATTGAGTTGCAGATTGGCACCTCTGAGCCTGGAGAAAACTTGCTTCAGATTCGACAGGTGTTCATCGAAGGTCCTTCCAATCACCATGACATCTTCGAGATATACCAGGCATGTTTCCCATGTCAGTCCTCTCAGTACTAACTCCATTAGTCGCTTGAAGGTGGCAGGAGCATTACACAGGCCGAATGGCATGACCTTGAATTGGAACAATCCATTCCCAGTTGAAAAAGCAGTCTTCTCCTTATCGTCTTTATGGAGTTCTACTTGCCAGTAACCACTTTTCAAGTCTAATGTAGAGAACCACTTTTATACGGCCAAAGTGTTCAAAGTGTCGTCGATCCGGGGCAGGGGATAACTGTCCTTCTTGGTGACATCATTCAGCTTCCTATAGTCCACGCAAAATCTCATAGTGCCGTCTTTCTTGGTGACCAAAACTACTGGGGACGACCAAGGACTATTAGTCTTCTAGATCACCCCATCTTCCAGCATTTCGTTAACCATGGCCTTGATTTCTGATTGCTTGGCAAAAGGCAGTCTCCTCGGCGGCTGTCTAATTAGTGTTGCGTCGCCAGTATTAATTCTGTGTTGCACTAGACTGGTACGACCTGTGATTTTATCTTGAGCGAAAATATCGGCCTCCTCCAATATGAACTTCAGGGCCATTTCCATCTCCATGTTGTTTAATTGGCTCCATGAATTCTTGAACCGCTCTACTATTTCTACTGGCAGTCTTCTGTCTAATGCAGTGGGTGTCGCGTTTTTGGACAACGTCACTCGGTCAATGGGTTCGCAAATGGCGATAATCTAACCTTTCTTCAATGTGACCCTGTTAGTTTGTACATTAGCCACTCTTCGGCTCTACTAAGCATCGTGCGACGAGGGCACCATCATGTCTATCTTTTAGGGCCTCCGCTATGAGAGCAGACATACCATCGAGTTGCTTATCTAGCCTGGCTCTGACAATCTTCTCACTGTTACCAGAAATTCGTGTATCTTCGTCCACAAGAAGTCTCACCCTGAGATTAGCTTCGCCTGCTGTTGGAGATAAACACAACTCATCGTTGCCGATTCTCAAGATCTTATTCTGGAAGTCTACTGAAAGGACATCGAACTCTTTCATTAAATCCAAACCCAGAATAAATTCGTCGACGATTTCTGCGACGACAGCCCTTATCTGTAGCTCAGAACTGCCCAGCCTAATGTAAACAGTGGCCTCTCCATGCACGGGTATCCCCTTTTGCCGCCCCCAACACAGGCTGTTTGTTGATCGTGAGTGCCGACATGTTTGGCAAGATGTCTGGGCGTACAACGTCCTCCGCCTATGCTGCCAGGTATAATAAGGCTCTCGCGGTAGCGTCGGATAGTGGAGACATTGACCTTGGGGCCTTGGGTCTCGCACGCCAGCTGCCCCCCCCCCCCCCCTACACTGGCGTCAGGGCTTTTTCCCTGACGGAGCTCCCTGTTGGTGTATTCTTTGCTGCTTCAAATTCCAAGCCCTAAATGACGCAGTCTGTAAGTGTTTTGAACCTTCCGAGTCTCAAAGCTTGTTGCATTTCGTTGTCAAGTACCCCATCGATGAAGGTCTGGACGGTGATCTGGTTGACAAATTCTTCTGGGGCTTGGGGATACGCCAGTCGCACAAGCTTCTCCACTTCGGCACTAAATTCTTGCAGAGTCTCATTTGGCCTCTGGACCCTTGTCTTTAGTTGTGCCTGGTAGACCTGGCTCGTGTACTTGTTACCATATCTCAAATCTAGGGCCTGTATCACTGTTAAATAATTTTGCTGTTTCGACTCCGGGATGTTCTGGAGTTCTTATAATTTCTCTTATTATCAAAACATAACTTTCGTTAAATCGATTTTTCTCGAAAACGGATCGAGATACCGAAATGAAACAAGGATACATAATTAAATGAAGAAAGAAAATGATTGCTTTTTTAGGTTTTGAATAAAATTTTATGTTAGACATACAGGGTGAAAGGTTATTAACTGTAAATGTCGATGAAACTGGTCGTAAGTGGTGCCCTCTATGAGCAAGGCGATATTTGCAACACATATCTTATTCGTCGCCTAAAAAAACATAACTTCACAAATTTTCAAGTTGCTAACCTAGATATAGTCAGAATGACAAAAAGGCAATTAAAAATTTAACTTTCAACACCCTGTATTTCCGTAACTATCAACTTTCGGATAGGGCATGTTTGCGCCAATGGTCATAATTTGACGTGTAGTATCTCCAGCTTTCGGATTTCCCATTGTTAATCAATCACCATGTATATGTAAAATGTAAACGTAAATAGAAACTGACCCGGGGTATGTGTTCTAGGGGATCACATTCATTTGAAGACATTTTTCCAAAAGTTGGTATCTGGTCATAAGCGATTTTTTTCTACGAAAACTCGCTAAAAAAACATGTACGTACGCAGTTTGTTATCTGAAAGACACGAGACCCAATTGTTGTCTGAAATATGGATTAAACTTATAAGAAATTTTTGGTGTTACATCTTTTATTCATGACTATTTTTCGAACCAAAAAAAAAATTTAAAAAGTTATGAGGGTTAAAATGTCACGTGAATCAACCTATACATTCCCGCATTTTAAAATAATTACTTGAATAGTAAAACCTATAAAACACGCTTGCTGTGTTGAAGTATAGAATAAAGTTACTAAATTTTAAATGTGGCCAGAATAGAATAAAGTCCTTTTGGTTGGCTAAATGACTGTGTTTACTGTACAGATTGACAATAATCTGTGAAGAGTAAAGTGTATTATCGAAGAGTGGCTGTGCTGTGGTAAGTGCCTACTACTGCACAGAGCGCACAATCAATAACGGGGTGCTGGGGTGCAAGTCGGACGTCTCGAGGTCTCTAGACTCTAGAGAGAGAAGAGACCATCCGATATGAACACCACATCCAGAACACATGGTTGCCGCACTAACCATTTTATCGTTCAGTCTGATGGTTTTACCTAGTCATAATTCACCACGTGAGTTGGCGCTTAGTCAGTAAATAGTAAAAATTATATGCAAATATCCATATTTTGATCAGTTTCATTTGTTTTGCGCGACTGGTGTTTGCCAGAGGCCGCCAACTTGAATTATATTTTTGGTGATACTGCACATAAGGGGGCCAACTAGTTTTAGACAAATCGAGACTGCTGATAGAAGAAGTTTACTACCTTATATGCACTCTGATACTATTTTTTTGTTGTGGAAATCTGTTATTGCCGAGTTATTTACATTATTAGTTCATCGCTGGTTACATACGGCAAGTTTCAACTAACCTTTTAGTGAATTTTTATTAAGAAAATTCACTAATAGAGAGGTATCGATGGTAAAACTTTTGGAAAATTTCTTCAAATGAGTGTGAATTAGAGCCGATAGAACCCAAATCCAAGGTCAGTTGCAATGTGTGTATATATATATATATATATATATATATATATATATATATATATATATATATATATATATATATATATATATATATATATATATATATATATATATATCCAACCGAAAACTCAAAAAATACTTCACCAATTGAAAACAAATTTGTCAATTTCCTTCATTTTGTTAATAGCTTGAATAAGCTCGTTAGACGGTTTTGAGACTCAAATACTTTTAGAAAAAAATGCGAAAAACATTTTGAAAATGCAATATCTTTTAAATTATTAGAAGTATGAAACTAAAACGTTACACGCACGTACATATCGTATAAGTGGTCCTATCTACCAAATGTAAACTCAATTGGTTCAGCAAAACTTGAGTTATCACTAAATAAAAAATAAATAATTTACGATATGACCTGAAATTACCTCTGAATGGGTGTCGATAATGTTAGACAAGGTCGGACAGATATATCAAGGTCGGCTGCAGTTGCAAACAAAATCTCCAAATTAAATTTGAAACGGGCAGGCTACAAAAATATGTCACAATAAACAATCAGCGGGGTTGCCATTTGCCACAATGCTTATCTGAATTTGAAGATATCAAAAAATGTATAGTACTAATTAAAAAAATTTAATGAAAGTGATTCAATTTGTTTAAAGGCAATGTCAAACTAAGTTTCATTATTATAAGTATTAAGCTTCCCATTCCTATTTAAAACATCTCCATGTCCTAGTTTAATCTGACAACACTACCTAGCTATTTGTCATCTGCTATTCTGCTGACAGCAGTCATGAGAGAATCGTGTGAGCTCTGCGCATAACCTCAAAGTTGAGTCCGCTAATACCTTATAATGTAAAACAACTACCTATATTCTAAGGTTGATACAAATAGTACGTAAATAATAACCCAACTTTTAATTTTAACCTAACTTTAACAAATGCCCTTGGCCGTGGACTGTAGTATATTATGAGTCTAACGTCCAATGAAACAAATAAGAAGTAATCGTTAAATCAAGCTGTGCGCATCAGATGCAGATTCTTAAGCAATGTATGTAGGTAGGTACTATATTACTAAAGCGATACAAAATTATTTCAAGAAGAAATATATCTACCTCAAACTGATACAGTAAGTACTTACAATACCAAGGTACTTATTGTTTTCATTACTTTTAATTTTTACTATTTCTGTAGTGTATTGTATGGCAAATTTGAAGTAAATGAAACTAGATAACCTAATAACATAAACTAGTTTATATTATCTAAACAGATGTTCAGTATAAATTATTAAAATTTTAAATTCAAAATTTTTGTTTATATTTATTTCACTTGCAAAAAGTTCGGATACAGCAATAGTAAATAAGTGTTGAAAAGAGTTTGGGTGCAGCAAGTGCTTTATGGTTGTGAATTTTCGTAAAAATATTTCAAACGGTGATCTCAATTTCCCATTAAACGAGAATCTTCAATTTTGATACATACTGAAACCTATTTAAAAGCAGCGTGTATACAATGAGCTTCACAGGTAAATTTGTTTTAAAAAACCATTTTTGGTATTTTGGTTGCAGAAACTGGTTCGATTGAGTTTACTAAAACTAAACATGCAAGCGATTAAAAAGGAAAAATACCTGCCACGTTTCTAATTTGGCAGGTACATTCCTTTTGTAAATAAAAATTTCTTTTTCGGTAAATTTGCAGATAAGCTAGCACACGGTGGCTAAAAAAAATAATTCAGGAACATGCTTAGAACCATTTCTGGATGCACAAACCACAAGCAAAATTTCTTGCAAACAGCTGCGGCGGGGAAAAAGTTAAAAAGTAAATATGAGCGAAAAGTGCGAGAAAACAGCTTAGTTGGACCTGTCTTTATCCTATTTTTCAGCTACACCTCGTTAAAAGCCTTTTAACCACGCCCAGAACCCATATTCACCGCAGGTCCCGTAACTTTCTTGGGGGTTGTTCCCAAGAATTTTTTCTTGTTTGCATTGTTCTTGTTATGCATTGAAAGTGGTTGTAGGCATGCAGAAGGGGAAAGAGAACCCCTGCGACAAAGCAGCGAACTAAGATTTTCAATGTATGTTTACATTGTTACCGCATTTCATTAGTTGAAAATATTTTTCCAAAAATTAATTTGAAGTCACATAGAGAGCTACAGTATTATATCATTTTCAAAAAGTATGGATACAGCAACAGTAAATAGGTGTTAAAAAGGGTCTGGATGTTACAACGTACGTTATGGTAGAGAATTTTCGTAAAAATATTTCAAATCCGATAATTCAATGTTCCATTAATCTAGAATCTTCAATCTTACCATAGTAAAACTTATGTAAACGTACCGAGGGTACTAAATTAAAGAAAAATAACATTAGTTTCGCGGATAACTACAAATTGGTTTTAAAAACCTTTTTTGTTGTTTTGTTTGCACAAACTAGTTTGGTTGGGTTGGCTAAAACAAAACCATCCAAAACCATTAATAAGGAAAAATACCATATTTATAATTTGGCAAGTATATTCCCTTTATACATTTTTTTCCTGATATATATATATATATATATATATATATATATATATATATATATATATATATATATATATATATATATATATATATATATATATATATTAGACAAACTTGGTTCTCGGGTTGAACCGCGTCCAGAATTTATGAAAACTCGACGTTTCGGCTCCTGTTTTGGAGCCATTTTCAAGAGGTAAAGGAAATATATAGGGGCACTCTAAGGCCTCAATCTACCTACTCCTTAGAGCGGTGGACAAAGGTGGGTTGGTTTGGTTTCAAGAGGTAAAGGAAATATGTAAGGACACCCTAGGCCTCAGAGATATCTGTAGGTCTCTCTGAGGCCTAGTGTTGAACACACAGACCTCACAGACGATCTCCGGCGAGATTTGGGGAGTAGGCAGATTGAGGCCCCGTAATCGAGCTACCACAACCCAATCCACCTTTGTCCACCGCTCTAAGGAGTAGGCAGATTGAGGCCTTAGAGTGTCCTTACATATTTCCTTTACCTCTTAAAACCAACCCAACCCACCTTTGTCCACCGCTCTAAGGAGTAGGCAGATTGAGGCCTTAGAGTGTCCTTACATATTTCCTTTACCTCTTGAAACCAACCCAACCCACCTTTGTCCACCGCTCTAAGGAGTAGGCAGATTGAGGCCTTAGAGTGTCCTTATATATTTCCTTTGCCTCTTGCAAATAGCTCCAACCGATAACTTAAAAAATAATTAACCGATTTCGCTCAAACTCGGCAAGTGCCTTTCTTTTATTAATGGTTTGGATAAGTTCGTTAGCCAGGAAAATCGGACAAGGTTTCCCGAAAAAATTTTGAGTTTTCTTTCAACAAAAAATTTTTTCTCCGAAAATTGCAACGCTATTTTAATGAAATTTGGTGGGCATGTTGCCTTGGAAAAGACCTTACTACATAACAAAATTCAACTTTCTAAGTTAATAGAAAATTGAGTTTTTCAAATTTTGAGTTTTATTTTGAGAAAAAAAATTTTTTCTTCGAAAATTACAAAGCTATTTTAATGATATTTGGTGGATATGTTGCCTTGAGAAAGGCCTTACTACATCGCAAAATTCAACTGTCCAAGTTTATAGAAAATTGAGTTATCCAAGTTTGAAGCATTTAATAAAAATTCACTACCATAACGCACTTGCTGCGTCCCGAACTTTTTTTCTTTCTTATTGGCTAGGGCGGCTCGAGTTAGGACGTTTAGGCCTGCTTGGAAGGGTGTTTTGTGCATAAACGATAAGAAAAAATGTTGTCCATTCAACCCCTAAACAAGCTGGAGGACCTGGAGCAAATAGGCGTGCTGGGGGGTAAAGAACATTATCAAGAGAAAATGTTGATGCAAAATGCAAGAAGGTTGCTTATAGAAGTCCAACTGAGCTGTTTTTGTCGATGTTCCTTCTTCGTTTCCTTTCACAACCCACCGCAATCCAGTTGGCCGCTAATATGCAGTATTACCTTATTTTTTATTAAGTCTGGGCACAGTTTGCGGAAGAATTATAATAATTTAAGTGAATTAATTAATTAATTAATTTCAGCACGGGAACATTGTCATTTGAGGACTGCGACTTTACAAGACAGATTTTCCACAACACGGTCGATTCTAAATGCTTGGTTGGGAGTTTTACAACGAAGACTCTATGGCAACGATATATCGCAGACTATACGCTTTTGGGCTTCGTTCGTATAGACCATTTTTATGTCTCCTACTGACAACTCGACATCGTGCACTCGCCTTGAGTCGTGTAACGGCAGATCAAATTAAGATGGTGAATCGAATCGTGACAGCAAGTCTCCTCTAGCTTTTATGGACAGAAATTTGAATGCAAACGATTACATACGCCTGTTACACTGCCATACCTACGAGGGTTAACCGCTTTCGCAACAAGACAACGCACGTCCTCATACAACAAGGGTTACTACAAAGTTCCTACAAGAAATTAACGTAACCCTGCTTCCATGGCCTTCTCGCCCTCCAGACTTGTCACCGATCGAACATGTGTAGGATATGATTGACAATCGATTGGGTAATTTACCCCAACCACCAAAGAACCTAGTTACCTTCGTCACCGAACTCAAGAAGTCTGGGATGACATTCCTCGGGATACCATAAATCAATTTACTGTATGTCTCGAAGAGTTATCGAAAGAGCCTCGGTGGTTCAGGGGTATGAACGTGTGCTTCTGAACCGAAGGGTACTGGGTTCGATCCCAGGATTCTGCTTTCACTTTTTCAGTACAAACTGTACCATCAACCGAGGTTCTGGCATTGTATTTAAGCAAGTTTAATGCCTGCGTTCCGCCCTTCGGAGGGGGCGTAAAGCCGTCGGTCCCGTGTCCATGCGATGTTGGACACGTTAAACATTCCTACCCTCCTTACAGAAAGGCAGCGGTTCGGCAAAACTTCCAGGATAGTGAGGTGAAACTGCTACCTGCGTCGGTGATTGGCCATAGTCGCGGAAATAGGCCGACGTTACAGAAACAAAACACAAACAACAAGAGTTATCGAATGCATAATAAAACGCGGCGGACCCGCTCATTATTAAATAACTCTGTTATTTTAGTTTGAAAAGGTAATTATTTTTTAACTTTGATTAAACACACATTATGAATCTATTTTATTAAAATTGATTGATTGATTCTTACTGGGTGGTCGGATTTTTTAAAGTATATATATATATATATATATATATATATATATATATATATATATATATATATATATATATATATATATATATATATATATATATATATATATATATATATATATTAAAAAATAATGAACCGATTTAAATGGAACTTGGCACGAGTGTTTTGGTAAATGGCTTGGACAAGTTTGTTAGCCAGGAAAAGGAGACTAGTTTTCCGGAAAAATTTTGGGTTTTTTTTTGAAAATTTTTGTATCTTTTGTATTTTAACCAAATTTGGTACGCAAGTTGCTCATATATAGCGTCTACCATAACCCAAATTTAGCTCTCTAGCTGTAAAGAAAAAAAGTCTGGCCGCAGCAAGTGCGTTATGGCAGTGAATTTTTATTAAAATGCTTTGAATATCAAATGTCTTTTTAATGCAAGCAGTCATCAATTTGGTTACCCGTATAACCTATATAGTAGAAACAATGTGCCATATTTTATTAAAAAAACTTATTGTTTAAAAATGTACACAAACTTTCCGACAATAAACTTAAAATGTTGGTTTCCTAGCCAACAAACCTTAGGTTAATAGCAAATTGAGTTATTGAAATTTGAAGCATTTAATGAAAATTTGCTACCAAAACGCACTTACTGCGTCTTGATTTTTTTCTTACAAACATATTTCGATAAAAAATGCAATAAAATAAGGCTGTTCGAAAAAAAATTGTAGGGATCACCAACGAAAAATAAAATAATTTTATAAGATGCAGCTTAAGACACCCTATAATTAACTTATACAATTTTTTCTCGTCTCATGTATAATAATAATTATATTGAGCTTTACCGTAGAAATGCGTCACCCTGTATATATGTAAACACAAAAACTGAACGTAAACCCGGATATGGATTCCAGGGGGCCTACTTTGCGCTCATTTGAAGACATCTATTTAAAATTCTCGCAGTCTCCTCATTGACGAATTTTTTGTACGAAAATTAGACACTGTTTAGTCCACCCACCACCCACTAACATTAATAAAGGAATAATTTGACAGATAAATATATAAACAATCTAATACCATACGATAAACGTCACTGTGTGTAACAGACCTGCGCAATAATATCAAATGTTCCGTTGCCAGGCAACGACATACTCGATCTCATATAAGCCAGATTTGCCACTGTCAATAAAACACGGTGATATTAAAAATAAATGTTTCAGATTTGAATAGCTTAATTTTCTGTAAACCTAGAAAGCTGAATTTTGGCACATAGTTCGGTCTTTCCCAAAGCAATATGTACACCAAATTTCGGTCTTTCCCAAAGCAATATGTACACCAAATTTCATCGAAATATCTTTGTAATTTCCGGAAAAAAAAATTTTTTTCGAAAGAAAACTCAAAATTTTCCCGGAAAACCTTGTCCGATTTACCTGGCTAACAAACTCATCCAAGCTATTAATAAAACAAAGGTACTTGCCGAGTGTCATCAAAATAAGTTAGTTATTTTTCGAGTATCGGTTGGATATATATATATATATATATATATATATATATATATATATATATATATATATATATATATATATATATATATATATAAACTGACCCCGGATATGGGTTCTAGGGGCCCAAATTCGCGCTCATTTGAAGAAATTTTTGCAAAGTCTCATCATCGATACCTCTCTATTAGTGATTTTTTTAAATAAAAATTTACTAAAACGTTATAAGCATTTAAAGAAGTCCAAGTACCAAATTAATATGCGGGATTAACAAAATGTATTGCATGTTACAGAAGAAGATTAAGTTTTAAGTTTTGTAGGGTCGAAGGTGCAAAAACACAAAAAAAAACCGATGGCAGGTTTTGAACAATAATAAAACATTGCAAAAACTGTGTTTAACAGGGTCTTACATTTCCGAGTCAATAGCTGTTGTTCTTCATTTGAGTAAAATATTTGCAGAAAATTTATTTGAAACAGACTCGTTCTGCGAGTTTATGGCAGCAATTTAATTTAGAGTTTGTGATTTAAATGTGTTTCCATTTTTATGTAACAAAATAAATTTGAAACATTTCCTCCCTTTAGTCAATAAATCGATAAACAGACAACTATACAACTGGTCCTAATCGTTCGGATCATGCACAATGAGCCAAAGGCTGCAGCGCTATCGGGGCGGCAAAGCCGCGGACGAATCCTGAGTGTTAAAAAAATAGTTCGGATGCAGCAAATGCGTTATGGTAGCGCATTTTCATCTTTTTTTTTCACACACAACTAATTTTCTCTCAATAAAGAGAATCCAACTCTGATATGTAACAAGAACTTTAGCACAGCAGGTGTGCGGAATTTCATGAAACCAAATTTGTTTATTTTCGAAGATCGAATTTTTTTACTATTATGAAAATACGCCACTATAACGCACTTGCTACATTCAGACTTTTTTCCCTTACATATTAAGTAATGAAAAATTGCTCCGATAATACACAGAAATGATATTCACCATTTGGCTGGTATTTTCTTCTGTTACAAAATACTAACCAAGTGGTGCAATGCAAGGCGAAGTTTTCCTACGAATACGAATCGCCTACAGCTATACCTAAACCCTATCTACCTCCCATCCTCTCCCCTTCCTGTTGCGGACTTGTTGATATGTTATTGTTTGCCCGAATCACTGCCCTAGAATTCCATTATTGCCGCGCGCTTTACTTCTATAATCCATCTATAAAAACTATGGTTTATCACGGAGCTATTTCAGAGTAAATTTGAAAGGTAGACGGAATCCATTGTGTGATTCGTCAGTTGTTTTAAGTCTTTTATTTTATTCTCTATAGTCTCGGCAGAGTTCAAACTCAAATAAACTTTCTTAGAAATATCGTTACATTTATAGAGGTGTCATCTTTTATTGACTCGTCCTTACCTGTATCCCCTATAATTTACTGACTTTCAAAAAGTTCGGGACGCAGCAAGTGCGTTATGGTAGTGAATTTTCATAAAAATCTTTTTAATAACAAATATGTGTTTTTTTAAGAAAACAGGCATCAAATTTGGTTACCAGTATAACCTATATAGTAAAAACAATGTGCCATGTTCCATTAAAATACCTTTATTGTGTGAAAATGTACAACAATGTCCAAAAGTTAACTTAAAATGTTCCCGAAAAACACGTTTCTTGGTCAACCTTATAGGTTAATAGCAAATTGAGCTGTTCAAATATGAAACATTTGATCAAAATTCGCCACCATAACGCACTTGCTGCGTCCACAATTTCTTTTCGTACAAACATGCATTATATTTCGATGGAAAATGCAAAAATGCAATAACATAAGGCGTGTTTGATTTAAAAAAAAAGGAAATTTGTATCACCAACGACTTATGGGCCACCCTGTGATTGTAGAAATATTATTTTAAGATGTAGCTCAAGACACCCTATAATTAATATATACAAATTTGCTTCATATCTTATATAATAACGGATATATTGAACTTTATTGATTTTTTACGAAAATTCGACAAAAATTATATACCATTAAATGATAAACTCTATAACTAAGACTACTGCCAAGCATCAGAGACAGGGTCTATTTGAAATGAATTTTCTGCAAATATTTTAGTTAAATGAAGGACAATGACGGTTGAAACTAAGACTTTAGGGTTTGTAAAACATCCTTCTTGAGACATTTTATTTCTATAGCCCGTATTAGATTTAAGTTATTTGCCTAAATGTTGCCAATTTTGACATTTTAAATCGCCACTTTGACGTTTTGAGGAAAACCTCAATTTATTTTTGTTTAAATGCCTATAACTTTTTTGTCTTTTGACCTACATAGCTAAATTTTGGTAAGTAACTTACCTATAAAGATGTAAACCTGCGTACCAAATTTGGTTGCCCTTACTTTGTTAATTCCGGAGATATAAATTTTTTTCAAAAGAAAACACAAAATTTTCCGGGAAAACCTGGGCAGATTTTCCTGGCTAACGAACTCATCCAAGCCATTTGCAAAAGGAATTTTTTCACCAAATTTGATCAAAATCGGCCTATTATTTTTTGAGTTATCGGTGTGATACATATATATATATATATATATATATATATATATATATATATATATATATATATATATATATATATATATATATATATATATATATATATATATATATATATATATATATATATATACATATATATATATACATATATATATATATATATATATATATATATATATATATATATATATATATATATATATATATATATATATATATATATATATATATTTATATGTGTGTGTGTGTGTGTGTGTGTGTGTGTGTGTGTGTGTGTGTGTGTGTGTGTGTGTGTGTGTGTGTGTGTGTGTGTGTGTGTGTGTGTGTGTGTGTGTGTGTGTGTGTGTGTGTTGTGTGTGTGTGTGTGTGTGTGTGTGTGTTTGTGTTTGTGTTTGTGTTTGTGTTTGTGTTTGTGTTTGTGTTTGTGTTTGTGTTTGTGTTTGTGTTTGTGTTTGTGTTTGTGTTTGTGTGCGTGCGTGCGTGCGTGTGCGTGCGTGCGTGTGTGTGTGTGTGTGTGTGTGTGTGTGTGTGTGTGTGTGTGTGTGTGTGTTTTGTTTCTTTAACGTCGGCCTATTTCCGCGACTATGGCCAATCACCGACGCCAGGGAGCAGTTTCACCTCACTATCCTGGAAATTTTGCCGAACCCCTGTCTTTCTGTAAGGAGGGTAGGGATCTTTAACGTGCCCAACATCGCATGAACACGGGACCGACGGCTTTACGCCCCCTCCGAAGAGCGGAACGTGCAGACATTCATCTTGCTCAAATACAATGCCAGAACCTCGGTTGATGTTAATTGTACAGTATGTACTGAAAGAGTGAAAGGAGTACGCCGGGATCGAACCCAGTACCCTTCGGTTCAAAGGCACACGTTCTTACCTCTGAACCACCGAGGTTCTATATATATATATATATATATATATATATATATATATATAATATATATATATATATATATATATAAACATATAAAAATTGAAACTGACCCCGGATATGTTTTCTGGGGGGCCTAATTAGCGTTAATTTGAAGAAATTTTTTCAAGTTCTTTCTTAAAGTTTGGAAGCAAGAAATAATCACTCGGGGCTAAATCTGGAGAATAGGGCGGATGAGGGAGCAATTCGTAGCCCAATTTATGCAGTTTCGCCATGGAGACTACACATGTGTGCACCCTTGCATTGTTTTGGTGGAAAAGAACTTGTTTCTTGGCCAAATGCGGTCGTTTTTTCTTAAAATCGTCATTGAATTGGTCCAATAAGTTGGTATAATGTGCGCCATTGATTGTTCTTCTCTTTTGAAGGTAATCAATATGGATTATAACGTGTGCATCCCAAAAAACGGTCGCCATGACTTTATTGGCCGACAAACCCACCTTGCCATTCTTCGGTGCCGATTCGCACGGAGAAACCCACTGTTTTGACTGCTGCTTGGTCTCTGCTGTGTTGTGATGAATCCGTGTTTCGTCCACGGCTACGAAACGGCGCAAAAGCTCGTCCCTATTGCGGTTGAACAATGCCAAACACTCCTTCGAAGTTGTCACCCGATTGCGTTTGTGGTCGATTGTGAGCAAACGCGGCACCCATCTTGCGGATAGCTTTCTCATACCCAAGTAATCATGCAAAATCGAAAGCACTGAGCCATGTTATATGCCTATGGCTTCCACAATCCCCCGCACTTACAATCTCCGATTGGTCAACACCATATCGTGAATTTTTTCAATTGTTTCGGGTGTAGCCACCTCAACTGGGCGTCCAGAACGTTCGGCGTCATTTGTGCCGATACGGCCGTAACGAAATTCAGTAAACCACGTTTTGATGGTGCAGAGTCGCTATAGTATTTACCAAGCTTAGCCTTGGTTTGAGTGATGTTTTTTTCCGCAAAAAATAATGTTTGATGAGCACACGAAATTCACTTTTTTCCTTTTTTGTTATAACTCAAGAGGTTGTCTGCTTTCAATAGCTATCTAACACAAATTAAATGACGCAGCTTGTTTAAAATTTGACATAAGTCAACTGACAGATGCTTGTTGACAGGGGCAGTGTTGTACTTCCTGTGAAGAGGTGGGAAATTCAAAAAGTCGCGGACTTATTGACCCGCCCTCGTAATATGTGTTTAATCAAACTTAAAATATGATTAAACTTTTAAACTAAAATATTGAAAAATGACAAACTTATTTAATCATGACTGGGTCCGCCGCGGTTTCTTATGCATTCGAAAACTTCGAGGCGTGCTTGAAATTAAATTATTCATGGTATCCTGAGGAATGTCATCCTAGGCTTCTTAAATTCTGTGACAAAGGTCAACTAGGGTATTTGGTGGTTGGGGTAAATTACCCAGTTGATTGACAATCCTATCCCACATAATATGTTCGATTGGTGACAAGTCTGGGGAGCGAGAAAACCATGGAAGCAGAGTCACGTTATTTTTTTGCAAGAACCTTCTAGTAATCCTTGCTGCACGAGGACGTCCGTTGTCTTGTTGGAAAATGAATTGAATTAACAATTGTAGGTACGGCAGGAGACTAAACTGGAGTACTTATCGTATGTAATCATTTGCATTAACATTTCTGCCAATAAAAACCAGAGGTGACATGCTACAGTATCTTTTTTAATTTCAACAACACACCACAAGGGCTTACAGCCTAAATACTATCGTACCGTGGGTGTCGACAAGGAGGAAAGATGCAACTTGTCAATTCTGGACTTGAAGGTTTGGAGGTTCGGGGGAGAAGGAAAAACATGTGCCGGCAAGGAATTCCACAACTTGGAAGTCCTCGGGACAAAAGAGCGGGCATAACAAGATGTTCTATGTCTGGTGACCTGGACAGTAAAAGGGTGCATTCGCTCTGTTCCCCTGGTAGATCTGTTGGGGGCAGCAGGTGGAGGAACTATGGAAGAAGGCTCCTCTGAGCAGTGCCCGTGTAGATATCTATAAAAGAGAGAGAGAGGTCACCAACAGCACGTCGGTGGGCAAGGGATGGCAGCCTTTGGGTGAGGGTAGAGTCACCAATGAGACTTATAACTCTCTTCTGAATGGAGTCCAGGATAGCGAGTGTAGAAGCGGCAGCAGCACCCCAGATGTGGGAGCAGTATTCGAGGTTTGGTCTTATTTGTGAAGTATATAAGGTATAGAGATTAGGTGGTGAAAAGTATTTGCGAGCCCGGAAGAGAAAACCTAATTTCTTAGCAGCCGCTTCTGCAATTGATATGACATGTTGGTGCCAATTGAGATTTCGATCCACAGAAATGCCAACAAAAAGAAAAGGACTCATTACTTTGAATAACTTGGTTGTTTATTGTGATGGGTCTAGAGCTGGTGTAAATCTTATGAGACTGTGATTTGGTGGGATTGAATTGTACAAGATTTCTACTTCCCCAGTCTAATATTTTTTGGAGATCCACGGAGATAGAACCCTCCATGAGTCTGCGATCCTCATCTAATTGGGCTAAAGAGACAGGCTTAGAATATTGTATATTTGAGTGGAAGGTGCTGTCGTCCGCGTAACTGTGAACTGGGTTGGATGTGCTAGAGAGGAGTCATTGATGTGGAGAAGAAACAAAGTAGGGGCTAAAGCTGAACCTTGAGGAACTCCTGCATTAATTGGATACAGTTAAGAGGAATGGCCATCCACTGCAACAGAAAGTAACATACTACCAGAATAACTCTGAAAGTGCAAGTCGCGGAGAAAAAGTTTCAGGCAAGGATTTTTCCTGACAATCTGATGCTTACCTTGGATTTGATCCTGGCGATGACTTTCAAGGTCAAATCAAGGCCAACTCCTTATTTTCCATGAAAATCAAGTAGGGATTGATCATGTGGAGGTAAAATATTAAATTGTTTTGCAATTAAGCAATCGTCATCTAATTTGGTGCACAGGTTCACAACCTGATAGATTATTTGTGAGTAAGATCGCTCCAGAAAAAAGGGAAGACATAGTGGGTTGATTGGGAAAACTGACAATTTACTATTAAAATCGAGTAATATATCGTTTCATGAATTTATGGGTACGGGAATACGATAATGTTTTCTTTTTGGTCAAGTTATGGACCCTAAATCCATTTCATGAGAATGTGTTTCTGAGGAGAGTAAATTATCACACCCATGTGGAAGTTATGATTCAATTTGCAGCACTATTTTTAGGCGAAAATCAGATACTTTAATTTCAGTCTTAACTGTTAACTATGTTCCATAAAATAAGCTGTAATTCATAGCCAACTTATAAACTATTTTCGAGTTACTCGTTGATTTATCCCATCCACACATTACTGTTCGACATAAAATAACATGTAATCATCATTCTTAAAACATAACGAGGTAGAAATTGTATTAATGATGCCCAAAAACAAACGTTTATTGTTGTATTATTTTTAAACCCAGACACAATGTCATTTTTATAATAAGCTTTACGCCGTGCATTACGCTGCATATATAGTTTTACACATTAATTTATTCTAGACGTTTCGTCACCAAACAGGTTAGATAATTTATATAATAGTTCATGCGCGCTGTTACTTATTACTTATCTAGAATAATAATAAAACAGGAAGGAGTAGGACGATGTCTGATATTCTGATATGTGTGTATGTTATGCTGTTGCTTGTGCAGTTTGGTCGCCGGTTTATCCTCCTCTTTGTATGCGTAAGTGTATAGCAACAGCAGTGCATCGTTGTCAGATCTATTTACAGTATTGTGCAAACAAGCAGATTTGCCTCAAATATTGTTCATTGAAAGAAAAAAATACAAACAGTACTAGTTTATAAATCTTTTAGTATTATTTAATCAGGTATATGCCCACTTTGGCTTTTATTACAGCTTCAACTCGTTTTGGCTTAGAATCGATCAATTTTTTACGATTCTTGTTTTTGTCATCTCGAAACCACACCTGCATGACGGCGTCAATCATCTTAATTTTTGTTGTACAATACGTTAGCAATCTGGCCTTGCATTTAGACCACAAGTTCTCAATAGGATTACTATCCGACGAGTTTCCAGGTCGGTCTAGAAGGGTAATATTTTTGTCCTTGAGATATTTTGCCATCTTCCTGGAAACATGACATGGTGCTGAATCTTGCTGGAAGATTGGTTCGCCAACTGATTGCATTTTTCCACAAACACGCTTCCAACATCTCTTTATATGTTTCACTGTTTGTTTATTAGAAAACTTGTAATTTCATCAAACATCTGGTATTTTGTGCTGAAATCAAATTAAGGGTTGAATGTGTGGGGGTGGAGTATTGGTGACAGAAATTTCGTTTTCAGTGAATTTTTATTTTTAAAAAATCACTAATAGAGAGGTATCGATGGTGAGACTTTGCTAAATTTTTTTGAAATGAGCGCGAACTAGGACCCCTAGAACCCATATCCGGGGTCAGTTTAAATTTTTATATGTTAATATATATATATATATATATATATATATATATATATATATATATATATATATATATATATATATATATATATATATATATATATATATATATATATGCATGCGTGTGTCCAACCGCTGACTGAAAAAATAACTAACCGATTTCAATGAAACTCGGCAAGTGCCTTTCTTTTATTAGTGGCTTGGATGAGTTCGTTAGCCAGGAAAATCAGACAAGGTTTTCCGGGAAAAGTTTGAGTTTTCTTTCGAAAAAAATTTGTTTCTCCGAAGATTACAAAGTTATTTTAATGACATTTAGCGGACATGATGCCTTGGGAAAGGCCTTACCACATAGAAAAATTGAACTTTCTAAGTTTATCGAAAAGTTAGTTATCCAAGTTTGATGCATTTAATAAAAATTCACTACCATAACGCACGTGCACGAACTTTTTTTTTGTTGCTAAAACGGCGTAAAAGTTAAAACATATAGAAAACTTTATTCTAGAACGATTTTTTTAAATCTGTCGGTCGGTCTGTACGTCTGTCTGTTAGTAGGCGTAATAACTTTCGAACGAATTGAGATACCATCACAGCATAGATATATACAGCTATGAAATATTTTCAGACATTTCGATTTCGTGTCAGTCTACTGCCAGCCTATAGTCTCTTGGTAGACTCAGGCGTTTAGTAAGAACAAGTCTGTGATACCAGAGGCGTACTCCGTTTATTTTATTTGGTGAATTTGTTATTATAATGAGCGTGAGCGCGCGCGCGCGTGCGTGTGTGCGTGTGTGCGTGTGTGTGTGTTTGTGTGTTTTGTTAATGTATGTACGTGTGGTGCGTCTGGCTATGTGTATATCGATATATGAGCACCTACCTGTGTAATTTAGTATAATATTGTACACAGGCAAAATAGCTAGTTAATGGGGCTTATTTAAGTTTAACAGTTTGTGCCTATTATTAGTATTGTGAATTTTTCGATTAATCATACTGCAACAATACGCGTAAATAAGTGATGATATTTTACCGGTCTCAGCTATTTACAAATCTCATATTTAAGATTGGCATTTCAAAGTTATTATTGTAGCATTTGTAAAGTGTAAACAAACAATGGTATTCAGGTGGCTATGTTTTCCTTGTAGATGGAATTAAGATCCGACTAAAGCCTATCGAAATTTTAAATACGGTTCTGTGAAGAAACGAACACAGTGGGGGTTGAAATTTGTACCAGATGTTGTATTTGCAATAGGGTAATAAAATCGACAAGTGGAAAAACCATTTTACAGATAAGAAAAGTGTCGGAATGAACATCAAAGTGCCGACTGACCCTTTTCTTACCTCAGGGCTCGTCCGCGGCCTTGCAGCCTCAATAGCACTGCAACCTTTGGTTGATTGTGCATACCCTTAGTCTTACTCCACCCATTCCAAAATCACTGTGCCTTGAACTAGTCTGCACAGCGATTGGTAGGGTGAACTTTTATATTGCTCTGTCTCCGGTCTAGACTGACCGTAGATCAGTTGTCTTTTGCGGTCCAGAGCTTTACACTCGCACAAGATGTGCTGGGATGATTCCTCCTCCTCGCCGCAGAGTCTACATGCGAGGTCCCCTTCGAACCGCTTCATTTTATGCAGGTGTTTCTTGACGGTCATGTGTCCCGTCAAGAGACCTGTTGTGTTTCTGAGCTGTCCTCTGCTAATATTTAGCAGCTCCACAGCTCTCTTTGAACTGGGTCCGTCAATTATTGGCTTCCCATGTCTGAGCCCTGGACAGTCCGCCCAGTACACCTTGTGTTGGTTTCTGACCCAGGACTTAATGGCTCCCCTGGCAGTGCTCTTTGTCACGCCCAGAGCCGGTTCTGGTTCCATAAATGGTTCTGCTGACCCTCTCTTCGCGAGACTGTCAGCTTCTTCATTCCCTTTGACCGCCGAGTGACCCGGCACCCAGATGAGGGTCACCTCCCTTCATCTGCCCAGCCAGGTCGCTCGTCTCGTCTCGGCACTCACTCACCAGCCAAGAATTTACCCGTGGGCTACTTAGTGCCTTAAGGGCTGTCTGGCTATGAGGATCCGCTTGTTGGTGTAGCCCCTCCTCTTGTTCTCCCGCACACAGTGCAGGATGGCGTACATGTCGGCCTGAAACACCGTTGCATGGACTCCGCAGGAAATACTATGACTTACCCTCGATCCTTCCGAGTAAACACCTGCCCCCGTCCCACGCTCCCCGACGGATCCGTCCGTGAACCAGACGAGCGCGTCCCGTGGTATGCCCGGCGTCTCCTCCCGCCATGCCTCGCGGTCGGGGATTTCCACTGTAAAGTTGTTTTACCTGCACATTCGCGGGCTCGCGAAGTCTGACCTCATTTCAAGCATGGGCTCCTTCACGATCTCCTGAATTTTGCAGCGGCCCCTGAAGCCTGGGTTGATCTTCAGTCTACCGCCGACTGACCCTACTGTATATATCTATGCTGTGATATCATCTTCAAATTTGGTATCCATTTAGCATCCGGCAAAGGAACGCTTTGAATTGTTTTTAGGTAAGATCGCTTCATGGGGTAGGGGACAAATGAGGGGTGATTTGGTAAAAAATTGACATTTTTTCGTTAACACTCGAGTAATATAACGTTTCATAAGTTTATGGTTACTGGAATAGGAATATATGCTTTGCGGTCAAGACATAGACCCTAAATTCATTTCATGAGAATGTCTTTCTGAGGAGAGTAGATTATCACAGCTATGTGAAAGTTATTATTCAATTTGCACCACTATTTTTTGCCCAAATCAGTCTTTTTTTCATCATAGCCTCCATCAGAAGCTGTTTCTTTTGAGGTGTCACAGCTTCCTTTACAAAAGGCATCTGTGAATTGTAGAATTGTGAATTTTCACTCCAGCCTTTTCTAAGTCTTGCTGAAGGCCATACTCTTGTCTTTCTGAGGTTCAAAAATGATTCGTCTCGGGAAGTTGTCTTCCTTTTTCTCCCACATTTCCCCTTCCGCTGAACTTCAACTAATCCAGTCTCCTTTTTTGTTTGATTATCGTATCTACAGGTTCCAAACTCACGGAACACTCACTAGCAATATCTTTTTGCGTCATGCATGTGTGCTGGCTAAGTATAATTATCCTTTCTCTTTTCCTTGGCGTAATGTCCATTATGCCACAAAGAAGAAAAACTAACTAAAAGGTGCTATTTATTTCTCCCAAAAGGACAAAAGCACGTGTAACTCAGTTACAATAACTGGCAAAACGACTGACATAGACAATAACTTAAGCCAGAATAATAGGTTATAGGATACGTCGAGAAACACCTGTCAGAATTGTTACAGCAGTGTTGCTGTATTGAAATCATACATACATTTCCAATATTCACATTAATTTGCACAATACTCTATATTAGACTACCAGATCTGTTATGTGTGACTGATTGTTGGACACTGTGTATTACATGTTTTTTAATCCAGTTTGTACTTCGGAAAGTATACTTAAAACACACCTCACACTCACATTTCGATGAAATTTTTATAACATTATATTGCTTGGAACTTGCCATCATGTATTGAAGATAACATCATTCAAATGCCCTCTACGAGAATTCTTGCAAGACTCAATTCTTATGGGGTAATTTTCGATGATTTTTTTCTCCTATATCAGATTGTATTTGGGCCATGACTTGACGAATGTTGGTTTTTAAATATTCAAAAGTTTGGCGGTTGTCTATGTAAACACGATCTTTTGTTGAGCTTCACAAGAAAATGTCCAATGATGTCAAATCGGTCGATCTTAGAGGCCAATTACCATCACCGAACCTCGAAATTACGCCAAAATTGGCCGTATTATGTGGCTTCATTGATTGATTTTAAAGTTGTGTAGAGAGCGCGAGTAAATGCTAATAAAAAAATCTTCAGCCAATTTAGGATTTTTCAGATAAACTTCCCATGCAGTCGTCTTGCCAATGCCATTTGGCTGACTGGTTGTGTTGGATCTAGTTATTGAGTAAAAACCAACAAGATGTTCTCGCACATCAGTTGGTATGCCTAAGAATATTGTATGCACAGGGACGAACATTTTGTGTCATTGGACATCCATACTTTGTCTTCGTGAATTTTTTGAAACATGTTCACTAACATAACTAGCACAAATGTATATTTGCATTGCACAACAATCCGACTGTATCCATCATTAGTTGCATCTTTTGCATGAATCAAAATCCTCGTATCTGCTTCGTCTTGGTTTCCAAAGAATGAATCTGACAGAATTCCAGATGCGAAACTAGCCTTATCACATTGCTCATAACCACTTGCTGTCACTACAACCGTGTTAGGGTTTAATTTCTTGAAGGATACATCCATCAACTGATTTGAGAGGAAGTGAGTGAGAGCTTTTTATTTATTTATTTATAGTCCATTCTAATTCTGTGGCAAGGGAACATTTCTATCTTGTATGCCACGTCTGGCAAGGGAGGTGCTCTTGTTTTTGCCTTTGGCACTAGTTGCGGATTGATTATAATTATTTTTGTAGCTCGCAAAGACAACATCAATTCTCGTAGTGTGTTCAGAGAAATTATGCAATACTAAGTTCACAAATAATGAGTGCGCTAGATCACCAAACGTTTTTGCTTTATTTGGCTTTCCGAGTGCTTGTACTACGCCCATATGAACAATGATGTAGTATCTACACATACCAGGATTCTACAGGAAGGATATCTACACCATTGTCCCCTATCAAAATTGTACCCTGCACGGCTTTATTTGTTGGAAGATGAAGACATTCGTCATTGTTGCTAGTGACAGAGGAACATCATGCAATTCATATTGAAGTAACTGTGTCAAATCAACATTTCGGCCACACACCGCCGTATATATATATATATATATATATATATATATATATATATATATATATATATATATATATATATATATATATATATATATATAATTTAAAGACTTTGAATTCCTTGAACCAAAAAACATATAATTTAACACCAAGATCAAGTTCTTAGGTTGAGTGATTTCCAAAGTACGAACAATCCGTAATTTTCCAAAATGGCGCCCAGAAAAGAGAGTCCCACTCATACACAGTGACCATCGGTCAAAATATCATCTATACTACTGCAATATAAAATTTAGCATAGTTGTTGCTAGTTAGGTTTTAGGGTAAGCCCACTTTCTAATTTTACGAATGTTACTAAATGCGCCTCCCTACTATAATGTCACCCGCATCTTTTAGTTTGTTTGTGTATAAAATTTCTATTGATCTGACTACATTTAACCATCCAGGAAGGTAGAATAGCACCGCTAACTGTTAATTCCAGCACAGCATATTTATATTTGTATGTATTTATATTTTAGCAAATTTTTATTACAAAAAATCGCTGTTAGAGAAGTATCGATGGTGAGAGTAACAAAAGTACAAATTTTGTTCAGAACGAGCTCTGACATTCTGGAGCAGTTGTGAGTTATAAGACGGCGTTCTTCAACAATGCGTCGTCGTAATTCTTCCAGAGACTCCGGTTCTGTTGCGTAAATTCTACTCTTTAAGTGGCCCCATAGAAATAAGTCTAAAGGAGTTAAATCCGGTGATCTAGGGGGCCACTCAATAGCACCTCTACGCCCAATCCATTGTCCTGGAAACTCTCTGTTCAAAAACTCCCTAACACGTTGTGAAAAGTGCGGAGGAGCTCCATCTTGTTGAAACACTAATTGATTTTCTTGATAGCGATCATCATTTTCAACAATGTCAATTAGTAGAGGGTAAACGATATCTTCTAGTAATTCCAAATACGTTTCGCCACTCAAATTGCCATCAAGAAAAATTGGTCCGATTAAACGGTCTCCAAAAATGCCAGTCCAGACATTCAATTTCTGTGGAGTTTGAGTGTGGACATCGTGAAAATTACTTGGATTATTATTTGCCCAATAATGACAATTATGACGATTGACTGTAGAGTTTAATAAAAACGTACACTCGTCTGAAAAATAGATAGTTCCCGTTATCAGCTATTCGTGCAGTCATAACTTCACAAAACTCCAGCCGCCGATCAAAATCATCTTCATTCAGTTGTTGTACAAGATGAATTTTATACGGTTGAAATTTTTGATGCTTCAATATTCGCTGAATAGTTCTTCTTTTGATGTTTGAAACAGTGGCCAATTTTCTCGTGCTCAAAGTTGGGTCTGCAGCAATTTGTCCTAAAACTTCAATCTCAGTAGTCTCATTTCTAACCGAAAATTCACATTCAGGATCCCGTTTTTTGTTGGCTCCTGAACCACTTTGTCGAAACTTTGCAACTAACTCCAAAATATATTTTCTGTTAACATGTCTGTTCGGATGTCGTTCATTAAACAAATTTGCGGTACGGTTGGCACAGTCATCGTTGTTGAAAAAAAAGAGTAATTATTTCAACTCTTTCTTCTACAGAATACACCATTGTGAAATTAATGTTCGGTAGTACTATCAAGTATCAAACTGACCGATAAACTGAAATAATAAACCGCATTTCTCTCATTCCGATAATAAATGTCCTGATAGTCAATTTTTTGTTTACAAACCAACAAAACATTGACTATCAGCACATTTCTTATCGGAATGAGTAAAATGCGTTTTTGCATCTTCAAGTGTGAATAATTTTTAAACGAGTTGATAAAACTTCCAAAAAAAATTAGGGGCGTGAGTGAGTGCGAGCGTGCGCGTGCGTGTATGTATTCAACCGATGACTCAAAAAGTGCTTAACCGATTTTGATAAAACTTGGCGAGTACCTTTCTCTTATTAATAGCTTAAACGAGTTCGTTAGCCAGCCCGATAATATATTTTTTCAAAAAAAAAATTCTATATAAATACAACAAAGCTATTTTGATGAAATTTGGTAGGTATGTGGTCCTGGTAAAGGCCTTACGACATACCAAAATTCAACTTTCTAAGTTTATAGAAAATTAAGTTATTTAAATTCGAAGCATTTAATGAAAATTCGATACCATAACGTACTTACTGTTCCCGAACTTTTTATATTTATATTTATTTATTCGTGCGGTATAGATCATTACAAATGTTTCCATAAGTGAGTTTAAATCAAAAGTTTGGTGTAGATAAAATTACAAAACATAAAATTTTCCTAAACAAAATAGTTTTTAAAAAGAACAAGCAAAAACACGATAAAGAGATCACACACCACACGAAAGCCGCTCAAATCAAATTGTTTGTTTTTTTAAATTTGTCTTCGAGTTATTTCATCTTATCTGGAAGTTTGTTGTAAAATTGTATTCTAAACGAGTTAATACCATTGCTTGTCTTAGACAGCCGTGGATAATCTATGTTAAGCAAGTTGGTCTTGTTGAATAATTATGCATTTCAGTCTGTTTTGTGTAGTTTGATTCCATTCTCTTTGCATGTAAACAATATGCTATGATTTCACCATAACAAACGCAAAATAAAACAGCTTGGCAACGTTAGTGGGTGGTTGTGCAGCGGTCACGTTTGAGAGCATTGCTCCGTCTTGTTGTAGCCGTATGCCCCTGGTCAACATTCATTATCATTATTATTCCCGGTGTAGACCAGCTCATCGTCCACACACAGGTTCAGTTGAGTGTGTCAAACCTCGTGGCTGCTGGTGGGTCAGCTACTGCACTTAGCTCCTGTTTCTCTCTCTTGTGCCTTTCGTGACGCCTCACTTATAAACCGAGACCTCCTCCCTATGAAAAGATAATGACTAGAAGTAGATGTAGAAATGTGAGACCTGATATATCTTTATCATGATATCGTTTGCTGGTTACACGATTTTGGTAGTAAATTTTAAAAAATGATTCCACTGATTAATTAATTTATAAAATTAATATAAAGGATAAACTATTTATACATACATAATAATATATACAGGGCGTTGCGCATAAGTAACGCAACAAGGCCATAACTTTTTAACCGAGAAAGGCATCGGACTCAAAATTTGTAGGATTGTATAACAGATTATTTGCGACTTTAATGGGATTATCGACATTTTAAGCACCCCATTTCTGGAGGGTGACGACCCTTTAATTTCTTAAATAGTAACATGAGTCATGCGACACATTTCTGGAAAGCGTATTCAGCGTATGTTTTAATGGTAATAATTATTTTTATGTTACATTTGGCAAGAACGAAAACAATCGGCTTTGCATGAAAATAAATGAAGTAAAATAAAGACTATTCAAGTAATTTTACCTCTGTCCAAAAACGCCTGAAATACATGGCCTTATCAAACATGGAATTTATTTAAGCGATAATACAGACTACACTTTGATAACTTCATCCAGAAAATCAGTTTTGTCAAAATTATTAGCCTGATCTTCCACAGTGGTAAGCGTTTTGGTTTGTGAATTAAAACATTTTAGTGTTTTTGATAAAGTAGTTCATCGGCATTTTATCACATTTTTCGTATAACGAAAATTTCATTAATGAGGAGATCTTTATTTATATATATATATATATATATATATATATATATATATATATATATATATATAGAGGGTGGCGCATTGAAAACGAAACAGACCGATTTGCGTCCAGATAATTTTTTTAAGAAACGCTGAAACACGTCAATTTTAATATTGAGGGGGGCATGTTTTGACATAAAACACAACTTTGTCACATCAACCCCTTAAGGGTGGTGATAACAAAGAATTTTAGCAACAGAACCGGTGTCTCTGGAACAATTACGACGACGCATTGTTGAAGAATGCCGTCTAATAACTCCACAAATGCTCCAGAATGTCAGCTCGTTTTGAACAAAATTTGTTCTTTTGTATGGAAGCTGGTGGTCAACAATTTGAACACTTACTTAACTGAATAAACATTTTTGAACGTTTGGTTTTGTTTTTTAGTTTTTTTTAACGAAAAATTGGCTAAGTAGTGCATTTCTTATCACAATGAATGAAATACGTTCTTGCAACTCCAACTGTGAATAATTTTTAAACAAGTTGATAAAACTTCAAAAAAAAATTAGAGTGCTGAATTCAGAAAAGAAAGAGCTTTCAAATGATGTAACACTCGACCCATGTTCCCTAT
Source organism: Tillus elongatus (assembly GCA_964006375.1). Taxonomy (NCBI): domain Eukaryota; kingdom Metazoa; phylum Arthropoda; class Insecta; order Coleoptera; family Cleridae; genus Tillus; species Tillus elongatus. The sequence goes on from OZ023262.1 coordinate 274,789,255, forward strand.
TTAAAATATAAGGGTTGTTATCACCACCCTTAAGGGGTTGATGTGACAAAGTTGAGTTTTATGTCAAAACATGTCCCCCTCAATATTAAAATTGACGTGTTTCAGCGTTTCTTAAAAAAAATTCTCTGGACGCGAATCGGTCTGTTTCGTTTTCAATGCCCACCCTTTATGTATATATATATATATATATATATATATATATATATATATATATATATATATATATATATATATATATATATATATATATATATATATATATATGTATATATATATATATATATATATATATATATATATATATATATATATATATATATATATATATATATATATATATATATATGGGCCGATGTTTATGAAATGTACTTTCCTTTTGTAAGTGGCTTAGATAAGTGGCTTAGATATGTTCGTTAGCCAGAAAAATTGGACTAGTTTTTCCCGGAATATTTTGGCTTTTCTTTCGGAAAATTTTTGTATCTCCGAAAATAACAAAGCCATCACAATCAAGTTTGGCATATACGTTTCCACTATCAAACTTATCCTGCATGCGGAAATTGAGATCTCTACGTTAAAAAGAAAAAAAAAGTTGTAGGCATTTAAAGAAAAAAAATGGGTGCCACTGATGATCAAGAGAAAGCACAAGAAGAAAATATTTTGTGTGGTCAACAAAGCCAATTGAATATTACATACAACGGTTAAGTTTTCTTGACGCAAAAAAGTCAACAAGTAGCAGAAAAAAAATATTTTGAAAATTTTATAGTGTTTCTTCTTAAAACGCCAAAGTCGCGATTTGAAGCGTCATAATTTGCAATTTTCAGACGCATAATCTGAAACAAATACGGATTGTGCAGAAGAAATGCCAATAGGTGTGTTTTACAAAGCCTTTAAGCTTCAGCTTCCATCATCATGGTCCTTCATTGTAGTAAAATAGTATCGGAAAATCCATTTCAAATTTCTGATGCTTTGGCAGTAGTTTCAGCTATAGAGTTTATGGTTTAATAGTCTATATTTTAGCAAATTTTCGTAGACTTATGAATTATGAAAAGATTTCTTCAAATAAGCGCGAACTAGAACCCATAAAACCCATATACGAGGTAAGCTTAGGTTTTTGTCTGTTTACACGTATACAGAGTGACGCATTTCTACGGTAAAACTCAATATTTTTGTTTATATGCAAGATACGAGGAAAAATTGTATACGTTAATTACAGGCTGCATCTTATAAAAGTATTTTGCTAATCACAGGATGGCCCATAAGTCGTTGATAATACACACTTTCTTTTTTTAATAGAACACCCCTTATGTTATTGCATGTTTGTATTTTCCATTGAATTATAATGCATGTTAGTAAGGAAAAAAATTATATCGTTCATCGTTTTTGAGTTATTTCAATTGTTTTGCAACTTTTCACGTTTTTTGGCACATTGCACAAACACAGATTGTAAAAAGGGGTTTGTACCAATAGAGAGCTGAGCCCTATGGAAATGACACATTCAGAGAACTATATATGTCCTTTTAAAAAGAATACATATTTGACATTAAAAACATTTTTACGAAAATTCGCTACCATAATTCACTTGCTGCGTCGAGATTTTTTGTGATATGGCTCACCTAAGTGAACAAAAATGTTTCAATGGTGTTGGTTGTGGTAATTGTAAAGGACCTATAATAAGGTTCGTCATTTATTCAATGAGGTTCACCCTGACTCCCACCTCTTAACAGGTCTAGGGTAAGCAGACGTCACCACAAATTTACTGAAACAGGGAGAGTAACGATCGCCCCAAGTCCGGCTCCCCAAAACTTGTTAGAACGAACGAGATCTCCAGACTTTCCGTACACCGGATTTTTCACCTGAAAAAGTATTTCCCTATAAGATTCATAACTTGCAAGAACTTTTTGCAGAGGATTTTAATACAGGGATGCATGTGGGTATATAGTATGTGTCAGGTGTCCCATCGATGTGAGAACGGAAGATAGCTGCTCACTGAGGCTATATTTTAAAATGCGGTTTTCTCGAGGCGATAGATGTTCCACGAGTGCACATTTTAAAATTATTTGCATTCATACAGGGTGTTGTTGCACCAAACTTAATTTTTTTTTTAATGGAATACCGTATATATTATGGCATTTTTGGAAATACACGTTGATGCTGATTAAACTGATACCGTATTGTTTTGGGGTATTTTAAACCGTTCTCCAACTACAGGGAGTGAAATCTAAAATAAGTGGTCTCACTTCAGACGTTTGTATGCATCGACATGTTTGAGATATTATTATCGGGTTTTGTCATAATAATTGTTTTTTAGTGTAGATTGCGTTTATGAACGAACAAAGTTGAGTTTTATGTCAAAACATGTCCCCCTCAATATTAAAATCACATGTTTCAGCGTTTTAAAAAATATATCTGGACGCAAATCCGTCTGTTTTGTTCTCAATGCGCCACCCTATATATATATATATATATATATATATATATATATATATATATATATATATATATATATATATATATATATATATATATATTGAAAACGAAACAGACCGATTTGCGTCCAGAGAAAATTTTGTTTAAAACGCTGAAACACATCAATTTTAATATTGAGGGGGACATGTTTTGACATAAAACTCAACTTTGTCACATCAACCCCTTAAGGGTAGTGACAACAGCCCTTGTATTTTAAATAGGGAAAATGGGTCGATTGTTACATCATTTGAAAGATCTTTCTTTTCTGAATTCAGCACACTAATTTTTTTGGAAGTTTTATCAACTCATTTAAAAATTATTCACAGTTGGAGCTGCAAGAACGTATTTCATTCATTGTGATAAGAAATGCACTAATTAGTCAATTTTTCGTTAAAAAACCTAAAAAACAAAACCAATCGTTCCAAAATGTTTATTCAGTTAAGTAAGTGTTCAAATTGTTGACCACCAGCTTCCATAAAAAAGTACAAATTTTGTTCAAAACGAGCTCTGACATTCTGGAGCATTTGTGGAGTTATTAGACGGCATTCTTCAACAATGCGTCGTCGTAATTCTTCCAGAGACTCCGGTTCTGTTGCAATAATTCTACTCTTTAAATGGCCCCATGGAAAGAAGTCTAAAGGAGTTAAATCCGGTGATCTAGGGGGGCACTCAATAGCACCTCTAAGCCCAATACATTGTCCTGGAAACTTTCTGTTCAAAAACTCCCTAAGACGTTGTGAAAAATGCGGAGGAGCTCCATCTTGTTGAAACACTAATTGATTTTCTTGACAGCGATCATCATTTTCAACAATGTCAATTAGTATAGGGTAAACGATATCTTCTAGTAATTCCAAATACGTTTCGCCACTCAAATTGCCATCAAGAAAAATTGGTCCGATTAAACGGTCTCCAAAAATGCCAGTCCAGACATTCAATTTCTGTGGAGTTTGAGTGTGGACTTCGTGAAAATTTCTTGGATTATTATCTGCCCAATAACGACAATTATGACGATTGACTGTAGCGTTTAATAAAAACGTACACTCGTCTGAAAAACAGATATTGAACAGAAAGTTCTCGTTATCAGCTATTCGTGCAGTCATAACTTCACAAAACTCCAGCCGCCGATCAAAATCATCTTCGTTCAGTTGTTGTACAAGATGAATTTTATACGGGTGAAATTTATGATGCTTTAATATTCGCTGAATAGTTCTTCTTTTGATGTTTGAAACAGTGGCCAATTTTCTCGTGCTCAAAGTTGGGTCTGCAGCAATTTGTCCTAAAACTTCAATCTCAGTAGTCTCATTTCTAACCGGAAATTCACGTTCAGGATCCCGTTTTTGTTGGCTACTTAACCACTTTGTCGAAACTTTGCAACTAAGTCCAAAATGTATGTTCTGTTAACATGTGTGTTCGGATGTCGTTCATTAAACAAATTTGCGGTTGGCACAGTCATCGTTTTTGAAAAAAAAAATATTATTTCAACTCTTTCTTCTACAGAATACACCATTGTGAAATTAATTTTCGGTAGTAGTATCAACTATCAAACCGACCGATAAACTGAAATAATAAACCGCATTTCTCTCATTCCGATAAGATATGTTCTAATAGTCGATTTTTTGTTTACAAACCAACAAAACATTGACTATCAGCACATTTCTTATCGGAATGAGTGAAATGCGTTTTTGCATCTTCAACTGTGAATAATTTTTAAACGAGTTGATAAAACGTCCAAAAAAATTAGTGTGCTGAATTCAGAAAAGAAAGAGCTTTCAAATGATGTAACACTCGACCCATGTTCCCTATTTAAAATATAAGGGTTGTTATCACCACCCTTAAGGGGTTGATGTAACAAAGTTAAGTTTTATGTCAAACCATGTCCCCCTCAATATTAAAATTGACGTGTTTCGGCGTTTCTGAAAAAAAATTATCTGGGCGCAAATCGGTCTGTTTCGTTTTCAATGCGCCAGCGAATATATATATATATATATATATATATATATATATATATATATATATATATATATATATATATATATATATATATATATATATACATATAAAAATTTTGGATTTGGGTTTTAGGGACTCCAATTCGCGCTCATTTGAAAACATTTTCCGAAAGTCTTACCATCGTTACCTCTCTATTAGTCAATTTGCTTAATCAAAATTCACTAAAATGTATTCTAACGTTAATCATGATCCTCGACTCCCTATAAACACATTTGGAAATATTAAGTCGAGGTATGGCTGGACATTGATTTGGTAACGTACTGGTGCTCCATCCTGCTGGAACCATATCACATTCGCTGAAACTTTTGGGTTAACTCGATCAGGATATAGGTTTGCCAAAGGTACACGGCATATTTTGGAACAGTGCTTAATAAATATTTCCATTCAAATTGCCATCAATGAAAGAGAGACCAATGACATAGTTTCTAACTATTCCTGCCCAAACGTTAACCTTTTCAATTAGCATGGCCGTAAGTGTAAAATTGCACTCATCAGAAAACAAAACATGTTCTGGTTGGATAACATTGTTATCTAACATTTCCATCATTTGTTTACAAAAATACGTTCTTTTGTCAAAATAGTCTACCATGAGCTCCGGATACATTTTCTTCTCTTTTAGTATTAGAATCACCGATGACGGGCTAACATCCAATGTTGCGGCTGCTTGTCGACTGCATGTGGATTTTCCTCAAACTCAGGCATTACATCCAATTTGGTATCAATAGTCAGTGTTTAGGGAGCGGAGGATAACTTGAGGAATAAACTCGTTGAACTAAGCGTATGTGACATCGGTAACGGTTTAATGATAACTTTAATAATTCACAAAAACTCAACAATAATACTATTAACAAACTGAATGAATTTAAACGTGGACTGTTTACATCGTGAATCTTAATTGAACAGTGTCATTATGTTTACATAATTAAATCACAAGTGCCACCTCTTTACATTTTAAGCAATCTAAATTAACTGTCTACATTGTAAGAACTTAATTCACTAGTCTAACATTGTAAGAACTTATTTTAACTGATCACATCTTGACATTAACCAACTACTTATAGTTTCTTAATTAGTTTGCGACCTTCCAATTTGCAG